>OY986975.1:3437173-3519059 GCA_963920575.1 Narthecium ossifragum
ACAAGAAGGGGTCACTTAAGAGACTAAACAACCAATCCCCTTTTTTTAATTTGTAGAGGCGCTGGCGACTTAAACTTGTTCAATAATGAGATTTTGCATTCATACTCCGTTTTTTTTTTTGTGACTAAATTACCAAGCATAACCATGCAATAAAGAGATTTTGCATTCATATTTAAATATAATTAAATATAACACATGGGTTTTGGTTTCTTAAAGCACATTATATTAATTTTATCCAACTTTGCACTAAATCATATTATATTAACATTATAAGGGAGGCGGTTATGCATATATATATATATATAGAGAGAGAGAAAGTAGCTATCTATGCTTTAAATTACATGATGCAAGAAACCAACAAGAGAATATAATTAACAAATTAAACCACTAAATTGCAAACAAGTTCTAAGCCTTTTGAAAAAACCAACAAGAGAATATAATTAACAAATTAAACCACTAAATTGCGAACAAGTTCTAAGCCTTTTCAAAAAGAAGAGTGGGAGGTGGTGAATCTATCTGAGCTGTTTAAGACTCAAAAAAGAGTCTCCCACTAGTATGCGTAGGGTAGTAGTGCCCTTCAATTGCCACAGACCCCACACGCAATGTTCTATATTAATGAAGTCATTCACAACACCTGCATCATATCTGACTCGATGCTCTGGACTGACTTGTTTCAATGCATGATGGAGAGTAAACAGTGTGGATGGGATCACCATGGGACCTAGCTTTAGCTTATATGGGCAGAAGGCCACCACCAAGCTCCTCTTTTCTTTGGATCACAAAGCTCCCATGGATGTTCATAAGCTTGTGGTGGCGAAAGGCAAAAGCCGAAGGGAAAGGCCTCATCAATGATACATGCTGGTGCTACCCAAGTCTTAGATCTAGATAGAGTGTATCCTTGTCCCCGGAGAAGAGATATTTTATTAAGCAGTTGGGTTTTCGGCCACGTCTGTAATTCTTTCATCATCGTCTCAGCACATGACGAGCACAAGCAGAGGGTATAACATCGAGAGACATTCTCTATGAATTCATTTGGAAACTCAGCACGTAGATGATATATGGAAGTGGTCATTAATTAGCTTCTTAATAATAGAAGCCTCTCCGATCTCAAAAGCGTGTGTATCTGCTCATCCACCGTCAGCTGGTTGAATAATAGAGACAATGAGCTCGGAACTTGAGTTACCACTTAGGAGTAATAAGGAACTTCAAAAGATCATAGAGGCATCCCTTAGTACTTGATGTGAGATTCTCCATTGATTGTTAAAATCAAAAGAAGGTTATAAAGCAAACAGAAAGCTTCTCAATGAGATCTATCCTTTGGAGTCACATGAACTTTAGATGGAGAGGCACCTTTAAGAGCATGCTATATGTTGATGTAGTTTACACAAAAGCCATGAGAAATCCAAGTATACCATAGAGTGAAAAAAGGGAAAGGAAGGTTCACATGGCTAGAAGCATCTAGAGTGTGATTAGATATAAACCATCGACACCACTCAGGAATAAAGGCCGAAGAATCTAAGGTTGATGTAGTTTTACAAAGGAAAGAATCATAAAGTCAATGAATGGAAGACTGGTGTCTGTGGAGCAGCCATTAATTGTGGAAGGTAGCCAGACTTGTCATGGTGGGTGGCTGCCTGATCTTTTAGTTCCATGTTCATGATCATTAATTGAAATTATTTGGGTATATATGCCAATAATGATCTTAAAATAGATAAAGCTCTCTGAATGTATCATCGTCCTTAGAAGTTGGTTAATGTTAAGTAGGTGGATTGTTAATGATAGGGTGCATGGTTATGTTGATCATTTTTACTGGGATTCTTTCTTTCTTTTTTCGTTTAGAAAGATTTGGACCTTTTTTTTTTGTGCAAATCCAGCTCAGCAAATCTCTTACCTGTTTGGTATGGGGTTAAGGGGGGTTATCCCCGCTTAACCCCATTCCTATCCCTAAACACCAAATATCATCATTACTACTTTATCCTCATTCCACCTACCACCACCACTCTATTTTTTTCTATCCCCATTTTTTAACCCCACTTTTTCTAACCCTTTCTAACCCTATTCCCCCTTAACCCCATTTTTTCTAACCCCATACCAAACGGGTTATTGACAAGAAGGTCTTCCACTTTAACCTCCAGGTCCGTGTTCAAAAGACATGGCATCTTGCCAAGAGGAACATCGCCAAACCTCACATCCGCAAGAACATTGGCTCGACAAGATGGTGAGGGATGAAAAATCAAGCCCTCATGTACGCAGCGTCCTGACCACCTTAAATAGCTTCTTCCAGAGAATGACGCAGAGTAGGGACAGAGATGAAACCTCATACTTCGCCCTCACCAGACGACCTCAAACGGAGTTCTACGCCTCCAACAATCTTGCAGCACATGTTACGTACACAAATGGCCTTTTGCCAAGTACCCAAATCTCTCAAACCCAATCCGCCTTCCTCCTTGGGAGATGTAACTGTTTGCCAAGACACTCGAGAGAAGCTCCTGGCCCCTCTCCACAAAAAAAAAAAGTCCGAGAGATCACCTCAAGACTTCTTAGCACAGAGCTAGGAATTCCGACAGAGGACATGCAATGCACAGGAGCAGCTTGGAGAACCAACTGCGCCAAAGCTAGCCGCCCAGCATGTGAGATTTGACACACAAACCATGAAGATAACCTCGCCAGCACCTTCTCCAAAAGAAAGCCAAAGTTCTCCGCTTTAGCCTGGATCCCGAGATTGGAGCACCCAAATATTTCCAGGTTGAGCCAATCTCCAAGAGCTGCAGACGAAGCTGGGACATCTTGGGTGATGATCTAGCTGCCCTAATTCGAAAGTTCTTCGTCTCAACCAAGGTCCCCCCGGGTTGGAACGAAACTTTTGTGTGACTTGTGTCGTTGATTCCAAAGGTGGCAAACCCTCGCCGGATCCATGAGTACCGACCGATCAGCCTGTGTAATGTTCTCTATAAGATCATCTCCACCATACTATCGAAGAGGTTAGAAGGGGTGATGGGGAGTCTAATTAGCATGGAACAGTCGGCCTTTGTCTCAGATCGGATCATCTTCGACAACATTGTAGCGGCCCAGGAATTACTCCACTCGATCCATAGGGCCCCAAGGACGCGGCCGCTCATGGCTGTGAAGGTCGATGTGCGGTCCGCTTACGATAGCATGCGATGGAGCTTTTTGAAGAAGGTTATGGAAGCAATGCAATTTCCGTCCCAGTGGGTGTCTTGGATTCTCGGGTGTATCTCTACAACTTCCTTTGCTGTCATTGTTAATGGCCATCTCTCCCGCCGTTTCCAAGCTAGCAGGGGTCTCCGGCAAGGGGACCCCTGATAAGTCACAAAATATACATAATTCACCCATTCAACTGGGCTTTGTTAGCTCTCAAGCAATGCATTTTTAATATCTTTTCATATGGTTTCAGGTACAAGAGCTTTCGAAGAGAGTTGCATGGATTTCGAACCAAAAGACATCAGTAAAACAGATCCAGACAATTTGGATCGATCCAAGGTCATTTTGGATCGATCCCGATCCTTTTCCAGAAGGCCATAGTTTTTATCCAAAGTTGGATCGATCCGGATTCTTAATGGATCGATCCAAATATCTCTTCCTAGAGAGATCGGTACAAAATGGATCGATCCAAACCGTCACGGGATCGATCCATATTTCTTTTACCAAGAGCACTTATTCTTGGGTACAAAATGGATCGATCCAAACCGTCATGGGATCGATCCATATTTCTTTTCCCAAGAGCACTTATTCCTGGGTACAAATTGGATCGATCCACATTTAAATGGGATCGATCCATATTTCCTTTCCACAGAAAGGTATGATCTTTTGCTCATCTTGGATCGATCCAATCTTACTTCGGATCGATCTAAGATCGCTGACGGTTATAAATGGACGGCTCAGATCTAATCCGAGGGTCCACGACTTGGGGCCTATAAATAGGGGTTTTGGCTCTAATTTTAGGATCTTTTCTCCACTCTTGCTCCCTCTCTTTTCCAGCCTTCTTCTCCCTCTATATTCTTGAGATTTTTCCTTCAATTCCCCAAGGATTTAGGGCTCAAAAGGTGGAGGTCAATGGAGAAGACGGGTGAAACCTCTCCTTCCATGGATCTTCCAATCGAGATGAGTAGCTAAACTCCTCAGCCTTGGGAATTCTATGATGTTTTAGGTGTCTCTTTTAGATTTCTCTTGTAATCTTTGATGTAATAACGTTTGTGAGATGGAATCTTTGTATGAATTCGGATTCAATTCCTTATTTCCTCAATAAAGTCTACTCTTGAATGTTTGGAGTATCTATGTTTGCATTTAATTGTGCGAGTATTAGATGCATGCTAGGTATTTGATGAAATCCCTCAAAGAGTAGGTCATGCTAGAACCATGGCTAACTCGTAATCTTAGGATAAGATCTTGAGGTGCTAGAACCACCCCAAGCCAAAGCTATCCTAATTACCATTCTTGACTTAGATGGAGGATTGGATTGAGGTATTAAATCCACCTCAATCCAAGACCTTAATCATACAAAGCCTTGATTCCTTGCCAACAATAGGACCTTAAGCCGGCGATTGTTGAGCTATGATCGGATTAAAACCTCGATCATGGACATTCACTTTGTAATTCACGCGATGAGATGATCCTAACCCGACGTCTCATTAGCGACGAGCGATATTAATCCTACGCTCGTCGATCCCTAATTTTGACCATCTCATCTAAATGTTATTCATTTTGATTCATAGAGAAAATATTTAGACCTAATTCGGATTAGAATTCCCTAGGACTTCTTCCTTGATAAATCTCTTATCGTTAAGTGCTTCTAGAATACTTTAGTTTAAACAACTTTAAAATCAATCAAATTGTTTCCAACTTTTGTAGAGATTATATTGCATCCATTAATTCGACCATCCAATTCTCCGAGGACTCGACCCGTACTCCCATTAACTACGTTGTAGTTAAGTAGTAGTTCGGTAAATTTATTTTGTCCGCCTTTGATATAATTAACGACACATTTCAAGGTGAGTCAACCCCTAGTCTGCTTATCTTTTTCTCCGGGTGCAGGAAGTGTTATCCTACATTATCAAGGGAAGAGGAGGCCTACGAGGTGCTAAGTTTTGTGGGGATCCGGACCTCTACTCACATCTACTCTTCGCCGATGATTGCTTGTTGGTGACTAAGGCAACTATGGTGGAGGCTCGAAGGATGGTGAAGGTGCTTGAGAGATTTCGTAAGCTGTCCGGGCTTGAGGTCAATCCGCTGAAGTCCTCGATCCGAATCTCGCCGTCAGCGCCCAGCGAGCTCCGCCTTAGCATCTGTAGATTGCTGAACATCCCAGAGTTGGAGGGTGCCTTCAAGTATCTCGGGGTACCGGTGGATGGTAAACGGCTGAAGTCATCTGATTTCAATGACTTGGTGGGGTCATTCCAAGCAAAACTCAATGGATGGAGTTCTCTGAAGCTGGCCGGGGCCGGTCGAGTCACTCTTACCCAGTCGGTCCTTCAAGCTCTACCAACCCAGTCGTTCATGGCAACACATGTCCCGACGTCCGTTCTCAACAATTTGGAGTTCTTAGCCCGCAATTTTCTATGGAATGGCAAGAAGGGAGGTATTAGTAGGGTGTCTTGGGAAAAGGTCTACTCTCCTAAGGCAGCTGGAGGGCTTGGCTTGAGATGGTTCCATGTCTGGCAGAGAGCTTTGAGGCTTCGTCGGGCTGCAGAGCTCATGTATCATCCTCTTTCCATCTGGTCGAGACTCACCCGTTCCAAGTACAAGTGGAGGGGGTTGATTCCAGTGGGTACTACTCCGGCGAGATCCTCATGTCATTGGCAGAGAACGTGTATGGCTAGTAGGGAACTCAGTCAGGGCTTGCGATGGTCACCAGCACCTTCCAGTGAAATCAACCTCCTTGGTGACTGCTGGCTCCGTGATGTTCTGCTGGCAAAGTCTCCCTTCTCTATTTCATATAGATCTACTGGTGGGAAGTCCTAAGGTGGGTGACATTATGACTGAAGAAGGGGATTGGGACTCACATAGGGTGTGCAGGCTTTTCCATCCAGACTTGGCGGGGGCGATTCTTCGTATCAAGATCGAATGAGCTCCATCTTGCGACATACCTTCTTGGGCTTTTCATCCCTCGACTTCCTCCTCTATCTATCATTCTCTTTCTTCTCAGTTATGGGGGGCATGAGCTGGAAAGGAGGAGAATGCGGGGTGGTTTAATCAGTGGAAAACTCTGGCGGGGCCAAGGGTGATCTTCTTCCTGTGGAAGCTATTCCAGGCTTTTGAGACCCTTGATCACCTACTCTTTGATTGCTGGTTCGCAAGAGACGTTTAGGCGATGGTGTGCTGGGGAAGAGAGATGTCGACCGATGTACATGCTTGCTGGGATTTGTTTGCAGCCTCTCGTCGACTGGGTATGGAGGATTGTAAATGATGGGCGGCGTACACGCTTTGGTGGCTATGGAAGGAGAGAAACAATGGAGTTTTTGGGGAGCAACTCAACACTCAGGTCCAGCTACCACGACTGATATCCAGGCAAGTCAAGGAGTTCACTCTGGCATACTCAAAGCGAGCAATGATCAGGTTTAATCCGAGCCGAGATCCACCTCCTCTTGCTTTTGTGTTGAAAACCAATGCCTCCCTACTTGTTGGAGACGCGGGATTAGGAGTTGTCTTGCTTCTCCAACCTGTCTTCACCGTTTATTTGGACTTGGCATGGTCGCGCCTTGGCATCATCGGTTGTCGAAGCGGAATTAGCGGCGATTGAGGGAGGGTTGAGGGAAGCACGACAACGGGGCATCTCGGAACTCCTGGTGGAATCGGATTCACTCCTTGCGGTGGGCTTCGTGAATGGGAGAACGGGGTGGCCGCGGGAACTGGAAACAGTGCTGAAGTCCATTTGGAGTCTCCCTTCTCTTCTCTATGCTGTTTCTTTTGCCCACATACCCAGAGAGCATAGCTTAGTTGCTCATAGGGTGGCAGTGGGAGCAAGGTGGGCTACGTCAGGCCTTGTAGATCACCTGTTTACCAGGTTGTAATGTAGTGTAAACCCAGCCTTAGGGCTTAACTAAGCAAAAAAAAAAAAAAAGAGCTACAGACGAAGAATATGCAGTATACTTGAACGTCTGTCAGGATCTAGTGAAGGAGAGAATCGGGCACTTGATTTTGGCTCATTCAACCAAAGACCTGAAAGGATCCCAAATCATTTAGACACACTTTGGCAACAACAAAAGTATCAAGGGTTGCATACAATTTCATTTGAGATCATATCAGTTCCCAGCTTTGATATTTTCAACAGTTGGGTCTGGATATTAGATGGCTCGATCAGTCAACATGCAGGATTGAGTCTGATAAACTGATCTAGTGGGTCGAGTTGAGTCTGGCACGCTCATAACAGTCCAGGGCTGGGTTGGCCATGTTGAGGAACTAAAACATGGTTTTAAATTGCAAGCACAGAGTCGCTCAATAAATGAACAAGAAGACACATTGATATATAGCAAGGAATTGAAGTTGCTCAATAAAGACTTGAATGCCTTTTAAGATGTTGGACTACCGTTCCAGCTTAAAACTACGCAGTTTAAAAGCAAACTGTTGACAAAGAATACATGTTTCTGTTTCTATGCAGCTAATTTTTGGCAGCCCGGGCAATGATTGTGGCAACATATATCAGCCTTCGTTCTTAGTAGCCACAGCATGACAATTTCTGGCGTGCAAGAAAAATTTTTTCTGCACAATTTTTTATAAGCAACTCTTGGCCATTACTACTCAAGAGATTAGAGACAATTTTTTTTGAGCTGTAGTACAGTTTTGAATTAGATACTTAAGGCTTTTTTTTTATTTTAATTTTTTCCATTTGTCTAGGATTTTTTGGACCCAAATAGCTTCTCATTCTTGTTGAAGATGATTCCATGTTCTTCCTCATGCTCCAAATTTGTTTAACTATTGGATTGTGTATGTATCTTTGAGTGAAAATGAGAACACAGATGCATAACTGCTGCAGCAACAGAGAACATAAATTTCAGTCAAGTATGAATGTTTTGGTGCTGAACTAAAGGGGAAAAAAAACCAAAAAAGAGAGATTTGGCAAAGAGAGTATGTATACGTACATATATCATGAAAAAGAAATATATCATGGTGATTGCACTTTCTTGTGACTGGCAAGTCTTGCTGAACTTTCTTGGACTAGAATCCAAGTTGGGTTTAGTGACTTATCAAGTAAATGAAAACTATGTGATGACTTGAAGAATTAACATTCTTAATTGCTTCCTTTGAGGTGATTCTGTTGGAGATGAATTCGTCGATGCGGATCTCCTTATAGAAAAATGAACTCGGCGAAGGAACTCAAGTGTCGATGTCGATGGAGAGAAGATGCTTCAAGGTGTGTTACGTCGTCGCTTTCCTTAAGACGATATTTGCCCCAACCACTAAGGATCTAGTGTGTGCACTAGGGTTGCAGTAAATTCGCCTCTAGGATATAATGAAGCCCGATCTTGGATCGATGTTGGACGGCTTTATGCATTAACGAAGTCAAACCCGAACTCCCTTAATTGAGAAAACTATTCCAGCAATTGAGAGACTTGAAAACCTTCAAAGAGAGCAAGAGAGAAAAAGATGCTGAATTTTGGATGAATTCCAAAGGTATTTTCGGATTTGACATGAGAGGTATATATAGAGGGAGGTAGTTACCACATGATCAGGTGCCTTTGAAAAGATACTTCTTCATGGTTTTAATATACATGAACCCAATAGAATAGAAAACAAGCCTTTTCATGTTTAAACATGAAGAGATGCTTGTGAATAGGCGCCTCTTCATGAACAGGTGTTTCATGAAAAGGTGCCTCTCCAAGTGAAACAAAACCTCATGAATAGGTGTCTTTTCATGAATGGAAGCTTCATGAATAAGTGTCTAATTTTTATGTTACAATCTCCGCTTCTCCACTTCCTCCTTTTCGATCAAGTGTCTGATCTCACTGCGTTCTGATCTCACTTTGTTCAATACGCTATAGAGAGATAATTGCTAATCCCTAATCATCACCAAAACAGAATAATAGGTTATGCTACTATCAAGACAGCTAGCAATTCACCTCAATCAGTTGCTAAACATTCAAAATATGGGATGATGTGAAAGTCTGGGATTTTATTCATAATTAGCATTATCATAGGATGCTGTTTATAGCAAAAGCTTAATTAGCATAGGATGCAGTTACCTTGTATAGCAGATGCTCTGTTTTCAGAATAGCAGAATTGCAGGAATTATAGTTGCAACTGGTGTATATATATTGATTGAACATTAATGAAAGGGTGTGCGAGCATTACAGAAAAACCTCAAGTACAATTCTCTAGTAGCTACAACAGATTGAATGCTCATAGCTTTAAAAAATTCCGAATGTGAATCAAAGTACGAGATTGAGCAATTACACGTACAAGATATAGACACTGAATTTTAACATGAAAATACGAACCAAAAAACTCACGTGTCCAGTTACAAGCTACAAGCTAGAGAATCTAACATTCCAAAGCAATGGAACAGAACAGTTACCTTATAACAAACTTCTGCCATTAATACCAAGAAGAAACGACTCCCATGATCGAAGAGTCTCCTCCATGAGCCATTGAAAGTTCTCACACTAAACCAGCAACAATCAAGTTATTAAGTAATACTAGGTCCAAATTAAGGCCTTCAATGTCCTCCCAAAAGCTTTCATCTTCTAAAAGCCATAATATCACTGTCTCATTAATAACGTAACGAACATATATGCAACTGTGCTTGCCATCCCAGTCAATTTCGCATATATTCCTGAATAAGAAATTCATACACAACACAAAAGTATCAAAGTTACAAATCACTTTCAGACAAAAAGTACCCAGCTTTGTGATTTCAACAAACTGGACCAAAAGAAACTACAGAGAGCCAAAATTGAGAGCATAATCACCTCTATGCCAACTCATAACATAAACTAGCAAAACTTACCAACTATAGATCAGCAGAAACTGCAAAGAGACAAATTGAGAGCAAGACATGATCGTCATTTCAAGTTGGTGTCGAAGGAGAAGGGAGCCTTGGTGTAGGAGAAGTAGGCTGATCCATCTTTAACGTAGTAGGTATTGCCTTTAACTTGAGGGATGTCTCTGATTTTGGGCCAGTCCGGGCCATCCACAAGACACCTGGAGAGCAGGTCAACACCGCCTCTAATGTACAGCTTCTGCAGAGCACCGAACTGCTGCCGCTGCTGCATTTCTCCTCCTGTTGCAGCACTAGCACTAGCACTAGCAGCAGCAATAGTAGAAGTACTGCTGCTTGCTAATAACCATTCTGGCAGGGACCCTATATCATCTCGGTCAAACAATTCCAGCTGCTGCAGAGCATCCATACCCACCACAGTCCTCAGGTTTCTCCAGCCGCTAGCAACAATTAGACTCTTCAGATTAGGAAGAGTTGACACTTCCTCTAGCATGGGGCAATCCGCAATTACAAGCTTCTTGATAAACAGGAGGTTCTTGATCTCTCTCAAGCTGTTGGCTTCTCGTATGTACAACTTTTGCAACATAACTGCATGATTGATGAGTTCCGTTGGGAGAGACCTCAACTTGGGACACATATCAATGGAGAGATTTTGGAGGCGAGGCAGTACTATTAGTTGATGCAATGGCAGTCGTAGTTCCTCACCCGCCTCAAACCAATTCCATTCCCTCCAGTTTGGCATTTTCCAGAGGTATAAATTCTCAAGCTTGGGAAAGGAAGGGGAAGAAAGTTGCCCACCTCCATCACTCATGCCAAAACAAAATTCTTGTCCAACGCTTGTGACTCCCGATCCACCAGAAATATTTAAGAAATCAAGCTGCGGTAGCTGGCCCAAGGCTGGGAGCTGCACAAAGTGGTTGCACTCCAACAATTCCAACCTCCTTAATGTAGGAAATAGTAGAGATGGCGCTGACAACATCCTCAGCCAGCGAGGGAATTCGAGGCCAAAATAACCTTTAATCTCTAGAATTTCTAATGAAGAAGGGGGACATAGCTCCTCGAAGACCTCTTCTATTTTTTTGATGACCTCCTCTGCATGATCAGTACATGTCTCTTGAATCTCTAAGTTGCAAGGACTAGTGCAGCTCAAATAAAGATCCCGAAGATGGTGTTTGTCCTTCAATGCTGCTGCTCTTGCGTCACCTCTGCTGGAGACCCTTTCAAGCTTGTCTATTGACAAACATGCCAGCTTGGAAAGAGATCCCAAATCATCCAATGTAGAACCCCCAATGTTTTCAACTCGTTCTCCATGCATAGCAGCGGGCAATCCATAAATTGTTGTAAGTCGGTGGAGCCTTCTCATTCCGAACGGCATTCCATCAATTGGAGTCTCATGGAGATTGAGATACTTGAGGTTATGCAACATGACGATTCTAGCAGGAAGGCGGTGCATGTTTTTACAGTCTCTCAACTGTAAGTAATGGAGATTCCACAGATTTCCTATGCATTCAGGTATCTCTCTCACTTTGGTTTCCGCGAGACCTAAATATCTCAAGTGAATAAGATCACCTATAGAACTTGGCAACTCCTCCAAGGGCGAACAAGAAAGATCCAAGATCCTCAGACACTTGAGAGATTTGAAATCATCATATTGAAGCTTTTGAATATTTGGAAGTATTAGTGCCCTGAGTGATGTTTGTTGCCTTATGATGTCGGTAATGCCCTGTACTTCCCCACCTTCTAAGTATAGACGACGTGGCTTCATGGAAAAACAACTAGATGATGACACTGTGATTTCATCAAACCGTTTTGCGTCTCCACAGAAGGTTTCATGTTGTGCTAGATATAGTACAAGAGTGTGCACAAGATCATGTATTTTACATGCTTGTTGATCATAGTAGGTTGGATCTGGCTGCAAAAGATTCCTCTGTATCAATTCCTTCCAATACTCTTCTGCGGTCTCTACGGTCGTCAGACTTCCTGATGGTTCCACCAACCTCTCGGAGCACCAAAGTCGTTGAAAATGATACCGGATGAAAATAGCATCCTCCGGATACAATGCAAAATAAAGAAAACATGGCTTGAGATAAGATGGCAGATCCTCATAACTCAAGTATAAAGCTCCCAAAACTCCATCCGGAAGATTTTTGAAAGACCACACTGGATTTCGGAGAACTTTATCCCATTCAGAATACCGCATGTCCTTTGTACTCAGTACGCCAGCGACTGCATTGATGGCCAGAGGAAGACCATCACATTGCTCTACGATTTTCATTCCAATATCTTTCAATTCATGCTTTTTACCGTTGTCATCATCCTTCTGAAATACCGAGTTACATAGCAACGACCAACCATCCTCAACAAGCAACTTCTCCACGCTATGAAGATGTAGGGCACCCATACCCTTGGCTACGTTCTTCAATCTAGTGGTGATCAACATTCTACTTCCACGGGCACAACTTTGCAAGGGCCTTTTTAATAAATTCTGCCAGAGAGATGCATCCCACACATCATCCAGTGCAAGAAAGATTATCTTCTTCCTTACCACCTCGTGGAGCTTTACTTCAAGATTTGCCTTATCTTGATTCTCAACGGTATCGCCTCCTATATGATGTATGATCTCTTGTAAAATTCTTGTTTCATTGGCATCTTGGGAAACACAGATCCACACAGGTTTGACAGTCCGAAAGTGATCTTGCACCATCTCATCGTTGAAGATTTTTTGGGCGAGAGTAGTTTTGCCTATCCCCCCCATGCCCACGATGGCGAGGGTAACAAGCATGTTTTGACGATGATCGTCGGCTAACAGCAACTTCACCAAGGTCCTAGTATCCTCTTCTATTCTTGTGCCCACAAGATCAGGTTCAACCAGAGACGACGTGATTCTTCGGCTTTTTGGAGGAGCTGATCTTCTATTTTGATCATTGAGAGTAATTGGCGTAAGATTGAAATCATTTTTCTCCTTAATGATTTCGTCCAGCCTAGTGTTTAGACTTTTAATTTTGTTTCCAATCTGGTGACGAAATCCGATGCAAGAAAAGGGAGTGAGGCAACAGTTTACCTGCCAGGAAAATAAGGGCATTTGATCAATGCAAGTTGCAATATGCATGCTTTCGTGTTGTATCACACATCATAAACAGGTGGTGTGTATAAGATAACAAATAGAGCAAAAAGTCATAAGAAGGGTTCAATGCACGCACTAGCTGCCTGAACAGGTATGTAAGGTAACAAAGAGAGGATGGTGCTGCTGCCTGCAGGCGCTTCTGGTGGTTCTCGATCTCAATCTCGTCCATAATATCATCAGCATCGTACATGAGATCTTTGAGCTTGTTCAGCCAATGGTTGATGGCCTCTTCCTGGCTCTGCCTCCTCTCTGCATCGATGAGCAGGGCACGTATCAGGCCCAGCTTTCTTTGAAGCTTCTCTATCTCGCCCGGCACTCCGAGGAGCATGACAGCTTCGTCCTCGGCATATTTTAGCAGCACATCGTTGAACTTAGAGACGTACTCACTCGGGATCATTGCCATAGCTCCGACTTGGAACAAAACTGAGAAGAAACAGAAGAAGATGGGTGCCGATGAAGATGGAGTTGAAGACGAAGAGAGAGTTCCAAGAGTAGCACAAGCTGGTTCAGCTGTAACAAAGAGATCAGAAAGGAATCCAAATAATTGCTACGGAGGACCACAAAATTGCGTGTCGTACTAATTAGAGGAATAAATTAATGGGTATCGATAGGACCGAAAATAAAAATTATATGAGCTCACATGTGAATATAGCTCTGTTCTTATAGGGAAATTTGAAAAAATAGTTCCGCTGCAGACACGACGTCCAAGAAAGAAAAAAACACAAGGAAATTAGCATGCAGGAAATTGATCAGGCAATAGGCATGCATGCATCATCTAAAAAGCATAATGAAATTAAGCACTTGTGTTCCCCCTTGAGCATCAACAAAAGATCTTAAGTTAGTCTCACAGATATGTAGCACAGCTACTCATATGAAGATTTGTTTTAAACAGAGTCAAATATTCAAATAACTCCTGGCCGGCATCATGGACGGTCGATGATTATGGGATAATATCATCAAATTAAGCGCTTGTGTTCCCCCTTCATGTGCATAAAGGACGTTGTAAATCTTTTGTAAATGCTTGTTATGGAAAAGAATAATGCCCAGAAGTTTTCATTTAGATAGCAAAGGACAATACTTTTTTTTTATTTGAAGAGGCGTTTGCAACTTAAACTAAACTCGTCCAATAAAAAGATTTAGAGTTCGTACTCCTTTTTCTTTTTATTCGTGACTAAATTTTTTCAAAGAGAAAATTTAGTTGCGATCTTCATAGAATTAAGGAGTAAAAGTATCAGAAATAGTGAGAAATGGAGTTATCAATAGAAACCAGAACCACAACCAGATTTAATTACTAGGCTTCTTGTAGATACATCATATTCATATATAGGAAAGACAAAATTGAAAACTAGAAGAAGTAGGTACTCAACAAATTAATTACCTGAATATGTAGGAAGACCCTCTTAATGGAAATATGGAGGTTTTATACATACCTGCAATTCACTGCTAGCTATCTATGAGCAATTTCCTCCTATTGCTTCAACAACCTCTTCTAGCTATCTCTGCCGCTGGAGTCCCCAATTCCAAGTTGTTCAACTATTTGTTTCTACAACTCTATGTAGCTTAACAATCAAGCAAACACATTGATTTCATAATAGAATTCGAATAGTCTAATGCTGGAGGCTCTATCATTATTACTTCCATGTGGAACTACTAACGATGAACCACCCCAAAAACATAAACAAATTAGGCCACTTACTTAGCATTCACCAACTAGTATCTCAAAGATGCAAATATTATAATAGATTAGATCTGGCTAAGCCATGTGACAAAGGATTCGCTTGCTTACGTTGAAGAATTAGGTATGAGTTTAGAATAAAAAAAATGGTTGGTGGATGTAAGGTTTTCGCATTGTTTTTTCTCATAAGATCATCCAATCATTTTTAAGAACAAGATGAGCATATGCTTTCAATTAGCTAGCTCTCACTTTAGAAGTTTTTCTGCCTCCATCGAAGATCTCTGCATGACCTGGGCCTCCAAATCTCCAGATTTCTTTTCCTTATGACCTAAATTTCCGTTTTTTATGTAAAACTTTCCTTTTTAGGCAGGTTATCGGTCTTTACTATTTTTAGCATGTTTTCCTATTTCTAGCCGGTTTTCTTCTTCCTTAATTCCGGATTGCATCATTAGTTATTGGGTTTGAGTCTAATTCCTATTTTGAGTCCATGTGTAAGTTGGTCTCTCCTTATCCTATAAAAGGAGTTTTAGGGTTTGTAATCAATGCACTTTCTGATTAATGAAATTCGAGTAGTTTTCTCCTCTTTGAGAATCCTAGTTGTCTCTCCCATATAGAGGTCGGCTGTCTCTCCCGACGAGAGGTTTTTTTCACGTTTACCCGGGGCCAGATACCGATGGGTTGATTTAGTCCATCGATAGAATACTAGATCACCGATGGACTAGAGCAGTATACATACTCTGGTCCATGTACACAAATCACGACTCTTGAAAAATTAAACAAAGAGGGCTGCTAGCAACCTGTAAGGTCTTCACATTTCCTAATAATTTTTAAAACCAATTAAGGCATATATGCTTTCTATTATGCCAATGGATTCCTTTGCTTACGTTGAAGATCAGCTACGAGTTTATAAGAGTTCGCTACCCCCACTAAATTATGCTTAATTAGCTTGTCACTTCCACGATGATGAGCTCCTTCGTAATGGTTTAAATTTTTGGATTGAGTAATTACAGTTGACGTAATTAAATCCTCAATGTAAATCCTATTTCATGCAATTTGCTTTTTTAATTAAGTATTCATATGTGAAAACTCACGTTCATTCAATCCCACATATGAGAAGTGTCTTAGATTATATCAATACATGCTCACAATCGTTAACTCAACGACAAATGATCAAAATGCCCTTACCATATATATAAATGGATTCGGATGACAATATTAAACAGAGAGGCAATATAATTAACTAGCTAGTCACCTAAAAGCAACAACAGCACTCGAAGTATATTAAGGCATGCTCATCCAATAGAAATAGTGAGAAGTGGAGTTATCAATAGAAACCAGAACCAAAACAAGATTTAATTACTAGGCTTCTTGTAGATGCATCATATATAGGAAAGACAATTGAAAACTAGAAGAAGTAGGCACTCAACAAGTTAATTACCTGAATATGTAGGAAGACCCTCTTAATGGAAATATGGAGGTTTTATACATACCTGCAATTCACTGCTAGCTATCTATGAGCAAACACATTGATTTCATAATAGACTTCGAATAGTCAAATGCTGGAGGCTCTATCATAATTAGTTCCATGTGGAACTACTGACGATGAGCCACCCCAAAACATAAACAAATTGGGCGACTTACTTAGCATTCACCAACTAGTTTATCAAAGATGCAAATATTATAATAGATTAGATCTGGTTAAGCCATGTGACAAAGGATTCCCTTGCTTACGTTGAAGAATTAGGTATGAGTTTAGAATTAAAAAAAATGGTTGGTGGATGTAAGGTTTTTGCATTGTTTTTTCTCATAAGATCATCCAATCATTTTTAAGAACAAGATGAGCATATGCTTTCAATTAGCTAGCTCTCACTTTAGAAGTTTTTCTGCCTCCATCGAAGATCTCTCCATGACCTGGGCCTCCAAATCTCCAGATTCCTTTTTCTTATGACCTAAATTTCCGTTTTTATGTAAAACTTTTCTTTTTAGGCAGGTTATCTGTGAGGCCCGTTGGGTCTACCATGGGACAAGATGCCTGCGCCTGGAAGGCGGGGCTGAGTCGGGTAGCCGGGTAAGCAATCCCACAACGCCTGGGTATGGTCCGGGGTTCGATATAAGTATATAGTAAGTCCTTATTAGACACAACGCGTTTTAAAGCCGTGATGGCAGTGATTCGTCAGAAAACTCCAAGGTTAAGCGTGCTTGCCTTGGAACGGTCCCGGTCCCTATTACACACAACGAGTTTTAAAGCCGTGATGGCAGTGATCCGTCAGAAAACTCCAAGGTTAAGCGTGCTTGCCTTGGAGCGGTCCCGGGATGGATGACCTACTGGGAAGTTTTTCCAGATTTCTGCGGTGAGCCAAAAGTGGACAATATTGAACCGGGAGGCCACGGGCCGGGGCCGGGGCCCAATGGAAGGTCGGGGCGTTACATTATCGGTCTTTACTATTTTTAAAATGTTTTTCTATTTGTAGCCGGTTTTCTTCTTCCTTAATTCCGGATTGCATCATTAGTTATTGGGTTTGAGTCTAATTTCTATTTTGAGTCCATGTGTAAGTTGGTCTCTCCTTATCCTATAATAGGAGTTTAGGGTTTGTAATCAAGAGACTTTTTGATTAATGAAATTCGAGTAGTTTTCTCCTCTTTGAGAATCCTGGTTATCTTTCCCATAGAGAGGTCGGTTGTCCCTCCCGACGAGAGGTTTTTTTCACGTTTACCCTACGCCAGATATCGATGAGTTGATTTAGTCCATCGGTAGAATACTATATCACCGATGGACTAGAGCAGTATACATACTCTGGTCCATGTACACAAATCACGACTCTTGACAAATTAAACAAAGAGGGCTGCTAGCTAGCTGTAAGTTCTTCACATTTCCTGATAATTTTTTAAACCAAGTAAGGCATATGCTTTCTATTATGCCAATGGATTCCTTTGCTTACATTGAAGATCAGCTATGAGTTTATAAGAGTTCTCTACCCCCACTAAATTATGTTTAATTATCTTGTCACTTCCACGGTGATGAGCTCCTTCGTAATGGTTTCAATTTGTGGATCCAGTAATTACAGTTGACGTAATTAAATCCTCAATGTAAATCCTATTTCATGCATTTGCTCTGTTAATTAAATATTCATATGTGAAAACTCACGTTCATTCAATCCCACATATGAGAAGTGCCTTAGATTATATCAATAGATGCTCACAATCGTTAACTCAACCACAAATGATCAAAATGCCCTTACCATATATATATAAATGGATTCGGATGACAATATTAAACATAGAGGCAATATAATTAACTAGCTAGTCACCTAAAAGCAACAACAGCACTCGAAGTATCAAGTATATTAAGGCATGCTCATCCAAAAGAAGAGATTATTAATCTAATGCGTGACACAGACCCCTAGCTAGTTACATACTTAATTACATATCTAATTAATCATACATATACACAGCCATTACCCATCGACCCGATAGCGATGGAAATGGCATCAACTTTGAACAATTAAAGTAGAACATATAATATGCCAAAGCCCCCTCTTCAACAATCATTAATTGCACATATGTTACGTCTCTTAAATTAACCATCTTAATTTTTTCACCCTGCAAATTAACAAGAGGATGTAAATTTGCATTTCATAGGAACCAACTAGGAAGACTTGTTAGTTTCAAGAACTCTCTAACTCTAAGGTATATAAATGCTTTCCAAGCCAAAGTACGTACAACATCATATCTCTTTGGCTGTGTCATCGTTCCGTGTTCATCAACTAGTAGATATCTCCACCAAGAACATAATTGAAAGATTACATTCTACTTTAAGAACCCTAGCTAGACATATACGCAGGCAGCATCATTTCTTCTTTTGGGGTTTGTGTTGCTGAAATTGGGAAAGAAAGACAGATCAATGCTCTCTGAACTCAAGGGATGATCTGACACGAGGTGCTCTTATTGGCAGCAAAAAGTTTGAACTCAAGACCGCGTTTCCCACGACAAAAAAAGTTCGGGTACAGTAGGCCGGGGAATCGCATCAGAGGTCGAGAGGGGATCCGGAGAATGTTTAGGACCGCGTGCATGGGGCTCACCTGCGCCCCGTCACGTTCCCGTCTCAAAGATTCATGCAGCTGTGGGGCCCAGCGGTCCGCCGGCCAATAGATTCGTGCGCACGTGCGAGTCACGAGCGCGCGGGAAACGAGGTCTGAAGGCCGCGCATGTGCCGGGCCCTTTAACTGCTCCCGTCTCTAAGATTCATGCAGCTGTGGGGCCCAGCGGTCCGCCGGCCAATAGATTCGTACGCACGTGCGAGTCACGAGCGCACGGGAAACGATGTCTGAAGGCCGCACATGTGCCGGGCCCTTTAACTGTTTCCGTGCCGAACCCCACGCTTCCACCACGTGACTTGCCACATGGACCCCTCAAGTCGTGTCAATTTGGCTGAGAGATGTAATTATGAGCCCCGCTCCTCCTCCGAGGAAAAAGCTACCGTGATCTTAATCGTTTGATGAGTTTTGCTCCTCCAAACCAACGGAGTCAGTAGTTGACGAATTATACGTGCCTTCTTATTAAAAGTTACTAGTTTTAACCGCTACACCACCACTACATGTGGGGGACACTTTAGCACTCCCTATAAACTAGTTTATATTAAATAATGTTAATTCATATATTTATTTAATAGAAGTATTGACATAAAATTATATATTATTATTTCTATATATTATTTTAATTAATAAACAATGGCTTGAAAGTTTAATTAATAGAAGTATTGGCATAAAATTATATATTATTATTTCGATATATTATTTTAATTAATAAACAATGGCTTCAATGTTTAATTAATAGAAGTATTGGCATAAAATTATATATTATTATTTCTATATATTATTTTAATTAATAAACAAAGGCTTCAAAGTTTAATTAATAGAAGTATTGGTATAAAATTATATATTATTATTTCTATATATTATTTTAATTAATAAACAATGGCTTCAAAGTTTAATTATGTAATATAATACAAATTCTATAATTATATGAATGTCAAATAATAAATGAAGAATAGAATATGAAAATAAAGATGTGGGATGAGTATTTTAATGATGTAGGGAATGGTTTAGAGAAACTGATGTAGGGTGTTGTAAATAGGGAAGCTGTAAAGTAGGGAAGTAATATATATTGGAGTTTTTTAGGGAAGATAGATAGAGAAGCTGATGCGGATGGCCTAACATCATCAATAATGTTAGAAGTTAAATGAGAAAATGAGGAAAAAGAAACTATTTCCTCCCTTACTGGATTTTTTTTTTCTTTATGGTTTAATTAGTCTGTTTACTTGGTAACTTTGATTTAATTAGTTTCATCATGACTAACTAACTATATGCTTATTTATGCAAACCTATAACTCTTTTCCAGCCAAGGCTGGGATAATTTGGGGTTCATTTGCATGCAGTTGGTATCAAGATCTCTCATTAGAGTCCAGATAACCTGAATTGGGGTTCATTTGCATGCAGTTGGTATCAAGATCTCTCATTAGAGTCAAGATAACCTGAAATTTTGACAATTTTTCCTTCTTTTACAATTTACAAAAAATCTTTGAAATTTTAAATACGGTACCCCTTGGCAGCACCTTTGGCATGGATCCGCATTAGTTTTTTCTATCCTTTTACTCCAAAATATTTCAATATATATTATTTTTCTATTTTATAATTTTTTTATTCACAACACCATGCATCGGCTTGTCTAAATCATTCTCTAACTCATTAAAATACTCCCTTATTTTTTACGGTATGTTACTGACACGGTATGTTGCCGACGCTGATGTGACGCTCAGGCATTGGGTAATCTTTTGCGGACATGACAACTTTTACCCATACGTGCTCTCTCATTTAATTTTTTTTCTTCTCTTTTTTACCCTTTTCTTTTTTCTATATAAGAGAAAAATAGAGAACATTTTTTATCAATCAGCAGAAAAAACACAACACCATATGTTCTTGATAATACATACACAAACGAACGAAGATGGAATGATAGCAAATTAATGAAACTAGAGTAACAGAGATGATGATCCTGAAGCAAGATGTTTTGATCTCTACAAAGAATCAAAGTTTAAGATATCTCAACGAACAACTGCCAACGCCTACAGAATGATATCGCCAGGACTTTAGTTACTACAGTAAGACTTAGCAGCCAATGTACTGGATCATTTCGCTAGATCAGATCCTGATACCTTGGATTTGGGATTGTGGACACAAAAACTACACAATCAGAAACCCTAGCCTTGTTGAGCAACATATGCCAAGTACTTTGCTCGCTCCTTCCTGTATCGTTTGAGCTCTTTGATGGCTGCTAGGAGCACGTGCAACGACACCGGTGCAAAAAATGGCTTTCAAATGCATCACCAGTGACAAACAGATCCCAAAGGTTAGTATATGATTGATAGAACAAAAATTAATGAAAAGGGTAATGCTAACCATGTATATGGCAAAGTAGTGCTCCATTGATGAATAGCTAATTGACATGATTGATGGATGGAAGAAAGAATCCTCCGCCAAAGCCCTCGCTTTCCTCGATGATACTTAGACGACATATGAAAGAGAGAAGATTAAGTACACCATGCTTTATTTTACCTTTTATGAAGGAGAATTAGCGGCCGATATAGTACCAGCTGAAGCATCATATATTCCAAGACACGCATTTTTTTGAGCCAAACTAGCTGCTTCAAGTGAGTACTTAACCTGCAAGACAAAATTTGTCATATTTTGATTAGTTAAATGCAGCCAATTCATGGATGAAGTTGGGGGCCTATGTTATAAGCCATGAAGGTACGAGACACAAATATGTTTGAAATTACAATGAGGATTTAGAAGTACATGCGCAACAGTTGGTGAACCACCACTATGCAAACAATTAGAAATATACAGCATACATGTATTCACAACATTAAGTTTTCAGAAAAGAAAACGTTTAAATGAAAGTGCAAACATGATCATTCCATGCTGGTTAGGGAAAAAAAGGTTCAGCAGTATTTACAACTATGTGCGAATATAGAATAAGACAAACAAATACACATATCACTGGCTGCTTGCATCCTAAATTTTTTTCTAAATGCTCAAAAAACAAATGAATAGACTAGATGCCTCTCGTTTAATTTTTAGAGTAAGATTGAGCACATTTTTAACCGTGAACTTGCCTTGGAATTGGGAAACAACCTCCTTTTAGGTTTCTTCCCGTCCTTATCTTGTGAACTTATCTTGAGGCAGCTCCCGGTTAAAAAGGAGTCAAATCTTTCACCAAAGATACACTGAGAGGTGCCCAATCCAACTAGAAGTCAGTCAATTTAGTACAAAATCTACGCTACAACCTAAGACTTCAAAACCCCACCATGAAGAAAAAGATCATTGACATGTTAAAACAAACAGTGGATTAACAACCAAAAACCAGCATGAAGTTACATTAACAAACTGGGACCATGACAAAATCCATATTCTATAATTTCAACTGGGTGAGAGCTTATCTATACAACGCATCACATGCTCTATATGTGAAGCATATTGAGGAAAGCAAAGGTATATACCATTCTGCAAAGCCTCTTTCACTTGCTAAAAAGTTGATTCCCATCTCAGCAGTATAATAAGACTTAAGGCCAAACAGAAGGCGAAGCTGTGCAATGAACACTTGGAAAATTTTCTGAAGTTCCTGTTTCACATCATGCAGTGATAAGTTTCTGAACTAGTTGCTACCAGAATACAAAATACAAAATAACCACCATGGATATGAAAGTCACTCTATGAAACTGTTTTCCAAATAAAAATAGTCACATGAAAGCATATGTTCTCACTTGATAGGAGTCATATATGTCATTAGTATTTGACGAATCTAACAACTCAAAATCCAAGAAAACAAATTTGCTCCCCAAAAATATCATGCACAAGATTTGACCCAAGGTTAGGATGGTAAGTATTACAATGCAGTCAAGCTATGAGACTACCTCTAGCTAACTGTCCATCAGAGTGACACTCCTATGCAACATTTAAAATCCCATATCCAGGTCAGTCAACAACTGGAATGCAATGTATAGGAACAAGGGATACATCTGGATGTCACCTTCAGAATCCTTTGATTTTCAACAAGTCTATGTTGAAAACTTTCATGACAGAGAGTATGTGGTATTATTGGAAATGCAATGATGAAGAGCTAAACGTTAAAGCGTTAGTCTATGCATAATAGCAATCATCGATAGAAACATAAAACTACGTTATGTGTGCCTAACTTCGTCTACCTTAAATCATCTCTATCAAGATATCTTCGTAAAATGTAACCAGAAAAAGGGAATATCTTCAATAAAGGAATTTGATGAGTTTAAAGAGAGTAGAACTTGCACCTTGGGTAGCTTGAAAAGGTGTATGTGTGGAAAAGCAAAATAGTTAGCAAATAGGTAGTTCACTCAGCTCGATGTTCCAAAACTTCTAATCATGTTCATTTTGTGGAAGCAGTAGTTTTTATTGCACAAGCAACATACGTTGTTATGATATGACTTAAACATTCCATTTGCCTTTTTACACCATATATAGCAGAACACAATTTCAAACAGCGCTTGACGCATTCTCAAAGGCTCGACACAAGTTAAATGTTAACGGGCCAAAGTTTTCGAGGTTTTAACAGTTATCCAATATACCCAACTTAATGCCCAAATCAAATAGAAATGTCAGCTCCTAGTTGCTAGCCTTTACTTTAAAGCTCTTACCTGCATACTGATTATACTTGAAGAACAATTTCATACATGAAACAAAAGTATCAAGGTTACAAATCATTTCAGACCAAAAGTACCCAACTTTGTGATTTCAACAAAATTGACCAAAAGTACCCAGCCTGGTGTTTAGAACTTTAATTTTGTTTCCGATCCGGTGACGAAATCCAATGCAGGAAAAGGGAGTGAGGCAACAGTTTACCTGCTAGGAAAATAAGGGCATTTGATCAATATGCAAGTTGCAACAGGCTTTCATATATAGTATATCTGAAAAATAAATTCAATCCTTATTATGTATATATATAAGATAACAAAGATGAAAAATAAGTGAGATGGGTTGAATGTATGTACGAGTTGCCTTGTTGAAGAAGAGGAGTAGGATTCTGCCGCTGGCATGCGCTTGGCTTTCTCGATCTCGATCTCGTCAATAATGTCATCGGCATCGTACATGAGATCTTTGAGCTCGTTCAGCCAATGCTTGATGGCCTCTTCCTGGCTCTGCCTCCTCTCTGCATCGACGAGCAGGGAACGTATCAGGCCCAGCTTTCTCTGAAGCCTCTTGATCTCGCTGGGCACTCCATGGAGCATGATAGCCTCCTGCTCACCATATTTAACCAGCACATCGAGAAACTTGGAGACAAACACACTCGGAAGCATTGCCATCTCTCCGACTGATAATATGTATGTACAAGAATAACAATTAAGGCTAAGAAGAAACAGAACAAGGTGGCAGCAGATGATGAAGAGAGTTCCAAGAGTTGCACAAGCTGGTTTAGCTGTAACAAGAGAGCAGAAAGCAATCCAAATAATTGCGTTTAATACTAATTAGAGGAGTAAATTAATTGGTATCGATATATAGGATCGAATATAAACATAATGGGTTGGTAGCATGCAAGGTCTTGGCCGACGGGATACAGGGAACAATGATCACATGTGAAAGAAACTTATTAATTTCTAATAAATAAATGAGCTCAGAGTGAAATTTGGAAAAAATAGTTTCATTGCAATATTCATGCATCATCTAATAAGCACAAGGAAACTCAGCATCATCAAAAGACCTTAAGTTACTCTCACAGATATGTAGCACAGCTACTCATATGAAGATTTGTTTTAAATAGTGGCGCGGGGTAAACGTGAGATCTCTCATCGGGAGAGAGAACCGACCTCTCTATGAGAGAGATAACCAAATTTCTCAAAGAGGAGAAAACAACCCGAATTTTACTAATCAAAAGCTGTCCCTTACAAACCCTAGAACCTCCTTTTATATGTTAAGGAGAGACCAACTCAAACATGGACTCAAACAGGACTTAACTCAACTAAACCCGGAATTAAGGAGAAGAAATCCGACTAGAAATAAGAACTTTGCTAAAAATAAAAAGACCGATAAACAGCCTAAAAAGGAAAGTTTTTCACTAAAACAGAATTTTAAACCATAAGGAAAAGGAATCTGGAGATTTGAAGGTCAAGGTCGTGGAGAGATCTTCGATCTCCGATGAATCTCATCGGGCTCGTCGAGCAGGTCGAATCGACTGGTCGCACGCCCCAATCGGACATCGGGGTCGAAAGTTATGCCCATCCGACGGTTGCGGTCGTACGGAGATCTGAGTCGGACGGATGGAGTTCGAACGTGACCGGATCGCCTGGGGAGCTACTCCGAATCGGACTCAGTCAGATCTGGATCTGGATTTGATCCTGCATCAAATAGAGTCAAATTAAGCATATTCAAATAACTCCTGGCCGGCATCATCGACGGTCGATGATTATGGGATAATATCATCAAATTAAGCGCTTGTGTTCCCCCCTTCATGATAGGAAAGACAAAATTGAAAACTAGAAGAAGTAGGCATTCAACAAATTAATTACCTGAATATGTAGCAAGACCCTCTTAATGGAAATATGGAGGTTTTATACATACCTGCAATTCACTGCTAGCTATCTATGAGCAATTTCCTCCTATTGCTTCAACAACCTCTTCTCTATCTCCGCCGCCACTGGAGTCCCCAATTCCAAGTTCTTCAACTATTTAGTTCTACAACTCTATGTAGCTCTACAATCAAGCAAACAATAGGTGAGTGCGAGTCTATATATTTCTAGACTAACATTGACAAAGATGAAATAAAGGCACTTTTAAGGTTAAACAGGTAAAAGTTCCTACTTGCAATGCTATGTACGATTCAGAGTACCATAGAACATCAAGAGTACTGCTCTAAGTTACAATATGCCCGAGGCTTTTTTTTATGAGATGAGACCGCAGGCTAAGTATTTACAAGACAAACACTACAAAGGTTAGTTGTCAAGCAGCGAAGATCCTTCGTTAATCTCATGATTCTACAGGCCATGGCTTCAACAGATTCACCCTTTTCCCCAAAGACGATTCTATTACGATCTTTCCATATTTCCCATAATCCATAGCTGAAAAAAGCTCTGAACATCTTAGAGCCATGGCGGAAGAGCTGATTGTACAAATTATCCGGATTCCACTGTAGCAGCTAGAGGCTCTCTTTGGCAGCAATCAGGGAGAAGACCTTGAAGGTTTTTTTTTTTTGCTAAGTTGAGCCAAAAGGCTAAGTGAAACAACAAGCCACACATGTTACACAATTATGAGGTCCCAACATTGGACAAACCTCATCTAGCTCGCCGCGCAAGGTCATCTGCCTCCGCGTTCACCTCGCGTGGTATAAACATAAAGATGACTCCACTTAGAAGACCTTGAAGGTGAATTGGCAGCCAAAAATTGCATGTTCTACTATTTCTGAGTCTTCGTGACATCTCGGGAAATCTCTATCAGATACAAGGTGGAGTTTCCAGAATGTGTCTCTAACTGGTCATTTGCCATGAACCATGCACCATAAGAAATGCCGCACTCTCAGTCCTGTGGGTGCTCTCCATACATAGGTCCAGACATCTTCTTTCTCCATCCTAGCTTGGGGTACCGAGTCTTGGGTTAGAGACATATATATAGAAGAAGAGCTGACTTTGCCAGTACAATTGAGCGGCCATCGGCATTTGTCATCTTCACCACGCTGTATCTTCATGATATGTTTGATGAGTAGGGGGTGGAAGGAGTCATGCAAAGCTTGTAAGTTCCAATTATCATTCGCCATCAAATCGCTAACTTGAAGAGAATCAAGCCCTATGTAAATGTTGAACATGGTTGGCCATTTGGACAGAGGGAGTTCGGAAATCCAAGCATCATGGACAATATTAAGTTTGCTTCTAGAACCTGGAACCCAAATTAACTTGTTTCTTAGATTGTCAGCAGCTGCACATATGTGTCTCCAATGGGTTGAGGCAGGTTGAGGAAGGCTGGATTGGCCATGTTGAGGAACTAAAAGATGGTTGCAAGCACAAAGTGGCTTAATAAATGTACAGTTTGATAGCAAGGAATTGAAGTGCTCATTGAAGACTTGAATGCCTTTAAACATGTTGGACTACAGTTCGAGCTGAGCCTATATTCATTGTGTTTTTCCTCAAGATTCTTCCAAGTTGTCCACACCATAAGATGAAGATAAAGGGTTGGTGGCTGCAAGGTCTTGGTCGACGGGATTAATTGATAAATTGATCCTTTGTACATGCTTGTTGTAGAAAAGCGTGGTGCCTAAAAGTTTTGATTTAGATAGGGGAAGCAATTTAATTCATCTTAATTAATTAGTTTAATTAGTTTGCCACACGCAAGTTAATGAGTTGTTTATTGTACAATTAATGTATGATTGATGTAACATTGCTAGAATAAAGAAAAATGGTTGGTACCCCGTAGCTGTAAGGTATTTACATTTGCTTTCTCATAATTCATCGAATAATTTTTAAGAACAAGACGGGCATATGCTTTCAATTAGGCCAATTAGGCCAATGGATTCCCTTTCTTATGTTGGAGAATTAGCTCTTAGTTTTGAAGACTTCTCTGCCTCGGTTAGTTTATGTTTCCTTGGTAAGGAAGGGATCATCATCCAATAATAGTTAAGGACAAGAGAAGCATATGTTTTGCATAATCCCAATGGATTCCCCATCAATTTGAAGAATTATGTAGTATAACTTAGAAGAATTATTAATAAGCTTATGCCTAATTAGCTGGTCATATCCAATTTGGCGAGTTGTTTATTGTAGAATACTCGCGTGATTAAAGTAACATTGCCAAAATAAAATAAAAAGGGTTGTCACCTGGTTCTAAGGTCTTCACAAATCTTGATAATTTTTAAGACATAGATTAGCTATGCTTTCAATTGTGCCAATGGATTCGTTTGCTTACGTTAAAGATTAGCTATGACGTTAGAAGAGTTCTCTGCCCGACTAGATTATGCGCGCTTAATTAGCTTGTCACTTCCACGGTGGTGATGAGCTATTAGACTATATTAATATAATCTTACCACTTCCTAATGGTTTAAGTTTTGAGATTAAGTAATTACAGTCAGCGTGATATCAGAATAGAATTAAGTCCTCAGTGCAAATCCTCTTTCATGTAATTTTCTTTTTTAATTAAATATTCATATGCATGTGAGAACTCATGTTCATTCAATCCCACAAGTACATGAGAGGTGTCTTAGATTATATCAATACAAGCTGATCACCCCTTCTTGTTAGTTTGGTATTTTCAAACTTGTTAGTTTTATACTGATAAGTCACATATTATGCATATTTTAGCTCCTTAACCAAGCTTTGTTAGCTCAAGAGTGGTTGTATTTGATAGTTTGTTACTTGATTTCAGATTTACACATGCTAAAAGAAGAAATATATAAAGATCGATTAAAAAGACCAAATTTTGCATAATCTGAAAAATTGAAATTAGTCGTCGACTGTTGACTCGCCTTGAAATATGTCGTTAGTATATCAATGGCGGACAAAACAATTAACCGGACTAATAGCTAAGTACAACGTAGTTAATGGGAGTACGGGTCGAGTCCTCGGAGAATTGGATGGTCGAATTAATGAATGCAATATAATCTCTACAATAGTTGGAAACAATTTGATTGATTTTAAAGTTGTTTAAACTAAAGTCTTCTAGAAGCACTTGACGCTAAGAGATTTATCAAGGAAGAAATCCTAGGGAATTCTAATCCGAATTAGGTCTAAATATTTTCTCTATGAATCAAGATGAATAACATTTAAATGAGATAGTCGAAATTAGGGATCAACGAGCGTAGGATTAGTATCGCTCGTCGCTAATGAGACGTCGGGTTAGAATCATCTCATCGTGTTAATTACAAGGTGAAAATCCATGATCGAGGCTTCAATCCGATCATAGCTCAACAAATGCCGAATTAGGGTCCTATTGTTGGCAAGGAATCAAGGCTTTGTATGACTAAGGTCTTGGATTGAGGTGGATTTAATACCTCAATCCAATCCTCCATCTAAGTCAAGAATGGTAAGTAGGATAGCTTTGGCTTGAGGTGGTTCTAGCACCTCAACCTCCTATCCTAAGGTCAAGAGTTGGCCATGGTTCTAACATGACCTACTCTTTGAGGAATTTCATCAAATACCTAGCATGCATCTAATACTCGAGCAATTAAATGCAAATATAGATACTCAAATCATTCAAGAATAGACTTTATTGAAGAAATAAGGAATTGAATTCGAATTCATACAAAGATTCCATCTCACAAACGTTATTACATCAAAGATTACAAGAGAAATCTAAAAGTAACACCTAAGACATCATAGAATTCCCAAGGATGAGGATTTTAGTTACTCATCTTGGTTGGACGATTCATAGGAAGAGAGGTTTCATCCATCTTCTTCATTGATCTCCACCTTTTGAGCCCTAAATCCTTGGGAATTGGAGGAGAAAACTCAAGAATAGAGGGGGAACGAAGGCTGGAAAAGAGAGGGAACCAGAGAGAAAAGAAGATCCCCAAATTAGAGCCAAAACTCCTATTTATAGGCCCCAAGTCGTGGACCCTCGGATTAGATCTGAGCCGTCCATTTATAACCGTCAGCGATCTTGGATCGATCCGAAGTAATATTGGATCGATCCAAGATGAGCAAAAGATCATATCTTTCTGTGGAAAGGAAATATGGATCGATCCCATTTAAATGTGGATCGATCCAATTTGTACCCAAGAATAAGTGCTCTTGGGAAAAGAAATATGGATCGATCCCATGACGGTTTGGATCGATCCATTTTGTACCCAAGACTAAGTGCTCTTGGGAAAAGAAATATGGATCGATCCCGTGACGGTTTGGATCGATCCATTTTGTACCGATCTCTCTAGGAAGAGATATTTGGATCGATCCATTAAGAATCCGGATCGATCCAACATTGGATAAAAACTATGGCCTTCTGGAAAAGGATCGGGATCGATCCAAAATGACCTTGGATCGATCCAAATTGTCTGGATCTGTTTTACTGATGTCTTTTGGTTCGAAATCCATGCAACTCTCTTCGAAAGCTCTTGTACCTGAAACCATATGAAAAGATATTAAAAATGCATTGCTTGAGAGCTAACAAAGCCTAGTTGAATGGGTGAATTATGTATATTTTGTGACTTATCACACCGAGTTTAAGTCCAGTTAAACTCTAGCTGATCGATCGGTCCGCTGACATGGCAAGTACTAAAATAATGGAAATTGGAGTTTAAGTCCAGTTATCACTCCTAAACCCTATTCCGAAGTTGCAGTTATAAATAGGGCTATTTCAGACCGAGTTTCCCATCTTTTTGACAATTTTTGGAGAAGGAAAGAGAAGATTGTGAGGGCGCGGACGGCGACGGCTTTCTTCCCCAACCCGATGGCTTTCATTCACAAAATAAGTGGCTAAATTCTTCTGCTTAGGGATCTCATGAAACTGTAGTTTAGTTTTGGTTTTTTTAAAGTTTGAATCTTGTGTACTTCTCGATACATGATCTCATAAATACGGTTTTATTGATTAGAGATTTGAAGAAGCAGAGCTCTCTTAAAGTACTTTCAGTGGTGCAAGCTTTCTGTAATTGTTTGTACCGATTTATGAAATGGTTTTCATGAAGTTTTTGGTTTGCCTTTGAGATAAGCTATGCCAAGCGAAGATCGGTTGTGCAAAAGTCATTAGGAGCAATATAACTTAAGGTAATCGTAAGACCGAAAGCAATATATGCCTAGCGAGTTCTTTATTTGTTCGTTTTAGCACCAAACTTGATCTAATCTTCGCTGAGGGTCCTTAAACCTGAAATGGGGAAAAGACAATCAAAATAGCATTGCTCAGAGACTAACAAGACCTCGTTAAAAGGGTGATTTGTGTACTTTTCACGTCTTATCAGCCTTACCCCACACCATTTCATAGTGTAAATCCCGACCAACCAGAAAACACACCCAAGCCAATCTCTTACTCTCATCGTCCAAACTGGTCGATAGGTCAAGTAGTGGACGGATAGAGGAAGGATGGGAGTCAGAATTAAACGGGCGATAAGAAGAGAAGTCGGATAAAGAATAAAAATAATCAAAAGTTTGTTTGAAAGATTTAGGGATGGACGATGAAGAAAGATACAAATGGCCTTGAGTTCCGGCCGATGAAGAAGATGGAGACAAATGAAGTCTTAAAAAATAGGCTCTAAGCCATAACTGGACAATCCAGAGAGGGCCAAAACCAGTAAGGTTTCCACCATCTCTTAATTGTTCAAGAGTTAGATAGATGCATGTATATATGGCCGATAAATTGAAGGTAGAAAGAGACAAAACTTGACTTCCAGAGGCAATTTCTTGGGCAAGTTTAATTTAGCCCCTAACAGGTTTCTTGGCAGGAAGACAAAGAACGAACATACACAACCAATAATATATAAAGGTTAATCGTTCTCGAGCGTTTGGTGGGTCATCGGTCTCTTCTAGCTTGGCATAAGTGTTAATAAAAACACCATAATTTTTATCGGTCTCAAAAACTGTATCACGTTGAGGAAGTTCCATATTGGCTGATATAAGTTCGCCAAGTGGGGAGAGACCAGTAAAAAGAGTGATATCTAAGAGGGTAATACAGAGGGTGCCAAAAGGAAAAACAAAATTATTGTACTCCGTCGACCAAAAAAGGACGGACAAGAAAAGTAAGTTGGGCTCTTTAGCAGGAATTAATCCTAGTGCTCAAATCCAAGAAATCCAATATACCCGCATCAAAAAAGATTTTCTTAGTTTCGGAATGCCATTCGATGAACTTGTCATTGGTCAAAAGCCATGGGGTAATAGGGTTTCTTGAGGAAAGAGTAGATAAGTTGACTGCTTTGGAAAAAGGCAACTCGTCGGAACGAGGAAAAGAATTAACAATGGCCATATTCTCAGCAGAAAGGGAAGGAAGATGTTCAGGGACGAAGCAAGGGCCCAGAATGAATAACCTGGGATTTGAAACACCGTCTTTGACCAGATACGTTCCTCTGACTTTATCTGATCGCTGCAGCTCGTTGAAATCCGTATAAGCTTTGCTTACATCCCTATGGACGACCTCGTCTGCTTTGATTTCACGAACCATGGTGGAAAATAGGATGTTTATGGATGAGGAGAAAAAGATCAGTCGCGCGCCGCAATAGTAGAAAACCAAGAGAATTTTGGGAGCAAAACCCTAATGGCAAAAGGAAGAAGAGAGCCAATAGAGTTCTTTCGCGCCAAAGAACTATGGCTAAAAGGGTAGAGTTGCCAGATGGCGTATGATGCATTAAATGCGGGATTTAAAGGGATATAAAAAGAGAATGAAAATTAGGCGGCGATTCGATTTCCTAGAGAATTATCATGATTAGTTTTAGTTGAAACAAGAAAGCTGTCAAATCGCGTCAGATGCGGTCATCTCGTCATAAAATGCAATCTCCTCGATCACCACATGGGGGGGGCAAGCTGTTAGTCAAAATAATGGTTAACCAATCAATGGTTGACTCGTCAACTTAATAAAAATGGTCGATGACCTTTCCAATCTAACTGGACGATCATATGAAATAATATGCAGAAAGCCATCAACCAAATGAAGAAAGACAAGAGAAACATCGGCCATGGGCGACGATGATCTATACACAAAAGAAGCATCGGCCATGGACGATGATGATGTGAACACAAAAGAAGCATCGGCCAAGAAGAATGACATGGCAACTTAAGAACGATCATCGACCAAAGTTAGGACCTGGCAACACAAGGAAAGCTAATCGCTCAGATGCAACCGTCATCGATCAAACCGTGACGTGGAGAAATGTAGAAATGTCGGAGAACATGGGACACGTGGCTCATCAAGAGTGATAGATGAAAGATAAAGGAGAACGTGTTGAGTGGGAGTTACCAGGCAGTTTAACCGCTTAAGTATAAATAATCTTCTCTTTCACTGTGTAATCTCTCTCGCAAATCAAACCCAGAGCCTACGAGCCTAATGTCTTTTTTCAATATGTATCTTGTAAGTTATTTTTTTCAATGAAATGAGTACGTTTCTTTTAATCTTCATTCCTTCTCCTCGCATAATGTAGTTTTCAGTACTGTTTTTAGGTAAATCCTGTAGAATTAGATCTTTATGATGCTTTTTTTATTGTTGAGTGGGAGTTACCAGGCAGTTTAACCGCATAAGTATAAATAGTCTTCTCTTTCACTGTGTAATCTCTCTCGCAAATCAAACTCAGAGCCTACGAGCCTGATGTCCTTTTTCAATATGTATCCTGTAAGTTATTTTTTTCAATGAAATGAGTACGTTTCTTTTAATCTTCATTCCTTCTCCTCGCATAATGTAGTTTTCCTTACTGTTTTTAGGTAAATCTTGTAGAATTAGATCTTTATGATGCTTTCTTTATTGTTTTCTTTAGATTAGTTTAATTTAAGAGCTTTCGTATTTTAATCTAGATTAATTAGATTACAGTAGGTTTAACTTATCTTTTCCGTGCTTTAGTGATTTAGGATGATCTTTACTGCTTTCTAGATTAACTTAGCAGTTTTAGATAATTTTCCCATTTTCAATAGATTTATTTAAGATTAATTTAGGTTTAATCTTGATAATTAGTCTTTATTAAATTATTAAATTATGTTCAATCCAGGTTTCTGTTTAACTTGACACCTCTGTCCGAACTAAGTTCGAAGGACAAATCCATAACACAATCTCCTGATTTCTTGAGTGTTAGGTAATTTTGACCTTGATCATTTGACCAGTCAACGGTCAGATTTCCACGCTAACACCAGTACTTCGCCACTCGCGAGTTGATGATAATTTCCGAGGTGTCGCCAGAGGCTTTACTCCGACGTCGGGTTTTAGAACGGCGCTTCCGCTTCTTAGGGTTGGTGTGGCCGGAGTCCATTAGAAGTCGCCAACCTTTGTTAAAAGCCATTTGGTAGCCAACTAAAGTTTTATTAATTAAAAATTGGAGAAAGAAACACAGTCAAAATTAACTAACCCTAGTCACATGACTCGCACGATTGCTCAAGTTGCCTTGCTCTGCATCTATCCAAAGCTTCCAACTCAAGTAATGTACAACTCAATACAATGCACATAAACCTACAGATGTACATATTTACATATATAAATGTACGAGAGAGTAAGGCAGATATTAATAGACTTATTTGACAACAATGCTGGTTGATATATCAGTTAGAAACTCGTCTGGAACATAGTAACAAATGTTACAATCCATCTTAGATCAGTGCCTAGCTTTGACAGAATGAGAGACTGACAGAGAGATGAAGCAAACTTGTTATATTCTTTGATCAAAAGGTGCTTGATATGTTAGCCAAAACACATTAGATACACATTTTTTTGATGAGTTGAGCACGAGAGCTATAGATTATTTACAGCAAAATTGCCAGGGCCCTAGTCCCTGTCCTGCTGCCAATGAAAACTGGTGCAATTAACTCTGCACCACTTGGCAACTCTGTCAGCCATGACATTAGTACATCTAGGAACAGCTAAAACCATGATATTATCAAAACCGAGCATTAGCTTCCAAATCTCCTTCGCGAGAGGCTCCAGTTCCCTCCAGAACTTTGTACCATTTATCACCTCTAACACATTAGATACACATTGGCAATAACAAAAGCATCAAGGGTTGCATACAATTCATTTGAGATCACATCAGTGCCCAGCTTTCAGATTTCAACAGAAAGCAGTACTGTCAAGGAAACAGTACATACATATGCTAACTCATGATATATACTAGCAACATTTACCAATTGTACTCCAGCAGAAATTAATTTACTGCAGAGAAAAACAAATAGAGAGTGTGTTTATATTTCTGGGATCAAGTGTCTCGCCAAAACACAACAATTATGCTTTATTGAGAATTGAGATAGCTCTAAAAGATTTCGAATGCCAGCGGAGCATCCTAATTCAGTAATTGTACCGAACTACCGATAACAAATCAAAGTACAAGATTGAGTAATTAAATAAGATAGAGACACTGAATTTTAACGTGAAAAATACCAAACAAATAAATCACAGGTGCAATTCAGGATTAAAACAAAAAACCCAAATCCTCGAGGATAAATTGTACACTTACAAGACATTCCAATATTTCAAAGCAATGGAACAGAATAGTTACTTCTTAACAAATTTCCGCCATTCATACCAAGAAGAAACGACTCCCATGATCGAATAATATCCTCCGTGAGCCATTGGAAGGTATAGAGTATAGACAAAAGTTCTCTCACTAAACCAGCAACAATCAAGTTATCAAGTAATACGAGGCCTAATTTTAGGTCTTCAATGTCCTCCCAAATGCTTTGAACTTCTAAAAGCCATAACATGACCGTCTCATCAATGACAAAACAAACATATCTGCAGCTATGCTTGCCATCCCAGTCAATTTCACTTATAGTTCCTGAACAACAAAAGTATCAAGGTTACAAATCATTTCAGACCAAAAGTACCTTTCAACAAAATTGACCAAAAGGGAAAGATATCTCTACATATCTACATATATCATCTCTATGCGAACCATGATGTATATACTAGCAAGAGTACTTACCAACTATAGCACATTTGAACTCCAAAGAGACAAACAAAGAGCAAGAAATGATCATCGTTTTAAATTGGTGTCGAAGGCGAAGGGAACCTTGGTGTATGAGAAGTAGCCTGATTCATCGCAGGTATTGGCTTTAACTTGAGGGATGTCTCTGATCTTGGGCCACTCCAGGCCATCCTTAAGACACCTCGAGAGCAGGTCGGTGCTGCCTTTGATGTACAGCTTCTGCAGAGCACCGAACTGCTGCTGCTGCTGCAATTCTCCTCCTGCTGCACTAGTACTAGCACTGCTGCTTGCTAATAACCATTCTGGCAGGGACTCTATATCATCTAGGTCAAGCAATTCCAGCCGCTGCAGAACATCCATACCCACCACAGTCCTCAGGTTTCTCCAGCCGCTCTGAACAATTAGAGTCTTCAGATTAGGAAGATTTGACACTTCCTCTAGCATGGGGCAATCCACAATTACAAGCTTCTTGATAAATAGGAGGTTCTTGATCTCTCTCAAGCTGTTGGCTTCTTTTATGTACAACTCTTCCAACATAACTGCATGATTGATGAGGTCCATTGGGAGAGACCTCAACTTGGGACACTGTTTAATGGAGAGATATTGGAGGCGAGGCAGTACTATTAATCGATGCAATGGCAGTCGTAGTTCCTCACCCGCCTCAAACCAATTCCATTCCCTCCAGTTTGGCATTTTCTGGAGATCTAAATTCTCAAGCTTGGGAAAGGAAGGGCAAGAAAGTTGCCCACCTCCATCATTCATGCCAAGAAACGATTCATGTCCAATGCTTGTGACTCCCGATGCACCTACAATATTGAAGTAATCAAGCTGCGGTAGCTGACCCAAGGCTGGGAGCTGCACAAAGTGGTTGCATTCCAACAAATCCAACCTCCTTAATGTAGGAAATAAAGATGGGGCCGACAACGTCCTCAGCCAGCTAGGGAATTTGAGGCCAAAATAACCTGTAAACACTAGCAGTTCTAATGACGGAGGGGGACATAGCTCCTCGAAGACCTCTTCTATTTTTTTGATGGCGTTCTCTGCATGTTCTGTACATGTCTCTTGAATCTCTAAATTGCAAGGAGTGCAGGTTAAAAAAAGTTCCCAAAGATGGTGTTTGTCCTTCAATGCTGCTGCTCTTGCGTCACCTCTGCTGGAGACCCTTTCAAGCTTGTCTATTGACAAATTGGTCAGCTTGGAAAGAGATCCCAAATCTTCCAATGTAGAACCCCCAATGTTTTCAACTGGTTCTCCATTCATTGCAGCGGGCAATCCAAAAATTGCTGTAAGTCGGTGGAGTCTTCTCATTCCGAACGGCATTCCATCAATTGGAATCTCATCGAGATTGAGATACTTGAGGTTATGCAACATGACGATTCTAGCAGGAAGGCGGTGCAGATTTTCACATTTCTTCAAGTTAAGGTAATGGAGATTCCAAAGATTGCCTATGCATTCAGGTATCTCTCTCACTTTAGTGTATGCGAGACCTAAATATCTCAAGTGAATAAGATCACCTATAGACCTTGGCAACTCCTCCAAGGGTGAATGGGAAAGATTCAAGATCCTCAGACACTTGAGAGATTTGAAATCATCATATTGAAGCTTTTGAATATTTGGAAGTAATAGCGCCCTGAGTGATGTTTGTCGCCTTATGATGTCAGTAATGCATTGTACTTTCCCATCTTGTAAGCATAGACGGCGTGGCTTCATCGAAAAGGAACTGGACAATGACACTATTTCTGCAAACCGTTCTGCGTCTCCACAGAAGGTTTCATTGTGTGCTAGATATCGTATAAGAGATTGCACAAGATCATGTATTCTGCATACTTGTTGATCATAGGAAGTTGGATCTGGCTGCAAAAGATTCCTCTGTATTAATTCCTTCCAATACTCTTCTGCCGTCTCTTCTATGGTCAGCTTTCCTATCGGTTCCACGAACCTCTCGGAGGACCAAAGATTTTGGAGATGAAACTTGTTGAAAAGAGTATCCTCAGGATACAATGCAAAGTAAAGAAAACATGGCTTGAGATAAGATGGTAGATCCTCATAACTCAAGTATAAAGCTCCCAGAACTCCTTCGGGAAGAAGATTATTGTTTGACCATACTGGGTTTCGACGAACTTTCTCCCATTCAGAATGCCGCATGACCTTTGTACTGAGCATCCCAGCGACTGCATTGATGGCCAGAGGAAGACCATCACATTGCTCCACGATTTTCATCCCAATCTCTCTCAATTCATGTTTTTTATCGTTGTCATCATCCTTCTTAAAGACTGAATTGCAGAGCAACAACCAACCATCCTCAACAGACAACTTCTCCACATTGTAAAGATGTATGGCACCCATGCCCTTGGCTACCCTCATTGATCTAGTGGTGATAATAATTCTGCTCCCATATCCACAACTTTGCAAGGGCTTTTTTAATAAATTCTGCCACACGGATGCATCCCATACATCATCCAATACAAGGAAGAGTATTTTATGCATTACAACTTTGTGGAGCTCTTCTTCAAGGTATGCACGATCTTGATTCTCACTAGGATCACCTCGTAGATGTTGTATAATCTTCCCTAAGATTTTGGTTTCATTGACATCTCGGGAAACACAGATCCACAAAGGTCTGATCATGTGACAGTGATCTTGCACCATCTCGTTGTTGAAGATTTTTTGGGCCAGGGTGGTTTTGCCTATCCCCCCCATGCCGACGATGGCGAGGGTAACAGACATCTTCTGATGATGATCGTCGGCTAACAGCAACTTCACCAAGGTCCTAGTATCCTCTTCTATTCTTGTGCCCACAAGATCAAGTTCGACCAGAGACGATGTAATGCGTCGACTTGTTAGAGAAGGGTTCAATGGACATACTAGCTGCCTGAACAGGTATGTAAGGTAAGAAAGAGAGGATGGTGCTGCTGCCTGCAGGCGCTTCTGGTTCTCGATCTCGATCTCGTCCATAATATCATCGGCATCGTACATGAGATCTTTGAGCTCGTTCAGCCAACGATTGATGGCCCGATCCTGGCTCTGCCTCCTCTCGGCATCGACGAGCAGGTCACGTATCAAGCCTAGCTTTCTTTGAAGCTTCTCGATCTCGCCCGGCACTCCTAGGAGCATGACAGCCTCGTTCTCGGCATATTTTAGCAGCACATCGGCGAACTTAGAGACGTACTCACTCGGGATCATTGCCATAGCTCCGACTTGGAACAAAACTGAGAAGAAACAGAAGAAGATGGCTGCCGATGAAGATGGAGTTGAAGACGAAGAGAGAGTTCCAAGAGTAGCACAAGCTGGTTCATCTGTAACAAAGAGATCAGAAAGGAATCCAAATAATTGTTAAGGAAGACCAAATAATTACGTGTCATACTAATTAGAGGAATAAATTAATGGGTATCGATAAGACCGAAGATAAAGATCACTACATGTGAAAGAGACTTGAATTTCTAATTATTATATGAGCTCACATGTCATGTGATTGATCCGTGAATATAGCTATGCTCTTATAAGGAAATTTTAAAAAATAGTTCTGTTAGAGCAGAAATCTGACCGTTGACAGAACAAGGTGGCAGCAGATGAAGTTCTAAGAAAGAAGTTAAAGAAGAAGAGAGTTCCAAGAGTTGCACAAGCTGGTTTATCTGTAACAAGAGAGCAGAAAGGAATCCAAATAATTGCGTTTAATACTAATTAGAGGAATAAATTAATGGGTATCGATAAGACCGAAGATAAAGATCACTACATGTGAAAGAGACTTGAATTTCTAATTATTATATGAGCTCACATGTCATGTGATTGATCCGTGAATATAGCTATGCTCTTATAAGGAAATTTTAAAAAATAGTTCTGTTAGAGCAGAAATCTGACCGTTGACAGAACAAGGTGGCAGCAGATGAAGTTCTAAGAAAGAAGTTAAAGAAGAAGAGAGTTCCAAGAGTTGCACAAGCTGGTTTATCTGTAACAAGAGAGCAGAAAGGAATCCAAATAATTGCGTTTAATACTAATTAGAGGAATAAATGAATGGGTATCGATATATAGGAGCACAAGGAAACTGAGCATCATCAAAAGACCTTAAGTTACTCTCACAGATATGTAGCACAGCTACTCATATGATGATTTGGTTTAAATAGAGTCAAATTAAGCATATTCAAATAACTCCTGGCCGGCATCATGGAAGGTCGATGATTATGGGATAATATCATCAAATTAAGCACTTGTGTTCCCCCCTTAATGTGCATAAAGGACGTTGTAAATCTTTTGTAAATGCTTGTTGTGGAAAAGAATAATGCCCAGAAGTTTTGATTTAGATAGCAGAGGACAATACCTTTTGATTTGAAGAGGCGTTTGCGACTTGAACTAAACTCGTCCAATAAAAAGATTCAGAGTTCGTACTCCTTTAAATAGAATAATCATAGAATTAAGGAGTAAAAGTATCAGAAATAGTGAGAAGTGGAGTTATCAATAGAAACCAGAACCACAACAAGATTTAATTACTAGGCTTCTTGTAGATACATCATATATAGGAAAGACAAGATTGAAAACTAGAAGAACAACAAATTAGGCGGTCAACAATCTTGATTACCTGAATAGCAAGACCTTCTTAAGGGAAATATGGAGGTTTTATACGTACCTGCAATTCACTGCTAGCTATCTATGAGCAATTGATTCCCTTGTATTGCTTCAACAACCTCTTCTAGCTATCTCGGCCGCTGGAGTCCCCAATTCCAAGTTGTTCAACTATTTGTTTCTACAACTCTATGTAGCTTAACAATCAAGCAAACAAATTGATTTCATAATATAATTCGAATAGTCAAATGCTGGAGGCTCTATCATAATTAGTTCCATGTGGAACTACTAACGATGAACCACCCCAAATTAGCCGACTGACTTAGCATTCACCAACTAGCTAGTATGTCAAAGATGCAAATACTATAATAGACTAGATCTGGCCTGCGTTCATCAAACTGGATGGATAAGATCGATTTGATAGGATTTCAACGATCCTGATCACTTCCAGTGCTGCATTCTAAAGAGAGCTTAACCCAAGTTAAGAATGTGTCTGTATGGACATGGACAGTCATGAAGGGAATCCCTTCATGACTTTTTAGTAAACCAGCCGAATCATCATCCTAATATTTTTTTAACAATAAGACAGGCATATGCTTTCAATTAAGCCAAGGGAATCCCATGCTTTCGTTGAAGAATTAGTTATGAGTTTAGAAGACTTCTCTACCTTCACTATCTTATGCTTGATTAGCTTAATTAGTTTAGTTTGTCACACCCAAGTTGATGAGTTGTTTATTGTACAATTAACGTGTGATTGATTAACATTAGCTTAATTAGTTTAGTTTTCACATTTTCTTTCTCATGATTCATCCAATTATTTTTAAGAACAACATGGGCATATGCTTTCAATGAAGCCAATAGATTCACTTGCTTTCGTTAGAGATTTAGCTCTTAGCTTAGAAGAGTTCTCTGCCTCCATTAAGTAGTTTATGTGAGATTAGTAAGGAATGGAATGATTTTTGAGGAAATGCAAGAGGGGCATATGCTTTGGATAATCCCAGTGACTTCCCAATTAATTTGAGGAATTACCTATGAGAACTTAGAAGAGATGTAATACCTCCACTAGCTTATGCTTAATTAGCTGGTTACATCCAAGTTGATGAGTTGTTTATTGTACATGATTGAAGTAACATTGCTAAAATTAATAAAAAGGGTTGCTAGCAAGCTGTAAACTCTTCACATTTCATAAGAGTTTTTAAGACCAAGTCAAGCATATGCTTCAATTATGGAAATGGATTCCTTTGCTTTCGTTGAAGATCAGCTATGGGTTTAGAAGAGTTCTCTAACCCCACTAGATTGCGCTTAATTAGCTTGTCACTTCCATATATATAGCTGAGTTGTTTTGGTGCCGCAGAGTTTTCTGAGCGTCTCCGAGCAATGAACCTTGCTTCTTGAAGATAAATAATAGGCTTTCACTATCAATGGCATTTCAGCAACCATGTCGTTTTGTCCGTGTAGTATGAAACAAGGCTTTTGGTGCCAGCCGACATGGTGCATCATGATCGAACTACTAGTCGAACACGCATGATCATGAGCCCTCACAAGGGAATGGTTCGACCTGAAAAGCTAATCACAAAACTCCATCAGCAGAGAGGAGGAACTAAAAGATGGTTGCAAGCACAAAGTGGCTTAACAAATGAACGTACAAGGAGACACTTTGATATATAGCAAGGAATTAATTGAAGTGCTCAGTGAATATACTTGAATGCCTTTTAAGATGTTGGACTACAGTTCAAGCTGAACCTATGTTCATTGTGTTTTCCCCAAGATTCTTCACAACTTGTCCACCACCATAATATTAGTATGCTGTTGTTTCTAAGTACTGTGGAAATGAACCCAATAATTTTGTCAACATATACATCAGCCTTCGCGCTCTTAGGAGCCACAGCATAGGATTTTTTTTTTGAACCCAATAGCTTCTCCTCCTTGCTAAAGATGATTCCTTGTTCTTCCTCATGCTCCAAATTTGACTACTATTGGACTATATATGTATCTTTGAGAGATTAAACATGAGAACACACATGCATAACTGCTGCAGCAACAGAAAACATAAACTTCGGTCAAGTATGAATGATTTTGGCGCTAACTGTTGGCAGCTGAAAAAGAGATTTGGCAAGTCTTGTTGAACTTTCTTTGACTAAATCCAAGTTGTGTTTAGTGGCTTATCATGTTAATGAAAATTATGAGAAAATGACATGCAGAATTGTTCTTCTTAATTGCTTCCTTCGAGGTGATTCAACTCCCATAGTGTATTTTGATAGGGTGGTGGGTCTTTAACACAAGTCACAGCTTTCTGAAAAGATTGTCCAGGAATTGTTTGAGTTGCCTTGCTGCAAAAAATGTTAGGAGTTCAAGTTATGTCCAACTCAACACATACACACACACATTTATATACTTACAGAGAGAGTAGGAGAGATATGAATGCAAACTTATCATCTCATAGTGATAACAAAGCCGCTTGATGTATATTAGTCAGAAACTTAGTTAGAAACTTTGACAACAAAAGAAGCTTCAAAGGTTACATACAATTCATTTGAGATCAGTGCCAGGAAAGGATTTGAGATTTCAACACAGCACTTTGAAGAAAAATAGTACATACAAATCAATGTGCCCTATGCCAAATCCTGATTTATAGTAGCAACTAATTGTCATGCTACAATCTCCGGCTTCACCCTTGTCCTGCTTCTCCACCGCCTCCTCTAGAGTCCGCCTTTTGATCAAGTGTCTGATGTCGCTGCGTGCAAAACGCTGTGGAGAGATAGTATCTAGTCCCTGATCAATACCAAAACAGAACAAGTTATGCTACAGGGGATTGAATTCTAATAGTTTAAGAAACACCGACAGCCAATCAAAGTACGAGATTGAGCCATTACACAAGATAGAGACACAGAATTTTAACATGAAAAAGATGAAGCAAATAAATCACAGGTGCAATTCAGGATTAAAACAAAAATCCAAATACTCGAGGAGTAATTGCACAGTAACAAGTTAGACATTTCAACATTTACAAAGCAATGGAACAGAATAGTTACTTTTTAACAAATTTCTGCCATTCATACCAAGAAGAAACGACTCCCATGATGGAACAGGTTCCTCCGTGAGCCATTGGAAGCTATAAACAAAAATCCTCCCACTAAACCAGCAACAACCAAGTTATCAAATAATACGAGGTCCAAATCAAGGTCTTCAATGACAAAACAAACATATCTGCAGCTATGCTTGCCATCCCAATCAATTTCGCTTGTAGTTCCTGAACAACAATTACATAAACGAAACAAAACTATCAAGGTTACAAATCATTTCAGACCAAAACTACCCATCTTTGTCATTTCAACAAAATTGACAAAAAGGGAAAGATATCTCTACATATTTACATACATCATCTCTATGCCAACTCATGATATATAAATACTAGCAAGAGTACTTACCAAGTATAGATCATTTGAACTCCAGAGAGACAAACAAAGAGCAAGAAATGATCATCGTTTTAAATCGAAGGCGAAGGGAACCTTGGTGTATGAGAAGTAGCCTGATCCATCGTAGGTATTGGCTTTAACTTGAGGGATGTCTTTGAGCTTGGGCCACTCCGGGCCATCCACAAGACACCTGGAGAGCAGATCGGTGCTGCCTTTGATGTACAGCTTCTGCAGAGAACCGAAATGCTGCTGCTGCTGCAATTCTACTCCTGTTCTACTAGTAGTAGCACTGCTACTTGCTAATAACCATTCTGGCAAGGACTCCATATGATCTCGGCCAAGTAATTCCAGATGCTGCAGAGCATCCATACCGACCACATTCCTCAGGTTTTTCCAGTCACCCGCAACAAATAGCGTCTTCAGATTAGGAAGATTTGACACTTCCTCTAGCATGGGGCAATCCACAATTGTAAGCTTCTTGATAAATAGAAGGTTCTTGATCTCTCTCAAGCTGTTGGCTTCTCGTATGCACAACTCTTGCAACATAACTGCATGATTGATGAGGTCCATTGGGAGAGACAGCAACTTGGGACACAGTATAATGAAGAGACTTTGGAGGCGAGGCAGTACTATTAGTTGATGCACTGGCAGTCGTAGTTCCTCAGCCTCCTCAAACCAATTCCATTCCCTCCAGTTTGGCATTTTCTTGAGAATTAATTTCGTAAGCATGGGAAAGGAAGGGCAACAAATAGCGTCTTCAGATTAGGAAGATTTGACACTTCCTCTAGCATGGGGCAATCCACAATTGTAAGCTTCTTGATAAATAGAAGGTTCTTGATCTCTCTCAAGCTGTTGGCTTCTCGTTTGCACAACTCTTGCAACATAACTGCATGATTGATGAGGTCCATTGGGAGAGACAGCAACTTGGGACACAGTATAATGAAGAGACTTTGTAGGCGAGGCAGTACTATTAGTTGATGCACTGGCAGTCGTAGTTCCTCAGCCTCCTCAAACCAATTCCATTCCCTCCAGTTTGGCATTTTCTTGAGAATTAATTTCGTAAGCATGGGAAAGGAAGGGCAACAAAGTTGTGAACCTCCATCATTCATGCCAAACAAAAATTCATGTCCCATGCTTGTGACCCCCGACGCACCTGAAATATTTAAGAAATCAAGCTGCGGTAGCTGGCCCAAGGCTGGGAGCTGCACAAAGTGGTTGCAGTCCAACAAATCCAACTTCCTTAATATAGGAAATAAAGATGGGACCGACAACGTCCTCAGCCAACCAGGGAGCTCAAGGCCAAAATAACCTGTAATCTCTAGAATTTCTAATGAAGAAGGGGGACATAGCTCCTCGAAGAACTCTTCTATTTTTTTGATGGCCTCCTCTGCATGATCAGTACATGTCCCATGAATCTCTAAGTTACAAAGACTAGAGCAGCGCAAGTAAAGATCCCGAAGATGGTGTTTGTCCTTCAATGCTGCTGCTCTTGCGTCACCTCTGCTGGAGACCCTTTCTAGCTTCTCTATTGACAACTCGGTCAGCTTGGAAAGAAATCCCAACTCTTCCAATGTAGAACCCCCAATGTTTTCAACTTGTTCTCCATTCCTAGCAGCAGGCAATCCATAAATTTCTGCAAGACGGCGGAGCCTTCTTATTCCGAATGGCATTCCATCAATTGGAGTCTCTTCGAGATTGAGAAACTTGAGGTTATGCAACATGATGATACTAGCAGGAAGGCGGTGCATGTTTTTACAGTCTCTCAACTGTAAGTAATGGAGATTCCAAAGATTTCCTATGCATTCAGGAATCTCTCTCACTTTAGTGTCTGCGAGACATAAATATCTCAAATGAATAAGATCACCTATAGAACTTGGCAACTCCTCTAAGGGTGAGCGGGAAAGATCCAAGATCCTCAGACACTTGAGAGATTTGAAATCACCATATTGAAGCTTTTGAATATTAGGAATCTTTAGTGTTCTCAAGGATGTTTGTTGCCTTATGATGTCGGTAATGCCCTGTACTTCCCCACCTTGTAAGTATAGACGGCGTGGCTTCATCAAAGAAGAACTAGATGATGACACTATGTCAACAAACCGTTCTGCGTCTCCACAGAAGGTTTCTTGGTGTGCTAGATATCGTACAAGAGTGTGCACAAGGTCATGTATTTTACATGCTTGTTGATCATAGTAAGTTGGATCTGGTTGCAAAAGATTCCTCTGTATCAATTCATTCCAATACTCTTCTGCCGTCTCTACTGCCCTCAGACTTCCTGATGGTTCCACCAACCTCTCGGAGCACCAAAGTCGTTGAATAGGATACTGGTAGAAAATAGTATCCTCCGGATACAATGCAAAGAAAAGAAAACATGGCTTGAGATAAGATGGTAGATGCTCATAACTCAAGTATAAAGCTCCCAGAACTCCTTCGGGAAGAAGATTATTGTTTGACCATACTGGGTTTCGACGAACTTTCTCCCATTCAGAATGCCGCATGACCTTTGTACTGAGCATGCCAGCGACTGCATTGATGGCCAGAGGAAGACCATCACATTGCTCCACGATTTTCATCCCAATCTCTCTCAATTCATGCTTTTTATCATTGTCACCATCCTTCTTAAAGACTGAATTGCAGAGCAACAACCAACCATCCTCAACAGACAACTTCTCCACATTGTGAAGATGTATGGCACCCATACCCTTGGCTATGTCTGTGGATCTAGTGGTGATCAGAATTCTACTTCCATGCCCACAACTCTGCAGGGGCTTTTTTAATAAATTCTGCCAGAGAGATGCATCCCACACATCATCCAATACAAGGAAGATTATCTTCTTCCTTACCACCTCGTGGAGCTTCACTTCTAGATATGCTAAATCTTGATTCATATCAGGATCACCTCCTACATGCTGTATGATCTCCCGTATGATTTTGGTTTCATTTACATCTTGTGAAACACAAATCCACACATGTTTGACAGTCCGAAAGTGATCTTGCATCATCTCATCGTTGAAGATTTTTTGGGCGAGGGTGGTTTTACCTATCCCCCCCATGCCGACGATGGCGAGGGTAACAAGCATCTTCTGATGATGATCGTCGGCTAACAGCAACTTCACCAAGGTCCTAGTATCCTCTTCTATTCTTGTGCCCACAAGATCAGGTTCAACCAGAGACGACGTGATTCTTCGACTTGTTAGAGGAGCGGATCTTCTATTTTGATCATTGAGAGTAATTGGCGTAAGATTGAAATCATTTTTCTCCTTAATGATTTCGTCCAGCCTAGTGTTTAGACTTTTAATTTTGTTTCCAATCCGATGACGAAATCCAATGCAGGAAAAATCAATTAAGTTTGATTTTATCTCTGAACCTCGTACAAAAATCTCGAATGAGGTGAAAGATATTATTTTGGAAGAAAAACAAATAAGTTTTTTGAAAGAAGAAATTTCTTTTGTTCGAATTAAAGAACAAATAAAAAATAAGAGAGATTTCAATCTACAGTTTATGGTACTACCCCAAATGCTTTCTGGGATAGGAAATAACATATTATTACTCTTCCTTATGAAGAGAATTTTGAAGAGAAAAATATTCCGACAAGAGCTCGACCTTGTCACATGAATCAAGAATATCTTGATTTATGTAAAAAAGAAATTGCCTCTCTATTGGAGAAAAAATTGATTTGAAAATCATATTCCCCATGGAGTATTACAACATTTTATGTGAATAATACTGCTGAGAGAGAACGAGGAGTTCCTCGTTTAGTGATTAATTATAAGCCTCTCAATAAGGTGCTTAAATAGATCAGATATTCGATTCCTAATAAGAGGGATCCTTTAAATTCCATTTATAAAGCTAAAATTTTCTCTAAATGTTAGCTTAAATCAGGATACTGGCAAATCTAGATCCATGAAAAAGATCATTATAAAACAGCGTTCACCATTCCATTCGGTCATTTTGAATGGAATGTAAGGTCATTTGGGTTAAAAAACGCCTCATCAGAATTTCAGAATATTATGAATGATATTTTTAATCCGTATTCTAATTTTGCGTTGTCATATATAGATGACATATTAATGTTCTCAAATGATTTAGATCAGCATTGCAAGCATTTAGAGATATTTAGAAATCTTGCAATAAAGAATGGATTGGTTATTTCTGCTCCAAAAATGAAATTATTTCAAATTGAAATTAGATTTCTTGATCATAATATTGGTCAAGGCACGATTGGCTCTATAGATATAAGTATAGAATTTGCTTCCAAATTTTCTGATATTATAACTGATACTACTCAGTTACAGAGATTTTTAGAAGCTCTAAATTATGTAACTGATTATTATCATGATTTGGCCAAGGATGTGTCTATTTTATATAATAGATTAAAAAAGAATCATTCTCCTTGGACCGATGAGAACACTCGTGCTATGAGATTGATTAAGTCTAAAGTCAAGGATTTACCTTGTGTTCATTTATCAAATCCTAATTGGAAAAAAGTTATTGAGACCGATGCAAGTGATGTTGGTTATGGTGGAATTCTTTAGCAAGTAAATCCAGACTCTAAGAAAGAGGTCTTGGTTAGATTTACTTCTGGAAAATGGAATTCTACTTAGATGAATTATTCTACTATAAACAAAGAAATTTTTTCTATTATTAAATGTTTATATAAATTTCAAGATGATATCTTGAATCAGCATTTTATTCTCAAAATTGATTGTAGCTCTACTAAAAATGTTATAGAAAAGGATGTAAAAAATTTAACATCCAAACAAATTTTTGCAAGATGGCAAGCTGAATTATCAGTCTTTGACTTCTCAATTGAATACATTAAAGGTAAAAATAATTGTTTACCTGATTTTCTTACCCGTGAATTTTTACAGGGTCAAAATGAAACGTGGTAATTCTTCTTACAATTCTTCCCATAATTTTGGGGGGAGAGGTGGCAGAGGTAGAGGCAATGTTCAGGGTGAAACCTGGAGATCCATAATTTGCCAGAATAAAGGCAGTAAAGGGAAAAATATTTCCCATGAAAACAATTTGAGAACTTTAATCTCAGAACATGAAGAAATTCTTCATGGGCTTACCGCCAGGGTAAATGATGGAGGCAATGTCTCAGATGTTAATTATGCAGCAATGGTGAAAAAAGAGCCGCTATTATTTACTAAAATTGCTTCAGAGATCATTCTCTATATTGATCGAGAGGATTTATCATCAATGGATGATGCTAAAAAATTAAGGCAGAAATTTCTAATTTGCTATAGACTTAAAATTCAAATTATTATATAGCTCACATGTGACTCATCCGTGAATATAGCTCTGTTCTTATAAAGAAAGAAAGAAAAACACAATGACATTAACATGCAGGAAATTGATCAGGCAATACGCACACATCATCTAATAAGCACAAGGAAACTGAGCATCATCAAAAGACCTTAAGTTAATCTGTGAGGTCTCGAATCGAGAAAGCGAACTATACCGTATTTTTATTTTAGACGTTTTCGGCTCCCATGGAAGCATCATTGGGTCTTTTCGTGCGTTTTCTTTTCTCACGCATGTCTTTGGGCTAAGGGTTGCTATCCCCCAAGTTTTGGAATTTGCAGAGTTGAAATGATCGAAATAGCCCTATTTATAGTTCACTTTTATTCCCAATTTCTGATTTTTCATAAATCAGCAGGCTTGAAGGCATTTATATAACAGAAATCAACACTTGGCTAAAACAGGAAGCAAAGAAAACAGCTGAGCAACTGTCTACAATCCGGCTAGGGTTATATATCAAGACCAGCTGCCCCCATGAGTGACAGAGGCTGCAAAATAGCTTGGTGGTCTAGCAGCCTACTCAATAGCTGAGTAACTGCTTTTGTCTAAGTTGTCTGCTCAAGATAAGAAAGCATGGCAGTAAAGCTTTTGCTCAGATCTTAAGGAAAAGACCAGTTGGTCAAATTGGAGCTGAAGCTTTTGGATTTAAAAAGAGGAGAAGAGAAGATGAGTTGCCTAAGAACTCTGGTCTAAAGAAAGCGAGGAGCAACCTTATCAACTGAGCTCAAATCCTAGCTTCCTCAGAGCTGCCTTTTTATCAAAGAGAGAGTTCTTCACCCTTGAAGCTTTCAAGGGGTGTTGTCTGAAGAAGAACTTCTTCAATTACTTGGAGTCCAAGTTAAATCGAAGGTGCATTCCTTCATCCTTGGTGGATTCCAAGGAGCTTCAAGTGAGAGAGGAGTCATCTATCTATCTCAACCGTGCGTAGTGTTGAAGGGCATGCACAAGAACAAAGTCAGAAGTGACAGTGAATCGAGCAGTTGAGTGCAACTGTAGGCAACTGGCAGTGATGAGGAGTCATCATGGAAGGTTGTAAGTTGTATAATTGTCTTCGATAGAGGTTCCGTGGTTTTTACCCAGTTCGGGGTTTTCCACGTTAAAAAACTTATCGCGCTTGTGTTTAAGCTTATCTTCTTCTTCATCACTAATCAATTCTAAGTCTTTGCACTACACACAGGATTGCAGGATGTTTTCTCTCTTAGAAGTTTTTAACTGGCAGCTCCTTATAAGCGTCGAGTCTTATTGTTTTTGTCGAAGTGGCTTGCAGGAGGAAAGTTAAGTGATTACTAGGGGTCCTTATTGTTACAACCAGAACCACAATGAGATTTAATTACTAGGCTTCTTGCAGATACATATCTAGGAAAGACAAAATTGAAAACTAGAAGAAGTAGGTACTCAACAAATTACCTGAACCACAACGAGATTTAATTACCAGGCTTCTAGTAGATATATATATATATATACGAAAGACAAAAATGAGAACTAGAAGAACTATAGGTACTCAACAAATTAAGGAGTCAACAATCTTGATTACCTGAATATGTAGCAATTCACAGCTAGCAATTTCCTTGTATTGCTTCAACAACCTCTTCTAGCTATCTCGGCCGCTGGAGTCCCCAATTCCAAGTTCTTCAACTATTTAGTTCTACAACTCTATGTAGCTTAACAGTCAAGCAGAGAAATTGATTTCATAGATAGACTTCGAATAGTCAAATGCATGTTGGAGGCTCTATCATAATTAGCTCCATGTGGAACTACTGACGATGAACCACCCCAAAACATAAACAAATCAGGCAACTTACTTAGCATTCACCAACTAGTATATCAAAGATGCAAATATTATAATAGACTAGATCTGGTTAAGCCATGTGACAAAGGATTCCCTTGCTTACGATTGAAGAATTAGGTCTGAGTTTAGAAGACTTCTCTAACTTCACTATTTTAAGCTTGATTATTAGTCTGTCACACCCAAGTTGATGAGTTGTTTATTGTAGAATTAAGGTTTTATACATACCTGCAATTCACTGCTAGCTATCTATGAGCAATTGATTCCCTTGTATTGCTTCAACAACCTCTTCTAGCTATCTCGGCCGCTGGAGCCCCCAATTCCAACTTCTTCAACTATTTGTTTCTACAACTCTATGTAGCTTAACAATCAAGCAAACACATTGATTTCATAGATAGACTTCGAATAGTCAAATGCTGGAGGCTCTATCATAATTAGTTCCATGTGGAACTACTAACGATGAACCACCCCAAAATATAAACAAATTAGGCGACTTACTTAGCATTCACCAACTAGCTAGTATGTCAAAGATGCAAATACTATAATAGACTAGATCTGGTTAAGCCATGTGACAAAGGATTCCCTGGCTTACGTTGAAGAATTAGGCATGAGTTTAGAAGACTTGCTACCTTCACTACTTTATGCTTGATTAGCATAAGTAGTCTATCACACCCAAGTTGATGAGTTGTTTATTGTAGAATTTAAGGTGTGATTGATTAATATTGCTAGAATAAAAAAAAAATTGGTTGGTAGATGTAAGGTCTTCACATTGTTTTATCTCATAAGATCATCCCATCATTTTTAAGAACAAGATGAGCATATGGTTTCAATTAGCTAGCTCTTACTTTAGAGGTTTCTCTGCACCCATTAGTTTATGTTTACTTATGATTAGTAAGGAAGGGATCATCATCCAATAATTTTTAAGGACATGAGGGGCATATATATGCTTTGCATAATCCCGATGGATTCCCTATTAATTTGAAGAATTATGTATGAAAACTTAGAAGAGTTATCAATTAGCTTATGCCTAATTAGCTAGTCACATCCAAGTTGATGAGTTGTTTATTGTAGAATACTCGCGTGATTGAAGTAACATTGCCAAAATAAAAGAAAAAGGGGGGGTAGCTGGCCGATGGCTCTGGGGCAAACGATGTCTTTCCAGTAGAGAGGCCAAGGCACCGGGAGAAGCTTTACAGATGATAATATAATATCACCAAGGTCCCGTAAAAGGCTATACGGACCATAAACAAGCATGTTTCTAGTAGAGGACAAACCTGGTTTCGAAGGGGCAGAGTTCAGGGACTTGAAAAGATCATCATTGTCCCTTTCTTCTCGCTCAGGTGATTGAGTGATAAGCTTGTCCTTCTTGACCTATAAGATAGATATGAGATAAGGTCGATGAAATAGATGATAAAAGAAAATATGACTAGTTACTTTGTGACTGAGACGTTTTATTCTCTTCTTGGTGCCTGTCGTCATCTCTTCTTGACTAGTGATAACAGGAAGATTTTCTTCAACTTCCTTCACAATAGCAACATTGCCCAAGATTGATGGGTTTGGTGTGTCATGCGTTGGAGAGCCATAATAACTGGAGGGAGTAGAGGAACCAGATTCCATCTCTGTTCTCATTCTAAAAAGAGAAGAGGAAATGAAGTTAAGTATAGGAGATGGAAACGCACAAGGAGAATGAATAGAAAGGTTCACTTGTAAATAGGTGCAGACTGGCCACTTGGCCTGCTTTCTGGAGACTCTACATCTTCTCCCATCGTTGAGGATGAATGAGTTTGTTTCTCATGTTCATCGGCCATAGGTCTCTCAGCCAATGGTGATATTCTGGATTCACCGGTTGCCACCTTTTAGTTCTTTCCGAGACGGAGTCTCTTCAGCAGACTTATCACATCTATTTTTGGACGATGACGTACCCTCACCGTCTAAACCTATTGATCATGTTATTGATCAGAATATGAACGATAAAGTGTTTAAAAGAAAAGAAGAGATGAAAAGTTACCTTTTCGTTTCTTTTTCTCTAGCCTAGCATCCATATCGGACTGTTCAGTCCCTTCTTTCTTACGTCCCAACTTCTTAGGAGTGATGAACTTATCGAAGACAACATCTTGGTCTAGAGAAAATATGCGTTCTTTGAAGGCCAAGTCCCCAATCTCAACGATAGCTGATAAGACGTGAAAAGTGCATAAATCACTCTTTTAACTTGGCCTTATTAGTCTCCGAGCAAGGCCTTACTGATGGATTTTACCCTATTACAGGTACAAGTGTCCTCAACGAGGATTGGATCAAGTTCCGAGCTTAAATGATGTCATTCGGGCCAGTTTTATGAAGAAGATCGATCCTTTATTGAAGGAGGATCGATCCTGTGCAATACATCAAGAACAAAGCCAATCAGTTCTGAAGGATCGATCCTTACTATGGGAAGGATCGATCATTTTTGCACATTTTTCCAGTGACAGAACGCAAATTCTAGAGGATCGATCTTCACACACTGGAGGATCGATCTTCATCGGGGCGCAGCCAGAATTCAAGAAGAAAAGATCGATCCTTTCCTATAGGAGGATCGATCCTTCACGGGACCAGCGATCACACGAAGCGAATGATCGATCCTCCACCCTATGAGGATCGATCCTTTGGTGCCAGCCGAGCAAAATCAATGGCCCAGATCTAATTCGAGTGGGGGAGGCTTGTTTACTATAAATAGACCCCTTAGGGGGGATTTTAGGGGCTTCTCTTAGTTCTTTCTCCAGCCCTTCTAGGTTTCTTACTCAATTGAGAGGAGGACTTCTTGGAGGGAATCCATGGGAGGGGAGCTTCATCAACCTCCATCCATGGATCCAACCAAGATGAGTAGCTAACTTCCTTTCTCTTGGGATTTCCATGTAGTTGTAGGATTCTTTTGTAGTTTTTCTAGGGTTTTTGATATGTAATCTTTGGGATTGATCTATTGTATGGATTTGAGCATTATTTCTCTATCTTTGTACATGGATTTCATATGTTGAATGGATGAATGCCTTTCTTTGGTATGAGTTAGGACTTGTGCATGATAGGTGTTTGTTGTTATGCCCCAATGAGTTGGATGTGCTAGGAACACATCCAATGACATTGGGAGGATTACTAGCCCTAGATTAGAGATTAGGGATGCTAGAATCATCCCTATCTCTCTAATCAAAGGATCCATTCTATCTTTCTCTTGCATTGGATTCGAGGTGCTAGAACCATCTCGATCCAATGCCCGACTCCATGCAATATCTTTTTCTTGCGACGAATCGATCTTAATCGAAGGTTCGTTAGCGACGATAGAAGCTAATCACTCATTCGTCGACTTTGTGAATGTGATTATTTCCGGCGGATGATCCTAACTCAACTTCCGTTGAGCGATAAGTGAGGCTAATCACCCTCTTGTCGACTTCTTGATTTCGATCGTCCCAATTGGATTACACACCTTAATTCCTTAGGAGGCTACATTAGAACCTACAATGAAATGGAGATCCCAAGACCTCTCTATATTAGTTATATTTCTCTTCATTTAGTCAATTCCTTTAATAGACATTAATCCAAAACCCAAATCATTTTAGCTAGTTGTTTGGAGTTATCTATCGAGTATGTTAGTCAATTCTCATTTCTCTGCGGATCGACCCGGACTCCCGCTAGCTACGTAGTAGGTAGTTCGGATTCGGTATAAATTGTAAATCTTTGACGCCCTAGTCACTTTTAACGACGAGTGGTTTGGGCGCATTAAGATTTTGGCGCCGTTGCCGGGGAACTTGTTGATTTGAATTTCTTATTTGATAAATCTCTCCTTTCAATTAGATTGCTGTACTTTCATTTATTATAAAATACCAAAAATAGAACGTTGCTTATATTGTATATCTTTTTGTGTTTGTAGGTGAAGCTTCCGAGCGGCGAAGCGACTCATCTACGGGCGAGGATACAAAGTTCTTGGACCAGCCCACTGTAATGTATCTCTTACCTTGTATGGTCCAAGTTCTCATATGTGTGAATGAGTGTACATGAGGATTCAGATCTGGATATTACATTGCAAGAATTCCTAGATTCTAGGACATCTTCAAGCATACCCTTGCATAAGGATCTCCCGTTTCCTCAAGCCATGGATGCCCCCAATCCGGACCCCAATCCTAATGTTAATCCCATTCCGGACCGTAGGAGTATGAGGGATTATTATATCCCTACTACTACATCGGGCATACAACAACCCATTGTTCAAGCCGCACATTACGAGTTTAAGCCTTAATTCCTTCAATTCCTTCCAAACTTTCACGGCTTGAGTAATGAGGACCCTTATTATCACCTCGAAGACTTCCTCGAAAAGAGTTCCACGGTCAAAATTCCAAACTTTACCGAGGATGCTATGAGATTAAAGTTGTTCCCATTTACCTTGAAGGGCAAAGCCAAGCATTGGTTAGGATCCCTTGAGCCCCAAACGATCACCACATGGGACCAATTACAAAGTGCTTTTCTTGAAAAATTCTTTCCTATCGCAAAGACTCATGAAATGAGGACCCAAATTGCGACCTTTCGTCAAGAATATGACGAACCTTTTCATGATGCTTGGGATAGGTTTAAAGAGCTTCTTAGGAAATGCCCACACCATCAAATCCCTAAGTGGTCTCTTGTTGATTCTTTTTACAATGGCCTTAGAATACGTCATCAACAAGATGTAGACACCGCTTGTGGTGGGGTGTTCATGACAAATCCCTATGAGGACTCATGGGTTCTATTTGGAAAGCTTGCCATTAATTCCGAAAACCATGCCTACACTTCAAGAAATGTTAGGGAGACTTCAAGTGCTAAGGGACAATCCAACCCGAGAGGATTTTTAGAGTTATCCGAAGCTACCCGTGTTTCACAACAAATCGATACTCTAAGTAGGAAAGTTGATCAAGTTCTTGCTCATTCTTTGAATCAAATTCCTACTCCTCCTTCTTCATCGAGCTACCCACTCAATTCTCCATCATTGGGAGAACTTTGTTTCCTTTGTTCGACTCCCGGCCACGTAGTTACCGATTGCCATTTGGCCGGTGAGTATCCGGAGCTCGTGCAAGAGCATATCAATGCGGTCTTCAATCAAGCAAAGACTACCTATGACTCTTATTCAAACACGTACAATGCTAGGCCTCCGATTTCGGGCAATCAAGCCCCAAGCTATCCTCCTAGGTACCAAGCGCCATATCATTCTAATCCACCTCCACAAAATCAATCCACCTACCGGCCACCTCAAGCTCCTCATGCATATCCACCTCAAGCTCCTCATGCATATCCATCTCAAGTGCCAAGTTATCCTCAATCATCTCATCCGACAAATTGGAATCAAAGGCCACCTGGGCCTTCCTCATACCAAGCTCCCCATCAAGCTCCTCAAGTGCCTAAACGTGACCCTTGTATTGAGGAAAGGCTTCTCAAGGCCTTGGATTCCTTTGAGACAAGTACCCAACTTTTGCATTCTCATTCCCAATCCATTGCAAAGTTGGAAGTGCAAATAGGCCAATTGGCCAATACTATGGCAAGAAGGGAGGAGGGTAGACTTCCTAGTCAACCCATAGCAAACCCTAAGGGCCAACATTTTGTCGATTCCACTCACGAGGAAGTGCAAGCGGTTACTACCCTCCGGAGTGGAAAGATTTTTCCTAATGTGGAGATGTCCAAAGACACCACATTAGAGCAAGGGCATGACCCTCATTTGTCAACTTCAATGAATGGCTCTCAAGCATCACCCCATCATACCCCTCATGATCCCTCAAGTTCTTTGCCATCTTCAAGGAAAATGAGCCTATTTCACTCGACCCATTACCAACCAAATCATACATTCCAAGGGCTCCATACCCTCAAGCACTAGTTGATCCTCAAGCCACATCCCAACCGTGGAAGAGTGGCAAATATGAGGAGATGCTAGACCTTTTCAAGAAGGTCCACATCAACCTTCCCTTGTTGGATGCTATCAAGCAAGTGCCTTCTTACGCCAAATTTTTTAAAGACTTGTGTACCCATAAGAGGCAATCCAAATCTCATGTCTCTAAAAAGCTCTTCCTAACTGAGCAAGTTAGCTCTATTCTTCAACTCGATCTACCTCTGAAATTGAGAGACCCCGGCACTCCTACCATCTCTTGCATCATAGGAGATCAATTGATTGAGGGGGCTCTTCTTGATTTAGGAGCTAGTGTGAATCTTATGCCCTACTCCTTGTTTTGTAAATTTGCCTTAGGAGAGCTCAAGCCGACCTCGATGACTTTGCAATTGGCCGATAGATCTATCAAAACACCACGGGGTGTCCTTGAGGATATACTAGTCAAGGTCGATAGTTGTGTTTTCCTGGTCGACTTCGTTGTACTTGACATGGAACCGGGTCTTAGACATAGGAATTCCATTCCCATCATACTTGGACGACCATTCTTGGCTACAGCCAATGCATGCATCAATTGTAGGAGTGGCATCATGATCGTTACCTTCGGGAATATGGAATTGAAATTAAATATTTTTGATGCTGTGACACGCCTTGAAAAGTGTCGTTACCTTAACAAGTACGCCAAAATTACAAATTTATAATTCGAATCACTAACTAACTACTTTATGGGTAGATAGTAATGAGTCCGAGTCGAATCCACAGGGAACTAATGGTTTAAGTCGTATACTAGGTATAATTCCTAACAAGGAGTTGGGAAAAAGACAATCTTTTGGGTTTTTATCTAGAACTAAACAAATACGAAAAGAGTACTAATAGATAAGATAATGCCAAGGAACTCTAATCAATAATAAATAACTTACTAGGTATTCCTAAGATAAGAGCAGATAAATCAACTTAGATGATTTTAAATAGTCGATAGGTGAATGGCTAGAACTCCTACCGCTCAACGACGATCAATAAAGTCCGACGTTGGGATAATATCAAGAATGGATATTGGTAAGTAATCAAGATGGTTCTGGCACCTTGAGATCGCCTAATAGAATGTATCAAGGATTAGAGTTACCCTAGTGGTTCTGGCACTAGCGTTGTGGTACTAGCACATACGAAATCCCTAATCTCGAATAATGATGAATAACGGATTAAGAAGCGGTCATAATGGTTCTAGCATTATGTGTAATGGTCCTAGCATTACAAGGCTCTTAATCTCGAGAAGGAAATCCTCACATCCATGGTCCTAGCACAGATGTTTGATGAGAATCTCTAATCTCAAGCCCTAACATGCACAAGACCTAAATCTAGGGCATATAGGAACAAATCATTCATCTAACATATAATAATAATCACACCAATAGATAAGAATATAAAAACAATCCATTCAATCATCAAACGTATGATTTACAACTCATAATCTATAGAAAACCCTAATAAATAACTTTACTACATCATAGAATCCCAAAGCTAGGGTTTAGGTACTCATCTTAAGAAGAGGACACCTTGATGAAGGTTGTTGAAGCCATCCATCCATGGATCTTCTCCCAAAGATCTAACCCTAACCCTAATTTATTTGAGAAGAAAGGAGGAAGAAAAAGGGGGAAGAAAGCTGCAAAAAACGTCTAAAGGAACCCCAAATTCGGCCCTGGAAGGCTGCCAAAACGCCCCCAAAGAAGGCTATTTATAGCCTAAGACAAATCCTAACTCGGATTAGTCAATTTGCTTCTATTTTTCCCGCAGCGCCCAAGGAGATCGATCTCCTTTGGGATGAGATCGATCTGGTTTTCCGTAACTGCTTCTTCTGCACCTCTGTACTAAAAATAGCATATCTTCCTCTAGGGAACTCCAAATCACGAACCGTAAAAAGTTCTGGAATCTAGACTTCAAGAGCTTTCCAACCATGTATAGCACATCATCTGGTTCTTCCTGAGCAGGTACAGTTTTGATGTCAAAGATGGTCCATCTTTGCTCCTTTGCTCTTTTGCTCCTAGCAGGTTCTTTATTTGTTCGTTTTAGCACCAAACTTGATCTAATCTTCGTTGAGGGTCCTTAAGCCTGAAATGGGGAAAAGACAATCAAAATAGCATTGCTCGGAGACTAACGAGACCTAGTTAAAAGGGTGATTTGTGCACTTTTCACGTCTTATCACACCCCCCAACTTGATCTTTGCTAGTCCTCGAGCAAAGCAAGATAAAAAAAAACATAAAGCAGTAAACCTAACTAGCCACTTTCGTAGGTCTCACGATTACACTTAGCATGTGTAACAAGCCTTTAAACCCCTGGGTGGCCCCAGTGGAGGAGTTATAGTCTCCTGAGGGTTTCCAGTGATGATACCCACAAACATCTATACATCCCCTTGACATATCATTAGAACTCAATTATAATATTCATTAACTCTATTGCATCAAATAGAACTAATATTCATGAATGTATTCTTTAATTTACAGACACATAAAAGTAGAGTAAATACAAGCATGTCATAACACACTTCCAATACTTCAACATATTTAATCATAATTCAAAAATAACCTTAACACTGCAGTGTGTGAATAAAGTTCCCCGCAACGGCGCCAAAATTCTGACACGCCTTGAAGAGTGTCGTTACCTTAACAAGGACGCCAAAACTACAAATTTATAATCAAACTACTAACTAACTACTTTATGGGTAGATAGTAATGAGTCCGAGTCGAATCCACAGGGAACTAATGGTTTAAGTCGTATACTAGGTATAATTCCTAGCCAAGGAGTTGGGAAAAAGATAATCTTTTGGGTTTTTATCTAGAACTAAACAAATACGAAAAGAGTACTAATAGATAAGATAATGCCAAGGAACTCTAATCAATAATAAAGAACTTACTAGGTATTCCTAAGATAAGAGCAGATAAATCAACTTAGATGATTTCATATAGTCGATAGGTGAATGGCTAGAAGTCCTACCGCTCGACGAAGACGTCGGAGATAATATCAAGAATGGATATTGGTAAATAATCAAGATGGTTCTGGCACCTTGAGATCGCCTACTAGAATGTATCAAGGATTAGAGTTAACCTAGTGGTTCTAGCACTAGCATTGTGGTTCTAGCACATATGAAATCCCTAATCTCGAATAATGATGAATAACGGATTAAGAAGCGGTCATAATGGTTCTAGCATTATGTGTAATGGTCCTAGCATTACAAGGCTCTTAATCTCGAGAAGGAAATCCTCACATCCATGGTCCTAGCACGGATGTTTAATGAGAATCTCTAATCTCAAGCCCTAACATGCACAAGACCTAAATCTAGGGCATATAGGAACAAATCATTCATCTAACATATAATAATAATCACACCAATAGATAAGAACATAAAAACAATCCATTCAATCATCAAACGTATGGTTTACAACTCATAATCTATAGAAAACCCTAATAAATAACTTTACTACATCATAGAATTCCTAGGCTAGGGTTTAGGTACTCATCTTAAGAAGAGTACACCTTGATGAAGTTTGTTGAAGCCATCCATCCATGAATCTTCTCCCAAAGATCTAACCCTAACCCTAATTTATTTGAGAAGAAAGGAGGAAGAAAAAGGGGGAAGAAAGCTGCAAAAAACGTCTAAAGGAACCCCAAATTCGGCCCTCCAAGGCTGCCAAAACGCCCCCAAAGAAGGCTATTTATAGCCTAAGACAAACCCTAACTCGGATTAGTCAATTTCCTTTTATTTTTCCCGCAGCGCCCATGGAGATCGATCTCCTTTGGGTTGAGATCGATCTTCTTCACTTCGGGAACTTCAAAAACTGGAATTTGCCCGACCCAGATCGATCTGCATGGGAAGCAGATCGATCTGGTTTTTTCGCAACAGCTTCTTCTGCACCTCTATACTAAAAATGGCATATCTTCCTCTAGGAAACTCCAAATCACGAACCGTAAAAAGTTCTGGAATTTAGACTTCAAGAGCTTTCCAACCATGTATAGTACATCATCTGGTTCTTCCTGAGAAGGTACAGTTTTGATGTCAAAGATGGTTCATCTTTGCTCCTTTGCTCTTTTGCTCTTAGCAGGTTCTTTATTTGTTCGTTTTAGCACCAAACTTGATCTAATCTTCGTTGAGCATCCTTAAGCCTGAAATCGGGAAAAGACAATCAAAATAGCATTGCTCGGAGACTAATGAGACCTAGTTAAAAGGGTGATTTGTGCACTTTTCACGTCTTATCACACCCCCCAACTTGATCTTTGCTAGTCCTCGAGCAAAGCAAGATAAAAATAAACATAAAGCAGTAAACCTAACTAGCCACTTTTGTAGGTCTCACGATTACACTTAGCATGTGTAACAAGCCTTTAAACCCCTGGGTGGCCCCAGTGGAGGAGTTATAGTCTCCTGAGGGTTTCCAGTGATGATACCCACAAACATCTATACATCCCCTTGACATATCATCAGAACTCAATTATAATATTCATTAACTCTAATGCATCAAATAGAACTAATATTCATGAATGTATTCTTTAATTTACAGACACATAAAAGTAGAGTAAAAACAAGCATGTCATAACACACTTCCAATACTTCAACATATTTAATCATATTTCAAAAATAACCTTAACATTCCAGTGTGTGAATAAAGTTCCACATGCATCAGAGTCTCCATTATATCCAAGCATTCAACTGTTCAAGATCAACATTCTAAACATGCACATATTTTCCACTATCACATAACAATATTTGTTCTTTTTTTTTCAGACACATACTTTTTTTTTTCTTTAGGAAATTCAACCGTTTTACGCGAACAACATGCTGGTTAGGCACCCTGCCCGTTTACTAGGTATGAAATCCTTTTTTTTTCATGTCTCTTTTTTTTTCATTTTCTTTTTTTTTCAGGTAATTCAACTGTTTTACGCGAACAGCACGCTGGTTAGGCACACTGCCCGGTTACTAAGTTGAAAACCCTACACTTTCAGACAGATACTTTTTGTGATCAGAAAATTGCATGTGTTCGTGTATCTTCTGTGACATGACCGAGAACAATAAATCTATCCCAGTCTTAGGCTCAGAATCTAATTTCAGCTCTTCAACATGTGAAAGTGCTCAGTGCATTAGGATATGTCAAGTTATCCCTAAATCATGGTAAAAGTGTTAAAGTATAGAGATAATGCCATGCATAGCTAAATTTGCTAGACTTTATATGACATATAAATTTCCGAACAAATCATCGAATAGATTTCTAAATCATGCATCTTTATCAATAAAAATCATAATGTCATTCTTTTGATATGTTTTAAGGGATGTATAATAGACATGAATTCCCTAAGAATCATAAACATAAATTTCTAGGATTCTACCCCCCAACTTAAATGTAATTGTCGTCAATTACACTAAGTCATAAAAATAAAGCAAGGTATAAAGGGTAGAGATCACCATAAGATCGTGTCAGAATAGTCGTCTTCCACATTATAATCACCACCTCGCCCACACAACGGAAACATCGCTACCGACGAAATGCATGTCTCTAGAAAATACGATCTATATTTGGCATAAATATCCGCCCATGAGTAATGTACAAAGGAAAACCTGCCATAAAAATACCTTTCCAAAGAAAAATCAAATAGAATAAATGGAAAATATATCATGAATAACAAAAAGGCATATAAATTATTAAAAATTTCGGCAGAGTCTCCTTTGTATTTCTTGAATATGCAGCCTGTACAATCATTCATCCACATAATTTAAAATATAGATATTAAAATACATTAAATCATCCATTCGCAACACCAAAAATATTCAGCATAAATAATATTGTCCCGATTGATGATTGCGACCGTCTGATCAGACAAATGGGTTTTGGAGTATATGGATCGCGTCCATCAGCAATCGGACGGCTGAGAGATCGCCGGCCGGTGATCAACGGTGAAACCTCGTCGCCGGAGGACGGGAAGGGCTGGGATAGAATCGTGGAGGGCCAAGGACTTTACTGGTGTAGTCTGATCGAAGCATAGTGGCCTCCAGACGACGGAATGGCGGTGGACGGCTCGGAGGGAGATGACCGGAGTTGGAAACCGGCGGTCGGAGCTTCAATCTAGATAGACAAGGATCGAGGAAGGATCGTGGAGACCTAAGGAACTCACCTATATGATTTATTTGAAGAATTGGAGTTCCAGGAGGCGAATAGAAGATGGTCGGAGAGTTTGAGACCGTCGGTGGTGAGATCCAGTGATCTAGGCCGCAAGCAAAGTTTTTGATGGGTGGGAAGTGTTCGTGGCAGCCGGAGGACACTTCTGGAGGTGGCTAAGGGCGTTGGGAAGCAGTGGAAGTGGTGATCGGAGATGGCCGGTGAAACAGGGGAGGCTCACCGGTGTCGGAGGAGGTGATATTGAGGGAATACGAGGTCGGGAGGAGGTATAGGAGAAGATGGCGGTGATGTAGGTGTTGGTTTGGAGGGACGGGGATGGCCGGAGAGACAGCGACGGTGGGCAGCGTCGTTGGCGACGGTGGGCAGCGTCGTTGGCGACGGCTCGGGGACGAGCCGGGACGACGAGCCCATGGCTCGCTGGTGAGCCGCGACGAGAAGGAGAGAGAAAAACTCGAGGGAAAAATAAGGGAAATTCCAGGAAAGAAACAAAAACAAATGGGGAAAAAAATCATGGAAAAAAAACATAAAAATTAAGGAAAATTCAAAAAAACCGAAAAAATACTGGGTTGCATCCCAGGAAGCGCTCAGTTTAACGTCGCTAGCTCGACGTTATACTAAATATACTGAAATTTGGGTGGTTGATGATTCAATGTAAAGAAATACATGGATTTAAGAATAGAGATAACATGCAGACATGATTTATTAATGAAGAACGGATGGTCCAAGGCAAATAAATCATTAACAATTTTAGCCAATGGTCGATCATCATCCTGCAAATCATGTGAATCAGTAAATTTGTCCATCATCAAATAGGCTTTTGGTGGTCGATGGGTGAAAGTAAAGAAATACATGTTCCTAAGAATGGCGATGAGGTGCAAACATGTTTTATCAAAGAATAAAGAAGGATTCATGACAAACAATTCAGTAAAAGTTTTAATCATAGGCCAATTGTCATCCTTCAAGCCATGGATTTCAATAAATGGAGTCATCATCAAGTGGTCTTTTGGAGGTCGATGATTTGAGGTAAAGAAATACATGGTCCGAAGAAGGGTAAAGTCATGCAAACAAGCTTCGTCAAAGAAAAAGGGAATGTCCGTAGCAAACAAAGTGCTAGAAGGATGAGAGGTCTTTATAAGATCTTTGATGAAGTTTCGATGAAAATGAGCATAGTCTCTACTCAAAATAAGGTCTATCCTCCCCAAATGTTCAACTAGTGTGGATGACATGAATGGTAAAAGCTCAAATTGAGGCTTTCTATGAGAGGTTTGGCTAACATCACTAGATTCCTCATTATCATTTAAACAAGGCAAAACACCATCATCATCCAACACGTCAAAAACCGGTAACTTATCATTATTTGTACTTTCATCATCATAATCATCAAAAATCGGTAAAATATCACTCGCATATGATGCCTCAATTACTGGCTCATTATCATTAAAAATATCATTCACCGGTAATGACTTATCATACTGAACATTATCATCAATAGCATACTCAAACACCGGTAAGTCCTCATGAAACATATCAATGACATCAAATGCGGGTAATATCTCTTTATTAACATCATCATTAATTTGTTCATCGGTAACCGGTGAGTTATCATAAACTATACCGCCATCACATGCCTCAAAATCATTAACCGGATAAGCATTATCAACATCATCATTAATCGTAGGAGGCTCTAAGTCACACATGCTTTCATCATTATCATCATCATCATGAACAATATGAGGCAGTTGTCCATTCAACCATTTAATATGTGCCGCCGACCAGAAATCATCAATAATATCATCACACACCGGCGAAACATCATTCGACTCATCATGAACAAGTGAAGTCTCATTAGGAATCGCATAATTGCATGTGTCACTAACATTGGTAACTTGGGTATCACAAGTATCATCATTAGAACTAGGAAGTATCGACTCATTCCCACACTCATCAGCCTCATCATCATTTGAATCCATCAAAGAAGCTAGTTGTCCAATTCGGGCTTCCATATTGGCTAATAATTGTGAATGAGAATGTAAGATTGGTGTTAGTTCCTCAAAAGTCTCTAAAGCTTTAAGAATCCTTTCCTTTATAGCTGGATCTATTTGTGGTTGTGGTGCAAAGGGAAGGGATGGCTCATACCAATGTTGGGGTGGTGAGTATTGTGTTTGAGAAAAATAAGACGATTCAAAACTAGGTGCAAAGTATTGGTTCGGTATACTCATCTTGTAGTTGAACATTGGGAGGATAGTAACCTTGGGATTGCCAATCATGGTATGGATGACTACTCAAATTCGGATCACAAGAGTATGCATGCAAATCATAAGGCGGATTTGAACAATCATATGTGTCATTAACAGAAGCGGGTGTATGACTAGATGGTAAAGAATAATCATGTAATGCATCACCCGGTGGCATATACTTATCGGCCATGTATATCAATCAAAACAATCAAGGATCACACCAAAAAGATAGAAATACGTTACAGTGGATGGTCCAAGAATGAGACGCCCGTCGTCGCTTAGATGTTGTCAAATCTCGCACGGTGGTGTCTTCTATCAACACAAAGATATAGAAATATTAGCACAAATTCTATTTTTGTATTTTTAAATTTTAATTTTTTTATGATTTTCGTTTTTTATTATTATAAATAAATAAGAACAAAAGAAACAACTAGTTGGAAGCAACTACACTAAGTAAACAACTTAAAACCCTAATTAATTCCCCGGCAACGGCGCCAAAATTCTGACACGCCTTGAAAAGTGTCGTTACCTTAACAAGTACGCCAAAATTACAAATTTATAATTCGAATCACTAACTAACTACTTTATGGGTAGATAGTAATGAGTCCGAGTCGAATCCACAGGGAACTAATGGTTTAAGTCGTATACTAGGTATAATTCCTAACAAGGAGTTGGGAAAAAGACAATCTTTTGGGTTTTTATCTAGAACTAAACAAATACGAAAAGAGTACTAATAGATAAGATAATGCCAAGGAACTCTAATCAATAATAAATAACTTACTAGGTATTCCTAAGATAAGAGCAGATAAATCAACTTAGATGATTTCAAATAGTCGATAGGTGAATGGCTAGAACTCCTACCGCTCAACGACGATCAATAAAGTCCGACGTTGGGATAATATCAAGAATGGATATTGGTAAGTAATCAAGATGGTTCTGGCACCTTGAGATCGCCTAATAGAATGTATCAAGGATTAGAGTTACCCTAGTGGTTCTGGCACTAGCGTTGTGGTACTAGCACATACGAAATCCCTAATCTCGAATAATGATGAATAAAGGATTAAGAAGCGGTCATAATGGTTCTAGCATTGTGTGTAATGGTCCTAGCATTACAAGGCTCTTAATCTCGAGAAGGAAATCCTCACATCCATGGTCCTAGCACGGATGTTTGATGAGAATCTCTAATCTCAAGCCCTAACATGCACAAGACCTAAATCTAGGGCATATAGGAACAAATCATTCATCTAACATATAATATTAATCACACCAATAGATAAGAACATAAAAACAATCCATTCAATCATCAAACGTATGATTTACAACTCATAATCTATAGAAAACCCTAATAAATAACTTTACTACATCATAGAATCCCAAAGCTAGGGTTTAGGTACTCATCTTAAGAAGAGGACACCTTGATGAAGGTTGTTGAAGCCATCCATCCATGGATCTTCTCCCAAAGATCTAACCCTAACCCTAATTTATTTGAGAAGAAAGGAGGAAGAAAAAGGGGGAAGAAAGCTGCAAAAAACGTCTAAAGGAACCCCAAATTCGGCCCTGGAAGGCTGCCAAAACGCCCCCAAAGAAGGCTATTTATAGCCTAAGACAAATCCTAACTCGGATTAGTCAATTTCCTTCTATTTCTCCCGCAGCGCCCAAGGAGATCGATCTCCTTTGGGATGAGATCGATCTAGTTTTCCGTAACTGCTTCTTCTGCACCTCTGTACTAAAAATAGCATATCTTCCTCTAGGAAACTCCAAATCACGAACCGTAAAAAGTTCTGGAATCTAGACTTCAAGAGCTTTCCAACCATGTATAGCACATCATCTGGTTCTTCCTGAGCAGGTACAGTTTTGATGTCAAAGATGGTCCATCTTTGCTCCTTTGCTCTTTTGCTCCTAGCAGGTTCTTTATTTGTTCGTTTTAGCACCAAACTTGATCTAATCTTCGTTGAGGGTCCTTAAGCCTGAAATGGGGAAAAGACAATCAAAATAGCATTGCTCGGAGACTAACGAGACCTAGTTAAAAGGGTGATTTGTGCACTTTTCACGTCTTATCAAGCTGCTAAACAATCTATGCATGGGAATGAATGTTTTATGATCGATTCTTTAGTGGATGATGATATTGGTGATGAATGTGCTAATGATGTGATGGTTGCAAATTTTGATATAGATGATACTTGTGAATCATGTGTCGATGCTTGGAATGATCATGATGATGAGGAATGATTGAATGAATTACTTGGTAATGATAAAGAGGTTGATGATGATTGTTATGATATTAATCTTCCGGTATATCAGCCATTTTATGAAGACATACCTAATTATGAAGAGGATGTTTGTGATATCAATATGCCGGTCTATGAAGTTTTTGGTGAGGATATATCAATTTTTGGGGACTCCTATGATGTTAATATGCCTATCTATGAGGTGTTTTGGGAGGACATATCTAAGGTTGATGAGCCAAGTTTGGTTGTTTTCCTAGAAAGGTTATCAATCCCTCATGATTGTGATGATGAAGGTCAATTTATGTTGCCGGCATTAGAGACTTTTGAAATTTTGGTTGAGGTCTTGCCCATTCTTAAATGTGATTATATAGGCAATGATTGTGTGACCCCTTGGTGGAGGCATGACTTTGATTTGTCGCTTCCCATATCTTCCTCCACAATAATATTTGCCACAACACTATCATTGCTCATCTCGAATGCCACCCCATTTCCCACGTTCATGCATACATTCATTCGGCCTTATAAAACCGTTAATAAAAAACGTGACATCTTTTGTGCTAAAATGGATATAAGGTTAAAATGGCTTGTGATGAAAGAAATGTGGTTTTATCATTGGCATTTAAATAAAGTTCTTCGAAAATGGTTTCGATCTCGCATTTCTAGATGCGACCACCATTTAGAGGGGACATCGAAATTTTATGGGTGAGCTTGCATTGTGTCGAGCTAGAGACGGTAAATTTAGCGCTTGGTGGGAGGCAACCCATCCTTTCTTCGTATTTTTCTGAATTTGTTTGTTATTTCTTCTTTGCATGATTGATTGTTTTTCCCATTATTTGCATGTTTGATTTTGGTGTGTTTTTGATTTGATCTTTGTTGGAATAATTGTGATGTCAAGATGGTATGTTGAATTTGTGGGATGATTGATGTGTTGTCTGGTTTGGAGGTTTGTATTGTGGTATTTTAATGTCTAAGGAGCCTAGTATTCATGTTTGGGGTGTGTGGCGCGAATTCCCAGGTTTTCAGCCCAGTTTTGCATTTTGGTACATAAATGATCGATCCTCCAAGCGGAGAGGATCGATCCTTTATGTCCGATTGAATTTACGCTGGAACCTGGACGCGAGAGATCGATTTTTCCATACCCCATAATCGATCATTTTTGCGAATTTATTCGTGACAGGGGGTTGGTTTTGAGAAGATCGATCCTTCCATCTCTAAGGATCGATCATTTTTGCGAATTTATTCGTGACAGAGGGATGATTTCTGGATGATCGATCCTTGAGCATAGAAAGATCGATCTTACTTACTTATACACGTCAGCACGACTTAAGTGAGAACCGTTATGATGCTGCCACGTGTTCAAAAAATCGATCTTGCTCTCTCAGGAGATCGATCTTTTGCGAGGGATGGTTAAAAAAATATATAGGCGGGGGAGATCGACTTACGGCCCCAAGCCCTAAGATCGATCCTCTCTTCCCCTTCCCCTGTTCGCTCGGACGCCGTTTCTCTTCTTCGCCGCCTCCAACCGGTGCGCCACCCTCTCCTCCGGCCGGATTTCACCGCCGCCGACCTTCCCAAGGTGGCCGCGACCACCCTTCACCTCCCTTCACCTCTCGATCGAGCTCCCGTCCCCCACATTTACCCCACCTCCTCTCACATCTCCGTGATCGGCGGGATCCTTTCGCCTCCGACGCAAATCGCCGCCGCCCTCCACCTCCCAGTGCCTCCACTACCCCTCCCCTTCACTCCTCTTCCCTCAATCGACCCCGGCGCCGTCCACATTTCGTCATCACCTTCCATCGAGCCGCTGGTGCCGCCTCATCCTTCAAGCTCGTCGTCACCGGCCATCTTTGTGGTTCCACTTCACCCCAAGGCATATCCTCTCCATTTACCTCGATGGTTCGCAAGCACACCGCCGCCATCAAAAAGGCCGCCGGGAAGGGCAAGGCTGCGGCATCCTCTCCATCTTCCTCTGGGCCGGCCGTCGATTCATCTTCTCCTTCTACACGGCCGGTCCGTGCCACGCGTGCCCCCGCCACTTCGTCCACAGCTCCGGCAGCTTCCAAGAGAAAAGCCTTCGCTGCCCCTTTGTCATCCAATCCTCGCCGATCCAAGAAGTTGAAGAAACCCAAGCCCTCCACTGCGCCCACTGATGTTCGAGGCTTGGATCCTCAGTGGCGACGAGAGGTACGCCTCGAGTACACCTTTGACGTCTCCTTCTTCTGCACGATCGAGCATGTGCAAGATTCCGTCGCCACACTGGAAGCCCGCGGCTGGCTGCCTTTCTGCACCCCCTCCACCACTATTTACCCACGGCTGGCCTGCATGTTCTACCAGAACATGAAGGCTATTCCCTGCGGTAATGAGAGGGACGAGGCTGGTCATGCCCCGAGCCGGGCCTTGGGCTTCACTTCGATCATTGACGGCGAGGATATCACATTCACTGCCCGGGACGTGGCTGCCCTCTTGGGTGTCCCTCGCCACTCCCCTGGTCTCCACCGAGCCACCCCTGAGGAGCTGCCTCATGAGGTTGATGCCCAGCTGTTTCTCCACCCAGATCGCACAGGAGAGGGCAAATTTGTGCGAGCAGAGCTACCCCCTCAGATGTGGTTGATCGACGATATCTTCCGCCGAAACATTTACCAAACCGGCCACGCCCAGTATAGGACTAGCAAGTGGTTGTGTTCACTATGGTTTTTGACTAAGTCGTGGTCGATCGACTTGGCCCAGCAGGTCATCGAGGACATGTCCCAGTTTTATTGTGGAGCGGTTCGGGACCGATCGCCCAGTTTTAACGATAAACCCGTCCCGCACCCTTGCCTTATTTCGGCTTTTCTTGCTAGCCAGGACCTAGTCCCGGAGGGTGAGCCTACTGTCTCGGACGCGGCCTTCAGGTTTGCCCGCTTCGGTAAGGCCACCTGGGGCAAGGTCCTTAGCCATATGAGGAGAGCCGGCCATCCTCGTCCTCAGCCGAGACCCAGTAGGACCCAGTCGACCCCAGAGTTCGGGCCTGTCGAGCACCCGACTATGGGTGAGATCTATCGGGAGCATCGGGCATTCCAGGACGCGGTGCTGCAGCGGTTGGATGCGGTAGACGCGCGCGATGCCGCCCTACGCCAGGACATCGCCGCCCTACACCAGGTCACGTCGAGTATCCTCGCCCGTCTCGACGCCATCCACCCTCCTCCTCCACCTGTCACAGATCTCGCTTCTTCCCATCCGTTTACTTGTTCAGAGCCGGCACCTCAGGGATGATAGACTATATCTAGGGGTATTTTCTGTATTTTCTGGATGGTTGGAGTGTATCTCTTTTTGTGTTTGGAGGGTGGGTAACTTTTTGTACTCCATTGCTCCACTTTTGTATATGGTTAACATCATTGATAGTGGATTTATATATAAATGATTTTTGGTATGGGGGTGTGCCCCGGGTGTGTGTGTGTATGTGTGGATGTGGCTATGTAATTGATAAAGATGGATGTGAATGGATGCTTGAAAATGAAGATGGATGTAGTTACATTTCTGTATTTTCAATTTGAATGAATGTAAACATGTTGGATGCAAATGGCATCTTTGTACAGCCCTTGGGCGTATTGAATAAATAGAGGGAATGTTGCCCAATTTTTTTCAAAATTTTTCATATCTATTCTTTGATTTCCATAATGCTATGGGTGGTATTTCCTCTATGTTTTTACAGGGCATACGAGCTATGGATAGCAACGCAAAATATGACATTTTGACATCACAACAATACTGTTTTTCACGACTAACCTTGACTGTAACTCCTTTCATATCTTTTGTCAAGGTTACATTTTCGTCCATTTCATCACAAGGTTATCTCTACACTTTACCCTTCTTCCGTGCTTGAGGACAAACACGCTTAAGTTAGGGGGTATGATTGCATCATGTTTATAGATAACCTATGATCGATCTACAGTTAGTCACACGTTTATTTGATTGGTAAATATGCGAAAAATTTTCAAATTTTCAACTCTTATGCTAGCATGGATGACTATTGCATAATTCATCTTGATTCCCATGCCTTGTAAAATTTGGCGAATCATTTCATGAGTAGTGTTATTCTTCTACTTTAATTCTTCTTGTCATGCATTAAGGACATTTAAGTGATCCAATCCACTTGTGCACTTACACTTGTATGAGGGGGCAAGTAGTTTTTGATTGGGGGACCTTGATAGATTGGGAGTCCAAGGCTATTTACACTCGATTGAGATGACTTGTAGTAGGGTTCGAAGCCAAGTTAGAGGCCGAGAGCCAGGTTAATAAAAGTGACTAGTCTTGATTCGTAGCCTTCTAGGCTCGAGTAGTTAGATCCGAGGGGTGCTTCAACACTTAATGCCCCAAAGCCATCTGGCTTGGGAGTCATTGATCTAACACTCGTTAAATGGGCCTAGTAGAAAGCTTAAGGGATCAAGACATTGCACGGTCACGCTAGTATCAATTAAAAGCTTGTTGGTCAGTTGTGATTCGTGGCCTGCTAGGTTCGGGAAATTAAGCCCGAGGGGTGCCTCAACATCTAGTGCCCTTAGGTCATCTGACCGAGGAGCCACTGGCCTAAATCCTGTTACATGGACATAGTAGAAAGCCTAAGGGATCATGGCATTGCACGACCACTGGTTTTAGTCGAAAAAAAAGAAAAAGAAAAAAAAGATAAGAAAAAAAAAAGAACAAAGATTTTATAAAACTTGTCATTTGTTCGACCGGTGTAAAACGCTAAGGATGTCTAGTTTTGATGGGAACCCTACTTAATCGACTATGAGACCCCGAATACTTGAGTAGCGACTTTCACTACACGGATCGCTTAGATGAGCTTTAATCTTGTTCAAGTGCTTTGAAGTGTTTGAATGATGCTATTGATGGAATTATTCGCTTGCATTTTACTTGTGCTATGGGTTGATGGATGGAGCTATGCATTTGAATCTATGTGTGCATATGAATGGATTTTGATTGTATAAGAACCGAAGCTACATGAGAAGTGACTAATTGTTGATCGGGGGATTGCTCTTTTTGAGTATCTTATTTCTTCTCTTTCCCTTCTAGTTTTTTTTCTCTTTTGCTTTGCTCGAGGACTAGCAAAGTTCAAGTTAGGGGGTGTGATAAGACGTGAAAAGTGCATAAATCACCCTTTTAACTTGGCCTTATTAGTCTCCGAGCAAGGCCTTACTGATCAATTTTACCCTATTACAGGTACAAGTGCCCTCAACGAGAATTGGATCAAGTTCCGAGCTTAAATGATATCATTCGGGCCAGTTTTATGAAGAAGATCGATCCATTATTGAAGGAGGATCGATCCTGTGCAGTACATCAAGAACAAAGCCAATCAGTTCTGAAGGATCGATCCTTACTATGGGAAGGATCGATCATTTTTGCACATTTTTCCAGTGACATAACGCAAATTCTAGAGGATCGATCTTCACACACTGGAGGATCGATCTTCATCGGGGCGCAGCCAGAATTCAAGAAGAAAAGATCGATCCTTTCCTATAGGAGGATCGATCCTTCACGGGACCAGCGATCAGACGAAGCGAATGATCGATCCTCCACCCTATGAGGATCGATCCTTTGGTGCCAGCCGAGCAAAATCAATGGCCCAGATCTAATCCGAGTGGGGGAGGCTTGTTTACTATAAATAGACCCCTTAGGGGGGATTTTAGGGGCTTCTCTTAGTTCTTTCTCCAGCCCTTCTAGGTTTCTTACTCAATTGAGAGGAGGACTTCTTGGAGGGAATCCATGGGAGGGGAGCTTCATCAACCTCCATCCATGGATCCAACCAAGATGAGTAGCTAACTTCCTTTCTCTTGGGATTTCCATGTAGTTGTAGGATTCTTTTGTAGTTTTCCTAGGGTTTTTGATGTGTAATCTTTGGGATTGATCTATTGTATGGATTTGAGCATTATTTCTCTATCTTTGTACATGGATTTCATATGTTGAATGGATGAATGCCTTTCTTTGGTATGAGTTAGGACTTGTGCATGATAGGTGTTTGTTGTTATGCCCCAATGAGTTGGATGTGCTAAGAACACATCCAATGACATTGGGAGGATTACTAGCCCTAGATTAGAGATTAGGGATGCTAGAACCATCCCTATCTCTCAAATCAAAGGATTTATTCTATCTTTCTCTTGCATTGGATTCGAGGTGCTAGAACCATCTCGATCCAATGCCCGACTCCATGCAATATCTTTTTCTTGCGACGAATCGATCTTAATCGAAGGTTCGTTAGCGACGATAGAAGCTAATCACTCATTCGTCGACTTTGTAAATGTGATTATTTCCGGCGGATGATCCTAACCCGACTTCCGTTGAGCGATAAGTGAGGCTAATCACCCTCTTGTCGACTTCTTGATTTCGATCGTCCCAATTGGATTACACACCTTAATTCCTTAGGAGGCTACATTAGAACCTACAATGAAATGGAGATCCCAAGACCTCTCTATATTTGTTATATTTCTCTTCATTTAGTCAATTGCTTTAATAGACATTAATCCAAAACCCAAATCATTTTAGCTAGTTGTTTGGAGTTATCTATCGAGTATGTTAGTCAATTCTCATTTCCCTGCGGATCGACCCGGACTCCCGCTAGCTACGTAGTAGTTAGTTTGGATTCGGTATAAATTGTAAATCTTTGACGCCCTAGTCACTTTTAACGACGAGTGGTTTGGGCGCGTCAATAGCAGACTCCACATCGGCCACTGGTTCAAATTGTATAAGTTTGAACCGTTTGCAAAGAGCTATATCTCTCTTTTCTACAGTCAATACTCGATCGATGTTATGAAAAATGCATCGACAGTCGGCAACTGTGTTGAAGCTGAAGTAGGGAGGTACTGGCAGGGCTTGCTTCAAACCAAATTGATGGGCGACAAAATTTGGAGCATAAACCTCAACTCCACATTTGTTACTGGCCTTACCCCACATCATGTCAAAGTGTAAATCCCGACTAACCAGGAAACACGCCCAAGCCAATCTCTTACTCTCATCGTCCAAACTGGTCGATATGCCAAGTAGTGGACGGATAGAGAAAGGATGGGAGTCAGGATTAAAAGGGCGATAAGAAGAGAAGTCGGATAAAGAATAAAAATAATCAAAAGTTTGTTTGAAAGATTTAGGGATGGACGATGAAGAAAGATACAAATGGCCTTGAGTTCTGGCCGATGAAGAAGATGGAGACAAATGAAGTCTGGGAAAATAGGCTCTAAGCCATAACTGGACAATCCAGAGAGGGCCAAAACCAGTAAGGTTTCCACCATCTCTTAGTTGTTCAAGAGTCAGATAGATGCCTCTATATATGGCCGATAAATTGAAGGTAGAAAGAGACAAAACTTGTCTTCGAGATGCAATTTCCTTGGCAAGTTTAATATAGCCCCTAACAGGTTTCTTGGCAGGAAGACAAAGAACGAACTTACACAACCAATAATATATAAAGGCTAATCGTTCTCGAGCGTTTGGTGGGTTATCGGTCTCTTCTACCTTGGCATAAGTGTTAATAAGAACACCATAATTTTTACAGAAAATTCGTGAATAGTCCATTTGGGAGAACTTATTTGCTCCCTAGTCCACATAGAAGTTTTTAAGGAATTTAGTCTCTTTTTTGACAGTTGTAAATTTTTATTACTAAAATGCCCTTTTAGCATCCCCATCCTATATTCCCTTCTCAGTGACTGTTCACATTACTAGTGACTGTTCGTATTCCCGCTGAAAAGTTACTACAAAAAAAATAGAAAGTAACTTCCAAAAAACTGGAAAGTAACTATCAAAAATGAAAAGTAACTACCAAAAATGAAAAGTAGCTACCAAAATTGAAAAGTAACTACAAATATTTTACAAAATTTTTGTAATATTTTAACTACAAAGTGAAAAGTAACTACAAATATTTAAAAAGTGATGCTCGTGAAAAATTGAAAAAAAGGAAATTAACTACAAAATTGAAAAGTAACTACAAATATTTTTCACAATATTTTTCAATATTTAAATATTTTAACTACAAAATGAAAAGTAACTACCATATTTTCCTAAATTGAAAAGTAACTACTATATTTTTACAATATTAAAAAGTAACATATTTTTACAATATTAAAAAGTAAATACCAACATTTTTTTAACTGATTTTTGCTCAAATTGGTAGTCACTTTCCATTGTGTATCAAAATTTAAAAGTAACTATCATATTGTTTTAATATTTTTACAAAATTTGATACTTACTTTCCATTGTGTATCAATTGTTTCTTTTGTAGTTAATTTTTAAAATTTGGTAACAAATTGCATGTTACCTTCTATATCAATTGTTGTTGGTAGTTACTTTTCGAAAAATTGTAACAAATTGGTAGTTACTTTTGATCGTATGTCAATTGTTCGGTAGTTACTTTTCGGAAATGAAAACTTACTACAAGCATAGGGTCATTTTCACATTAAATCAGTGAAAATTTACTACCAGAAGGACACACTATTTATTTTTCAAAACTGAAAAAAATCCATTTGGTCAAACTACTTTTGAAAAACAAAACAAAAGAAAAAAGAAAAAAGAAAAGAAGAGAAATGCGAGACGGACGTGCTTGCCGATGGATTTGGCGGCGACCTCTGACGGGATCGGATGGTAGGCATTGCAAAGAAGAGGAGGCCGGAGGATGGGATGGCGTCGAAGGCGCGGATCCAGACGACGGAGACGACGGATCTGGAGGTGGGGGCGGCGGATATAGATCTGGATCGATGTTGGCGACGAGATCGGGACGAGAGAGCGACAGGGATGGGATTTGGATCGCCTCCTCTTCACTACGGGGATCTCGAGACGGGCGATGGTTGGTGACGGCGCCGGGCTTGGCGACGGCGACGACGACGAGTGATGGTCGGGATCGGCGACGTGCTTGGCTATGGGCTTGGCGGCGACCTCGCGTTGGATCTGACGGGATTGGATGGCATCGTGAAGAAGAGGAGGCCGGAGGATGGGAGGGCGTCGAAGGCGCGGATCCCGGTGACGGAGACGATGGATCTGGAGGTGGGGGCGGCAGATCTAGATCTGGATCGATATCGGCGACAAGATCGGGACGAGAGAGCGACGGGGGTGGGATTTGGATCGGCGTCTGGACGGGAAGCTTTGGAACTTTGGACCAGCGACGGGGGTCGGCGGGGCGACAGATCTGGGCGAGATATGGAGGCGGGATCAGGTGACAAGATCGTCGACGGTAGGCGGCGGGACGGGATCACGACGGAGGAGGCGACCTCGGGATTTGGGGGCGGGGCGGGGCACTGGACGCGCGAGTTGGGGAGACGGCGGACGGTGACGACCTTGGGATCGTGATGGGCACGACGACCTCGGGATCTAGTGGGGCGGCGGCAGCTGGGCGAGGGGGAGGGGGGGGGTTAGTATGGTGTATATAGATTGAAGGTAGGGGGTAGTTTTGTTTCTATTCCCCTATAGTGGTACTAAAAGACTGAAGAACTTCTATAGGGGACCAAATGACAAGTTGGTCTCTAGTAAGAGACCATTTGACAAATCACCCTAATTTTTATCGGTCACAAAAACTGTATCACGTTTAGGAAGTTCCATATCGGCCGATATAAGTTCGCCAAGTGGGGAGAGACCAGTCAAAATAGCGATATCTAAGAGGGTAATAGAGAGGGTGTCAAAAGGAAAAACAAAATTATTGTATTCTGTCTACCAAAATATGAATTGTGAGGCCCGCTGCGTCTACCGTGGGACAAGATGCCTTCGCCTGGAGGGCGGGGATGAGTCGGGTAGCCGGGTAAGCAATCCCACAACGCCTGGGTATGGTCCGGGGTTCGATATAAGTATATAGTAAACCCTTAATAGACACAAAGCGTTTTAAAACCATGATGGCAGTGATCCATCAGAAAACTCCATGGTTAAGCGTGCTCGACCTGGAGTAGTCACATAATGGGTGACCTAGTAGGAAGTTTTCCCAGATTTCTGCGGTGAGCCAAAAGCGAACAATATTGTGTCGAGGAGCGGCGCCGCTGGGCAGATCCTTGTCGGACCGGGAGCCCGCGGGGCGGGGTCGGGGCCCAGTGGAGGGCCGGGGCGTTACATGAATGATGATACAAGTAAGTTGGGCTCTTGAGCAGGCATCTTAGTGCTCAAATCCAAGAAATGCAATATACCCGCATCAGAAAAGAATTTCTTAGTTTCGGAATGGTTAATCATTCTAATATGCCATTCGATGAACTTGTCATCGGTCAAAGGCCATGGGGTAATAGGGTTTCTGGAGGAAAGAGTAGATAAGTTGAGTGATTTGGAAAAAGGCAACGCGCCGGAAAGAGAAAAAGAATTAACAATAGCCATATTCTCAGCAGAAAGGGAAGGAAGATGTTCAGGGACGTAGCAAGGGCCAAGAATGAATGACTTGGGATTTGAAACACCGTCTTTGACCAGATACGTTCCTCTGACTTCATCTGATCCCAGCAGCTCATTGAAATCCGCATAAGCTTTGCTTACATCCTTATGGACGACCTCGTCTGCTTTGATTTCGCGAACCATGGCGGAAAATAGGATGTTTATGGATGAGGAGAAAAAGAGCAGTCACACCCCACAACAGTAGAAAGCCAAGAGAATTTTTGGAGCAAAACCCTAATGGCAAAAGGAACAAGAGAGCCAATAAAGTTCTTTCAAGCCAAAGAACTATGGCTAAAAGGGTAGAATTGCCATATGGCGTATGATGTGATGAGTCACAAAAGATATACAATTCACCCTCTTAACTTAGCTTTGTTAGCTCTAGAGCAATGCATTTCTAATAAATTTCATGGAGTTTCAGATACAAACACTCCTAAGGAGGCTTGGATCGAATTTGGTGTTAAAAAGGGCATCAAGAGCACAAGTTGAAAAATCCGTCGGATCAATCCCCCAATCTATGCGGATTGATCCGTTTTTAGTATTCCAGAATGCAAATATTGAGAGGATCAATCCACCCAGAAGAAGGGATTGATCCCAACATCGCTGATGTGGCGTAAGTGAGGGCCCAGATTAAATCAAATGGATGTAAGCTAAGAGGGTTAGATATTTAAGAGGGTTTTAACCCAAAGAAGGGGTTGGACAACAAGGAGGAAGTCGGCTGGGCTCTTGGCTGGCCTCCCGTGGGCTGGTTGGAGAGAGGAGGAGAGGGTTCTAACCCTAGGAGGGAAAGCCTAGAAACCCATCTCGAAGGGAGGCAAGAAGGAAGGATCATCTCCAACCTCCATGGATCCATCCAAGATGAGTAGCTAGCTTCCTTTCTCTTGGGATTTCCATATAGTTGTAGGAATCTTTTGTAGTTTTCTTAAGATTTTTGATGTGTAATCTTTGGGGATGATCTATTCTATGATTTTGAGCATGATTTCTCTATCTTTGTATTTGGATCTTATTTGTTGAATGGATGAATGCCCTTATTTGATATGAGTTAGAAACTTATGCAGGATGGGTGTTTGTTGTTATGCCCCAATGAGTTGGATGTGCTAGAAACACATCCAATTACATTGGGAGGATATATAGCCCTAAATTGGAGTTTAGGGATGCTAGAACCATCCCTATCCCTCTAATTAGAGGGTCCATTCTATCTCTCTCTTGCATTTGATTCGAGGTGTTAGAACCATCTCGATTCAATGCCCGATTCCATACAATACCTTTTTCTTGCGACGAATCGATCTTAATCGAAGGTTCGTTAGCGACGATAGAAGTTAATCACTCGTTGGTCGACTTTGTGAATGTGATTTTTGCCAGCAGAAGATTCTAAGCCAACTTCCGTTGAGTGATAAGTGAGGCTAACCACCCGCTCGTCGACTTCTAGATTTCGATCGTCCCAATTGGATTATACACATTAATTCCTTAGGAGGCTACACTAAAACCTACAATGAAATGGAAATCCCAAGGCTTCTCCCTATTAGTTTTACTTTCCTTTACCTAGTTAATTACCTTAATCATCATTAATCCAATACCAAATTCTTTTAGCTATTGTTGGGAGCCATCTATTGAGTACGTTAATTAATTCTCATTTCCCTGTGGATCGACCTAGACTCCTGCTAACTACGTAGTAGTTAGTTAGGATTCGGTAAATTTGTAATTTTGACGCCTTAGTCACTTTTACGACGAGTGGTTAAGGCGCGTCATCATGCATTAAATGCGGGATTTAAAGAGATATAGAAAGAGAATGAAAATTAGACGGCGATTCGATTTCCTAGAGAATTATCATGATTAGTTTTAGTTGATAACAAGAAAGCTGTCAAATTGAGTCAGATGCGGTCATCTCGTCATAAATGCAATCTCCTCGATCATCGCATGGGGGCCAAGATGTTAGCCAAAATAATGGTTAACCAATCAATGGTTGACACGTCAGCTTAATAAAAATGGCCGACGACCTTTCCAATCAAACTGGACGAGCATATGAAATAATATGCACGAAGCCATCGACCAAATGAAGAAAGACAAGAGAAACATCGGCCATGGGTGACGATGATCTATACACAAAAGAAGCATCGGCCATGGACGATGATGATCTGTACACAACAGAAGCATCGGCCAAGAAGAATGACATGGCAACTTAAGAAAAATCATCAACCAAAGTTAGGACCTGGCAACACAAGGAAAGCTCATCGCCCAGATGCAACCGTCATTGATCAAACCGTGACATGGAGAAATGTAGAAACGTCAGAGAACATGGGACACGCGGCTCATCAAGAGTGAAAGATGGAAGATAGTGGAGAACGTGTTGAGCGGGAGTTACCAGACAGTTTAACCGCTTAAGTATAAATAGTCTTCTCTTTCACTGTGTAATCTCTCTCACAAATCAAACCCAGAGCCTACGAGCCTGATGTCTTTTTTCAAATTCAATGAAATAAGTACGTTTCTTTTAATCTACATTCCTTCTTTCGCATAATGTAGTTTTCATTACTGTTCTTAGGTAAATCTTGTAGAATTAGATTTTTATGATGCTTTCTTTATTGTTTTCTTTAAATTAGTTTAATTTAAGAGCTTTAGTATTTTAATCTAGATTAATTAGATTACAGTAGGTTTAACTTATCTTTTCCTTGATTTAGTAATTTAGGATGATCTTTACTGCTTTCTAGATTAACTTAGAAGTTTTAGATAATCTTCCCGTTTTCAGTAGATTTACTTAAGATTAATTTAGATTTAATCTTGATAATTAGTCTTTATTAAATTATTAAATTAGGTTCAATCCAGGTTTCTGTTTAACTTGACACCTCTATTCGAACTATGTTCGAAGGAGTTGATCCATAACACAATCTCCTGATTTCTTGAGTGTTAGGTGATTTTGACCTTAATCATTTGACCAGTCAAAGGTCAGATTTCCACGCTAACACCAGTACTTTGCCACTCGTGGGTTGATGATAATTTCCGAGGTGTCGCCAGAGGCTTTACTCCGACGTCGGGTTTTAGAACGGCGCTTCCGCTTCTTAGGGTTGGTGTCGCCGGAGTCCATTAGAAGTCGCCAACCTTTGTTAAAAGCCAGTTGGTAGCCAACTAACGTTTTATTAATTAAAAATTGGTGAAAATCAATGAAACACAATCAAAATTAACTAACCCTAGTCACATGACTCGCACGATTGCTCAAGTTGCCTTGCTCTGCATCTATCTAAAGCTTCAAACTCAAGTAATGTACAACACAATACAATGCACATAAACCTACAGATATACATAGTTACATATATAAATGTACGAGAGAGTGAGGCAGATATTAATAGACTTATTTGACAACAATGTTGGTTGATATATCAGTTAGAAACTCATCTGGAACATAGTAACAAATGTTACAATCCATGTTGGAAAGCAGCACTCTGAAGGAAACAAGTACATCCACATCAATATGCCATAAGCCAACTCATGATATATATATACTAGTAAATACCCGTGCCTATGACACGGATATATAATTTTTTTTATGTCTGGTGGAATGTTCTCGTGGAACTACTCCACTTGAAAAAGAAAAGCTCTTGTGGAACTACTCCACTTGAAAAAGAAAAGGAGCAAAATAAAAATTACTCTGGAATTAAAGAAGAGGTGAAAACTGCATCAATAAATTGAGCTTTCGTATCAAATTCATCCACCAACAAATTAACACGTTAAACTTCACAATAATTGAGTGATAGAAATTGCAATCCGAGAAATTCATCTTAGAATGGCTCTGCTTGGAGTATTACTTGTTCTTGTAAGTGAGATTAGAAGTAAACGACAACATTACTTGTTTGTTGTACGTGCATAATTAAATAGGTGATCCTTTAGCTTGGCAAAGGCGAGGAAAATGACCATCATGAAAGAATTGAATATGGAGAACCAATGGATCTACAAAATATGCTCGGATAAGTGAAAGACCTTTCTGAGCTAGCAACAAAATTGATGAAAATTGCAGCGTCTACTGTACAGTGATTAGATATAGACAGATAGACTAATGTCTATTATGAAAATAACATATATATGAATATTTTTTCACTGTATAAAATCAAGTTTTAAGAAATTACAAATGCAGCAAGAGAATGTTGGCAAATCAAGCAAAACCATTCTGTTGAAAAATGGATTAACGTGCAGGATGTTGAAAAAGAAAAGAAGTTATGGCTTATCTATGATGCCTTCGATCATTACAACATTTCTTCAAACAATCCCCAGGCAAAACACCACAAAAAAGAAGCCAAGCAGCAAAATAGGAGCTTTTAGAAAGGGATCTCAGACCATGCGTCGGCGCCGCGCGACGATCTCCAGGATCTCACTGGTGATCTTGGCCCGCCGCTGCTGGTTGTAGACTGTGGAGAGGTCCCGCTTGAGCTCGGTGGCGTTATCGCTGGCATTGCTCAAGGCACTCATCCTGGCCGCGAGCTCCCTGGCGAGGGACTCCTTGGATGGCGCGGAGAATCTGGGAGTTGAGGTAGAGGGGGAGGAGGGCATCGAGGACCTGGACTGGGGTCTTGCTCGAACTGGAGGATCGGGGAGAAGGCCAGGGTTGGGGTGCGCATCGCCTCCCTCTCCACCGTC
>OY986975.1:3519259-3564278 GCA_963920575.1 Narthecium ossifragum
TGCAGAGAAAAACAAACAGAGTCAGCATTTCTTGGATCAAGTGTCTCTGATCTGGCTAATTTAACACCGGGAAACTTGAAAAGCAAATATGTCATGGTGATTGCACTCTCTTCTTAACTTCTTTGAATTAAAATTCAAGTTGGTTTTAGTGGCTTCTCATAGACCTTTAAAAATGCAACATGTTATATAAAGAGGCTTATACACCTGTTCATTATTCTTGCCGCAAAAGGTCTACAAATTTTTTTAAAAGTAACTTTTTTTTTCTTGGGTCACCTCAAATTCAAGTTTTGTCCAACGCAACACAAGTACACTCACGTATATACACACTTTTCTATATCACAGGATGAGAGAGAGACAGAGAGATGAAGCAAACTTGTTCTATTCTTTGATCAAAAGGTGCTTGATATGTTAGCCAAAACACATTAGATACACATTGGCAATAACAAAAGTATCAAGGGTTGCATACAATTTATTTGAGATCACATCAGTGCCCAGCTTTCAGATTTCAATAATGGGAGAGAGGCTTGGAGGGTAGAGCTGCCGCCGGTGCTCCAGAAAATCAGGTGTATGAGTGCTAGCCTTGGAGGAGTCATATTTGTCAATGCTACTCAGGTTTCGAATGTTGTTGCAGATGATCTCGCCCGCCGAGCTCGGATTGGAGCAATTGGTAGGGATATGTATGTGTAGAACCATGGGTATGTAGTATCACCTAGCATGGGGTGAAATAAGGTTCCGGGGCCTAATGGAATTCCTATTGACTTCTACATCACTTATTGGGGTGTAGTTGGAAATGACCTTGTCACTGTGATCAAGTATTTCTTTCGCTTGGGAAGGCTTCCACCAACGTGGAATGAAACCTTTATATCTTTTGTACCCAAATGTCAGTTTCCTACACGGGTGAAAGACTACCGGCCCATTAGTCTTTGTAATACGGGTTGCAAGATCATTACTACAATTCTTGCTCGTAGAATGGAAAAAGTTCTTGATGGCCTTATCTATCGGTTTGGAGCAATCGGCTTTCTTGAAAAGTCGTAACATTCATGACAACATTGATGCTGCGATGGAGCTTGTTCATTCCATGAGGATCGCACCTAAGACTAAAAGTATAATGGTCATTAAGGTGGACCTCAAGTCCGCATATGACAAGGTTAGTTGGCCTTTCCTTGAGGCGACCCTTAGAAGAATGAATTTTCCATTAAGATGGATTTCTTGGGTTATGAGTTGTGTGATTGGGCCAAGGTTTTCTTTCATCATTAATGGGAAGTTTGATAAGTCACAAAATATACATAATTCATCCATTCAACTGGGCTTTGTTAGCTCTCAAGCAATGCATTTTTAATATCTTTTCATATGGTTTCAGGTACAAGAGCTTACAAAGAGAGTTGCATTGATTTCAAGCCGAAAAGACATCAATTATACAGATTCAGCCTTATTTGGATCGATCCAGACAATTTGGATCGATCCAGGGATTTTTGGATCGATCCCAAAAGTGGTTCGGATCGATCCAGACCCTTTTCCAGAGAGCCAGACTTTCTGTCACATATTGGATCGATCTGAATCCTTAATGGATCGATCCAAATATCTTTCTTTAGAGAGCTTGGTACAAATTGGATCGATCAAGATATGTAGTGGATCGATCCCAATTTCTTTTCCAGAGTCATGATTCTCTGGTACATAATGGATCGATCCAAATTGTTAATGGATCGATCCCTATTTCTTTCCAGGGAACTTGATTTTTTGCTACATCTTGGATCGATCCATACCCATTTTGGATCGATCCAAGTTGTTAGAAACCCAGATTTTGACATCTTGGATCGATCCAAATCTATTTCGGATCGATCCAAGGTCGCTGACGGGTAAAATGAACGGTTCTGATCTGATCCGCGGGTCCACGACTTGGGGCCTATAAATAGGGGCTTTGGCTCCGTTTTGAGGATCTTTTCTCTCCTCTTTTCCCTCCTTTTTCCAGCCTTCTCTATTCTTTTAGTTTTTGGGAGATTTCTCCTCTCATCCTTGAGGATTTAGGGCTTTGAGGGTGGATTTTGAAGGAGAAGATGGGTGAAGCCTCCTCTTTCATGGCTATCCTACCCAAGATGAGTAGCTAAATCCCTTCTCCTTGGGAATTTCATGATGTATTAGGGCTTTTTCTTAGAATTCTCTTTTGATTCTTGATGTAATGACTCTTATGAGATGGTTTTTGTATGAATTCTCATGTAATTCTATATTTCTTCAATGAATTCCATTATTGAATGGTTTGATTACCTTGTTTTGCATGGAATTGCTTGATAATATGATGATGCCTACTAGATGTTTGGTTTAATTCCTCAAAGAAGAGGCTATGCTAGAACCATAGGCTTTCTAGGGGATGAACCCTTGATCTAGGGATATGATCTTGAGGTGCTAGAACCACCCCAAGCCAAATCTATCATACCCATTATTCTCGACTTAGATGAGGGATGGGATTGAGATATTAAACCCAACTCAATCCAAGATCTTATCCATACAAAGCCTTGATCTTTTGCCAATGATATGACCTTAATCCGGAGATCATTGAGCTATGATCGAATTAGAACCTCGATCATGGATCTTTACCTTGTTATGCACGCGATGAGATGATTCTAATCCGACATCTCATTAGCGGTGAGCGATATTAATCCTACGCTCATCGATATCCAATTTAGATGATCTTTTGAGTGTCATGCATCTTGATTCATAGAGATAATATTTAGACCCTAATTCGGATTGGAATTCCCTAGGAATTCTTCCTTGATAAATTTCCTCTTTAGTCTTCTAGAATACTTTCGTTAGAAAACTCAACGATCCAACCATATTAATTCCAACTATTATAGAGATTATATCACGTCTAATAATTCGACCATCTAATTCCTTGAGGATTCGACCCGTGCTTCTACTAACTACGTTGTAGTTAGCTATTAGTCCGGTTAATTATTTTGTCCACCGTTGATATACTTAACGACATATTTCAAGGCGTGTCAAAGTTGCACGGTCAAGTTACTTCTGGGTGCGGATTGAGGCAAGGTGATCCCCTTTCTCCTTTTCTCTTTCTTGTAGTCCAAGAAGTATTATCGAGAATCCTCAAACACCCCTCAAATGGTTTGGAAGGCTTGAAGTTCAATGGCTCGGATTTCTCTATTTCACATCTCCCATATGCCGACGATTGCCTTTTTGTTTCAAAAGCTACTTGCATGGAGGCCCGAAGGTTGAAACAAATGTTAATGCAATTCAAATCCATCTCCGGATTGGAGATGAATAAGACCAAATCTAGTGTCCTCTTCACTCCCAGTATTGATGAGGATAGTAGAAGGACGATGCTGCACATCCTTGGAATTGGTGAAGCTGAAGGACCGTGGGTTTATCTCGGAGTCCCTCTTAGTGACAAAAGAACTTCAGTGACACATTTCTCACCTTTGATTGACAAAATGATCTCTAAGGTGATATCTTGGCAGGGTAAGCCTTTCTCTGATCCGGGGCGGCTGATACTACTTAAATCTGTGCTACAAGCCATTCCGGCGTTTGTCTTGGTGACAACAAAATTACCTGTGGCGGTGATCAAGAGGCTTGAGAGAATTTGTCGGGATTTCTTATGGAGGGGTCGTAAATCGGGATTTAGCACTATTGCTTGGAAAAAGGTATGTATGCCATATGAAGCGGGTGGGCTTGGTGTTAGAGACCTAACATCTTGGCAGGTGGCTTTGAAGATGAAACATATGGCCTCTTTCCTCCAGCCAACAGTTAATATATGGAAATCTCTGGCGATTGCAAAATATAAATGGAGAGAGTTGCTGCCATCTGTTAGGGACTTCAAGCCAAGATCAGTCTCTCTACACTGGAGGGGCCTTTGTCTAGCTGCTGATGAGCTCCATAAAGGCCTGGTGTGCTAGCCAGGACAAACTAGTAGATTGAGTTTCCTACATGATGTTTGGCTTGGGGAGGATGCGTTGATGCGAACACCTTCTCTTTATAGTGCTAATGGCTTGGAGAGAGCTGTCATTGGCGATTTTCAGATCGGGAGAGATTGGAATGAGGGCAGTTTGCTAGATTTTTGTGATGTTGAGATTGTTTAGAGGGTACAACAAGAACAGATCTTACTACATGATGAATGCCAATGGGGATATAGTAGGCCTGGTCCTGTGACCAAGGTGTCAGCATATAACTTCCTTATGTCTCGGCGCATCAATGATACGGATGAGACTTGGAGAATGGTGTGGAGGCTACCAGCTGGACCTAGGATCCGCCACTTTATTTGGCGTGTTTTCCATGGGAGGTTGCATGTGAGGGAGTTACTATGGAGATATTATGGGTCTTCAAAACGTGACTGTCCGCGATGTGGGGAGGGGCCAGAAACAATTGGCCATGCATTAGCAGATTGTCTTGTGGTCCTACAGATTTTGCGAAAGGTTTGTGGAGATCTTATAAGACTAGATGGAGGGCTTGAACATTCTCTAACAATTCTAACATCCTCCTCGAGCCAGCCTCAGATCAAGAACCTCAAATCTCTTATTAGCTATGAGCTATGGATAGTGTGGAAAGATAGGAACTCCATAGTCTTTGATAGGGGAGGGGAGCATGAAGATGTCCTTGCTCGGCGAATACTGCGCCTCTCGGAGGAGTTTAGTCGAAAAAACCTTAAACCAGAGGGTCTTTCCTATCGAGAGGGTATGGTGATTCAAGTAGATGCTGCATTGGATTTGACCTTTGACTCCGCTGCGATTGGGATGGTATGTAGCTGCTCGGGGGAGATAATTTGGGCGATGGGCTCGCCAATTTCTGCAGACTCTGTTTTGATTGTGGAATTGAAGGCCATTGAGATGGCCTTATCCAACTACAGGTTTGACAATGGTACAAGGCTAATGATTGAGTGTGATTCTTGTGAGGCGGTGGACATGTTGAATGGTTTCCAAGTTTGGCCGCGTCATGTGGATCTACTGGTTAGGCATATTTGGGTGGAGATTTTAAGATTTGAGTCTGTTGTTATTATTCATTCCGAGATCCTCAAATGTTGTTGCGGATCGTATTGCTAGGTGGTGCCGTCGTCTTCGAGCTCCATTTGCTTGGACTCTGGATGACGGGCTTTGGGTTTTGGAGAGTTTGATGTAATGTAATGTTTGTATTCTAGCCTTCGGGCTCAATTAATAAAAAAAAAAAACAAAAAAAAAAGTATTACCTAGCCTCTTTGGCTCAATTAAGCAAAAAGAAAGCTTTCAGATTTCAACAAAAAACAGTACTGTCAAGGAAACAGTACATACATATGCCAACTCATGATATATACTAGCAACATTTACCAATTGTACTCCAGCAGAAATTAATTTACTACGGAGAAAAACAAATAGAGAGTGTGTACATATTTCTGGGATCAGTGTCTCGCCAAAACACAACAGCTATGCTTTATTGAGAATTGAGTGCTAATAGCTCTAAAAGATTTCGAATGCCAGTGGAGCATCCTAATTCAGTAACTACCGATAACAAATCAAAGTACGAGATTGAGCAATTACACAAGAAAGAGACACTGAATTTTAACGTCAAAAATACCAAACAAATCAATCACAGGTGCAATTCAGGATTAAAACAAAAAACCCAATCCTCGAGGATAAATTCTACACTTACAAGACATTCCAATATTTCAAAGCAACGGAACAGAATAGTTACTTCTTAACAAATTTCTGCCATTCATACCAAGAAGAAATGGCATTCATGATGGAATAGTTTCCTCGGTGAGCCATTGGAAGGTATAAACAAACATTCTCTCATTAAACCAGCAACAATCAAGTTATCAAGTAATACGAGGCCCAATTTAAGGTCTTCAATGTCCTCCCAAAAGCTTTGATCCTCTTAAAGCCATAACATGACCGTCTCATCAATGACAAAACAAACATATCTGCAGCTATGCTTGCCATCCCAATCAATTTCACTTATAGTTCCTGAACAACAATTTCATACACGAAACAAAAGTATCAAGGTTACAAATCATTTCAGACCAAAAGAACTCAACTTTGTGCTTTCAACAAAATTGACCAAAAGGGAAAGATATCTCTACATATCTACATATATCATCTCTATGCCAACTCATGATATATATATACTAGCAAGAGTACTTACCAACTATAGATCATTTGAACTCCACAGAGACAAGAAAAGAGCAAGAAACCATCATCGTTTTAAATTGGTGTCGAAGGCGAAGGGAGCCTTGGTGTATGAGAAGTAGCCTGATCTATCGTCGGTATTCGCTTTAACATGAGGGATGTCTCTGATCTTGGGCCACTCCGAGCCATCCACAAGACACCTCGAGAGCAGGTCGGTGCTGCCTCTGATGTACAGCTTCTGCAGAGCACCGAACTGCTGCTGTTGCAATTCTCCTCCTGCTGCACTAGTAGTTGTTGGAGAAAATAGGATGGAGAAAATAGGATGTTTGAAAATATCTCTAACAGTAGTAGCACTGCGGCTTGCTAATAACCATTCTGGCAGGGACTCTATATCATATAGGTCAAGCAATTCCAGCTGCTGCAGAGCATCCATACCCACCACAGTCCTCAGTTTTCTCAAGTCACCCTTAACAACTAGAGTCTTCAGATTAGGAAGATTTGACACTTCCTCTAGCATGGGGCAATCCACAATTACAAGCTTCTTGATAAACAGGAGGTTCTTGATCTCTCTCAAGCTGTTGGCTTCTCGTATGTACAACTCTTGCAACATAACTGCATGATTGATGAGGTCCATTGGGAGAGACCTCAACTTGGGACAGTGTGTAATGAAGAGACGTTGGAGGCGAGGCATTACTATTAGTTGATGCAATGGCAGTCGTAGTTCCTCACCCGCCTCAAACCAATTCCATTCCCTCCAGTTTGGCATTTTCTTGAGAAGTAATGTCGTAAGCATGGGAAAGGAAGGGCAACAAAGTTGTGAACCTCCATCATTCATGCCAAGAAACAATTCATGTCCAATGCTTGTGACTCCCGATGCACCTGAAATATCTAAGTAATCAAGCTGCGGTAGCAGCCCCAAGGCTGGGAGCTGAACAAAGTGGTTGCACTCCAACATATCCAACCTCCTTAATGTAGGAAATAGAGATGGCGCTGACAACATCCTCAGCCAGCCAGGGAATTCGAGGCCAAAATAACCTGTAATCATTAGCAGTTCTAATGATGAAGGGGGACATAGCTCCTCGAAGACTTCTTCTATTTTTCTGATGCCCTCCTCTGCATGTTCTGTACATGTCTCTTGAATCTCTAAGTTGCAAGGAGTGCAATTTAAAAAAAGACTCCGGAGATGGTGTTTGTCCTTTAATGCTGCTGCTCTGGCGTCACATCTGCTGGAGACCCTTTCTAACTTGTCTATTGACAAATTGGTCAGCTTGGAAAGAGATCCCAAATCTTCCAATGTAGAACCCCTAGTGTTTTCAACTCGTTCTCCATTCATAGCAGCGGGCAATCCATAAATTGTTGCAAGTCGGTGGAGCCTTCTCATTCCGAACGGAATTCCATCAATTGGAGTCTCTTCGAGATTGAGATACCTGAGGTTATGCAATATGACGATTCTAGCAGGAAGACGGTGCATGTTTTTACAGTTTCTCAACTTTAAGAATTGGAGATTCCACAGATTTCCTATGCATTCAGGTATGTCTCTCACTTTAGTGTATGCGAGACCTAAATATCTCAAGTGAATAAGATCACCTATAGAACTTGGCAACTCCTCCAAGGGTGAATGGGAAAGATCCAAGATCCTCAGACACTTGAGAGATTTGAAATCAGCATATTGAAGCTTTTGAATATTTGGAAGTATTAGTGTCCTCAATGATGTTTGTTCCCTTATGATATCAGTAATGTATTGTACTTCCCTATCTTGTAAGTATAGACGACGTGGCTTCATCGAAAAAGAACTAGATGATGACACTATTTCAGCAAACCGTTTTGCATCTCCACAGAAGGTTTCATTGTGTGCTAGATATTGTAGAAGAGAGTGCACAAGATCATGTATTCTGCATCGTCCTTGATCATAGGCAGCTGGATCTGGCTGCAAAAGATTCCTCTGTATCAATTCCTTCCAAAACTCTGTTGCCGTCTCTTCTATCGTCAGATTTCCTATTGGTTCCACGAACCTCTCAGAGCACCAATGTTGCTGAACAGTAAATTGCTTGAAAAGAGAATCCTCAGGATATAATGCAAAATAAAGAAAACATGGCTTGAGATAAGATGGTAAATCCTCATAACTAAAGTATAAAGCTCCCAAAACTCCATCCGGAAGATTTTTGAAAGACCACACTGGATTTCGGAGTACTTTATCCCATTCAGAATACCGCATGTCCTTTGTACTCAGTACGCCAGCTACTGCTTTGATGGCTAGAGGAAGACCGTCACATTGCTTTACTATTTTCATCCCAATATCTCTCAGTTGCTTTTTATCGTTTTCATCTTCCTTCCTAAAAACTAAATTGCAAAGCAACAACCAACCAGCCTCAATAGACAACTTCTCCACTTTGTGAAGAAGTATGGCACCCATACCCTTGGCTATGTTTGTGGATCTAGTGGTGATCAGAATTCTACTTCCATGCCCACAACTTTGCAAGGGCGTTTTTAATAAATTCTGCCATACAGATGCATCCCACACATCATCCAATGCGAGGAAGATTATCTTCTTCCTTACCACCTCATGAAGCTTCACTTCAAGATTTGCCCAATCTTGATTCTCACCAGGATCACCTCCTACATGTTGTATGATCTCCCGTAAGATTTTGGTTTCATCTACATCTTGGGAAACACAAATCCACAAAGGTTTGACCATGTGAAAGTGATCTTGCACCATCTGATCGTTGAAGATTTTTTTGGCGAGAGTAGTTTTGCCGATCCCCCCCATGCCCACGATGGCGAGGGTAACAGATATCTTGTGATGATGATCCTCAGCTAACAACAACTTCACCAAGGTCTTAGTATCCTCTTCTATTCTTGTGCCCACAAGATCAGGTTCAACCAGAGATGACGTGATTCTTCGACCTTTTGGAGGAGCAGATCTTCTATTTAGATCATCGAGAGTAATTGGCGTAAGATTGAAATCATTTTTCTCTTTAATGATTTCGTCCAGCCTAGTGTTTAGACTTTTAATTTTGTTGCCAATCTGGTGACGAAATCCGATGCAAGAAAAGGGAGTGAGGCAACAGTTTACCTGCCAGGAAAATAAGGGCATTTGATCAATGCAAGTTGCAATATGCTTTAGTGTTGTATCACATATCATAAGATAACAAATAGAGCAAAAAGTGAGAAGGGTTCAACGGACGTGAGAGGATGGTGCTGCCTGCAGGCGCTTCTGGTTCTCGATCTCGATCTCGTCCATAATATCATCAGCATCATACATGAGATCTTGGAGCTCGTTCAGCCAGTGCTTGATGGCCTCTTCCTGGCTCTGCCTCCTCTCTGCATCGACGAGCAGGGAACGTATCAGGCCCAGCTTTCTTTGAAGCCTCTTGATCTCGCTGGGCACTCCATGGAGCATGATAGCCTCCTGCTCGCCATATTTAACCAGCACATCGAGAAACTTGGAGACAAACACACTCGGAAGCATTGCCATCTCTCCGACTTGGAACAAAACTGAGAAGATGGAGTTGAAGACGAACAGAGAGTTCCAAGAGTAGCACAAGCTGGTTCAGCTGTAACAAATAAAGAGATCAGAAAGGAATCCAAATAATTACGTGTCATACTAATTAGAGGAATAAATTAATGGGTATCGATAGGACCGAAGATAAAGATCACAACATGTGAAAAAGACTTAAATTTCTAATTATTATATGTGCTCATACGTGAGTGATCCGTAAATATAGCTCTGTTCTTATAGGGAAATTTGAAAAAATAGCTCCATTGCAGACACCACGTCCAAGAAAGAAAAAAAACATGCAGGAAATTGATCAGGCAATAGGCATATATGCATCATCTAATTAGCACAAGGAAACTGAGCATCATCAAAAGACCTTAAGTTACTCTCACAGATATGTAGCACAGCTACTCATATGATGATTTGGTTTAAATAGAGTCAAATTAAGCATATTCAAATAACTCCTGGCATCATGGACGGTCGATGATTATGGGATAATATCATCAAATTAAGCGCTTGTGTTCCACCCTTCATGTGCATAAAGGACGTTGTAAATCTTTTGTAAATGCAGAAGTTTTGATTTAGATAGCAGAGGACAATACTTTTTTTGATTTGAAGAGGCTTTTGCGACTTAAACTAAACTCGTCCAATAAAAAGATTCTGAGTTCGTACTCCTTTTTCTTTTTATTCGTGACTAAACTTTTTCAAAGAGAAAGTTTAGTTTCAATAATCATAGAATTAAGGAGTAATCAATAGAAACCAGAACCACACAACGAGATTTAATTACTAGGCTTCTTGTAGATACCTGAATATGTAGCAAGACCCTCTTAATGGAAATATGGAGGTTTTATACGTACCTGCAATTCACTGCTAGCTATCTATGAGCAATCTCCTCCTATTGTTTCAACAACCTCTTCTCTATCTCAACCGCTGGAGTCCCCAATTCCAAGTTCTTCAACTATTTAGTTCTACAACTCTATGAAGCTTAACAATCAAGGAGAGAAATTGATTTCGTAGATAGACTTCGAATAGTCAAATGTTGGAGGCTCTATCATAATTAGCTATATCAAAGATGCAAATATGATAATAGACTAGATCTGGTTAAGCCATGTGACAAAGGATTCCCTTGCTTACGTTGAAGAATTAGGTATGAGTTTAGAAGACTTCTCTACCTTCACTATTTTATGCTTGATTAGCTTGACTATTAGTCTATCACACCCAAGTTGATGAGTTGTTTATTGTAGAATTTAAGGTGTGATTGATTAACATTGCTAGAATAAAAATAAATGGTTGGTAGATGTAAGGTCTTCACATTGTTTTTTCTCATAAGATCATCCCATCATTTTTAAGAACAAGATGAGCATATGCTTTCAATTAGCAAGCTCTTACTTTAGAGGTTTTTCTGCCTCCATAGGTTTATGTTTACTTATTATTAGTAAGGAAGGGATCATCATCCAATAATTTTCAAGGACATGAGGGACATATGCTTTGCATAATCGGGATGTATTCCCTATTAATTTGAAGAATTATGTATGAAAACTTAGAAGAGTTATCAATTAGCTTATGCTTAATTAGCTAGTCACATCCAAGTTGATGAGTTGCATGTCTATCATTGAGTTGCATGTCTATCGTACAATACGAAGCGTGATTGAAGTAACATTGCCGAAATAAAGAAAAAGGGTTGTTAGCTGGCTGTAAGGACTTCCCATTTCTTGATAATTTTTAAGACCAAGACAGGCATATGCTTTCAATTATGCGAATGGATACCTTTGCTTACGTTGAAGATTAGCTCTTGGTTTAGAAGAGTTCTCTACCCCAGCTATATTATGTTTAATTAGCTTGTCACTTCCATATTGATGAGTTGTTCATTGTAATTTGTTAGAATATACTAACATAAACTCACCCCTTTCTAATGGTTTAAGCTTTTGGGTTGAGTGACTAGAGTTAGCCTGATATCGGAGTAGAAGTCCTCAGTGCAAATCCTGTTTCATGTAGGCTGCTCTTTTAATTAAATATTCACCGATGAGGACTCGTACACGTCTAGAGGGTGTCTTATATTAATACAAGCTCACCCCTTACTAAAAGATGTATAACTAGCTTATACACGTACTGTATAAGCTAAACAAAGGATAGCTCATGGATGACTTTAATTTCTATACGGTGTTTGATGTAACATAGAATGCGATTGTATAAGAAAAATGAAAACTATGACAATGTATATTTTTATCTTATTCGTCCTCATATATACAACAAACCAAACGGGCCAATAAGTCTTTGGGTTGAGTTGTTCAAGTTGACATAATAAATGTAATATTCTCATAATTGAGTGGTTCGATAAACCTTCCTATCGACTAAAACGAGTTGCAAATTGTTTTGATTGCTTATAAAAAGATTTTTTCTAATGTACAATTTTAGTTTCAACTATCGTGAAAAAATAGGTAAGGATCTTTTAAGACTAATTGTCGAATAAGATATGCAACAACATGCTAATAATGACGGTATATAAACAACAAATGTATACGTTAAAGCGTACATTAAATAGAATTTCCAGACATTGACTAGAAAATTAATCAAATAAGTAGTTGGCAAGTTGTTTGTGTATAAAATAAATATGGCTAAATTATGCTTTTTGTACCTGTAAAATTTTAGATATACCACTTTAGTACCTCTAGTTTTATAATTATGTTTTTAGTACCTAAACTATTAAAACCGCTTCATTTTGATCCGACCGTCTAACAACGTCATTTTTTCAAACGGCAAACGGTTCACGTGCCTTGCATGTGACTGGTTTTGCCACTTTATCACCATCTCTAATCTCTCTTCCGTGCTCTCTCTCTCTCTCGTCTCTCTCCCCTGTGTCTCCCTCCCCTGTCTCTCCATCTCTCCATCAGCAGGGACTGATACATAAGGTAAACAACAGAGATAGATAAATGCATGCAACGATTAACCACAAACTCTTTGGGACTAATTATTCAGCAAGAAGATGAAAACCTGCTCTTACCGAATACCATTTTTAACTTCCCAGGACCATTGATAATCATATCAGTTGCCCGATACTGATCTCCAAATGCATGCCTGCCAATGCATATAGGTTTCTTCCAACCTGCAAATAGCAAGGAATTGAGTTTCAAGCTTGCAGCTCATTGATCATCTAATCCTAAAGCACTAAATATGAACCTACCTGGAACAATACGTGGAATATTACGGCACATGATTGGCTCACGGAAAACAGTTCCTGCAAAAATATCAAGACTAACATCTTACTACTATGAAAAGAAATACGTAGGGTGTATGTAATAAATCAAAAGTAAGAAATCAAGTATGAGGAAAAAAGCCGAGGATTTCATGCAGTCTCCACATTACATTAAGCTATTCTCATACTGAACCCTAAATTTATGCTTCTTTCCGGCGTTTACAAGTCAGGGAAACTTCACTGCAATACATACTAGGAGCTAGTTTGGTAGCAATAGTAGGGACCTAAAAGAGACTGAGCGTGCAATAAACTAGTTGTTCGTGTTCAAAAATTGAAAAAATTGCGGAAGATGCCAAAATGACTGATAGTAAACTAGTTGTTCCTGTTCTTATAGTGCCATTGGGGCTCTTCCACATAGCCTTGAGCTTAAACTCCTTGACCCTGTCTTCATCTGTATAGATTAAATGAACATTTCAGACATGGCGTCACGCAAGATAAGCTTTCAATATTACTTTGTTAGAGATCCTTTTGATAAGGAAGTAATGAAATGTCAACAAAGAATTAGCTTTCAAGAGATCAACAAAAGGCTCACAAGAGTGTCATAAAGCATGCAATGTCAACCAAGAATTACCTTTCAATCCATTTTACTTGCTATGTATCAGTCCCTGCTGATGGAGAGACATGGGAGGGAGAGACAGAGAGAGACGAGAGAGAGAGAGCGAGAGCACGGAAGAGAGAGGGAGGAGAGAGAGAAGAGATCCGGCATGGGGAGGTGGAGACAGAGAGGAGAGAGGAGAGATGGAGAGACAGGGGAGGGAGAGAGAGAGACGAGAGAGAGAGAGAGCACGGAAGAGAGAGGGAGGAGAGAGAGACGAGATAGAGAGATGGAGAAGATGAGGTGGCAAAACAAATCAGTCAAAATTGACCGAAAGCCAGTCAAAATTGACTGAAAACCGCTCATGTGATATCACGTGAGCGGATTGCCGTCAAGTCTGGATAACGGTGTCTAACGATAGGTACTAAATATGTTATATATAATAAATATAGGTATCAAAAACGTAATTATCAAACTATAGGTACTAAAGTGGTACGTGGAGAATTTTACAGGTACCAAAAACGTAATTTAGCCAATAAATATCTTAGGTGCAATAAACCTTTCCAAGTGTCCCCATACAATGAACCTTGCTTCTTCAAGATATATGAGACTTTTGAAAATTCCTTGATGGTAAGGTAGACGAGAGAAACGAGCAATTATACAGATTTATCTTGCACAACCAATGGCATTTCAGCAACCATCAGTTGTTTTGGACATGCAGTATGAAACAAGGATTTTGGTGCCGGCCAACATAGTGCATCATGATCGAACTACTAGTCTAACACGTATGATCATGAGCCGTCACAAGGGAATGGTTTGACTTCAGGACCTCTGGTTTGATACCATGGTACTCTAATATCAATCACAATCCTAAAGATTGAGCCAATAGGTTAGGCGAGTTTATATTAATACAGTCTAACATGCTCCCTCACACGTGTGGACTTGAATGATCATGATTAGGTAGCGGAATGCTTGACACAAGATTCGAACTCAACACCTATGCTCTAGTACCATGTTGACTCTAACCACTCAGCAACTTAAAAGCCTTAGCCAAATAGGTGAGTTGTCTATATATTTCTAGTCTAATAGTGTTTTTGTTTGATTAGTTGCCCGAAGGCTATTCCTCAAAGGCTAATCAAATAAATTCCTCAAGTACCCCAAAGCCAAACTCCGGGTCCAAACAAAACTCTCACATCTATTCCTACACCAAAGAGCAACTCTATCTGCCAAGTTATTCAGCACCCTTGGAATAGCTACCATTAGCACCGATTCCATCTTCAAAAATTCCGCCCACATGCTTCTCGCCACCTGCTCCATCCCTCGCGGCCACGCCCGCAACCCAGTAAGTATATCAACTATGTGCCTCGAGTCTGACTCAATAACCACATTCAGTCAACCTCGAGACAAAGCCTTTTGCACAGCAAACCTTACTTCCTCCATCTCCACTTCAAGCACAAATCCTGCAACAATACACCTCCCCTCAATCCAAGACAAAGCATCTTTCCCATCCACAAAAACGATAGCAACTAAACTCTCCAAAAGGTCCTTGCTAACAGAGGCGTCAACTTGAATTCTAGGGATCCCAAAACTCCACAAGGCCAAGTGGCCACCAAGACCATCCACACTATGGCCTGAACCTGAGCGCATAGTTCTCAAAAATTCCAAAGCTTGTGATAAGACGTGAAAAGTGCACAAAACGCCCTTTTAACTGGGTCTTATTAGTCTCCGAGCAATGCTATTTTAATTGTCTTCTCCCAATTTCAGATATTAGGACCCTCAGCGAAGATTAGATCAAGTTTATTGCTAAAACGAACAAATAGAGAACCTGTGAAGTCAAAGAAGTCAAAGGAGCAAACATGGGCCATCTTTGACATCAAAATTGTACCTGCTTAGGAAGAACCAGATGATGTGTTATACATGGTTGGAAAGCTCTTGAAGTCTAGTTTCTGAGAGTTTTTACGGTTCAAGATTTAAACTTTTCTAGAAGATGTTAAGTTATTTTTAGTACAGAGGTGCAGAGAAAGAAGCTTCGGACGAATGAGATCAATCTGATGATGCAATCCAGATCGATCTTCTTTTTGTGTCAGCCGGCTGGCCGCTACTTTTAGCACGACAGAGAGTTGAAAGAGACCACTTTTCATCCAGATCGATCTGAGACAAACCAGATTGATACTAACCTGGACTTTTCAGTCATCCGAGAGAAGAAGATTGATCTGATCCCAAAGAAGATCGATCTGGGTTGGCGCTGCGGGAAAAATAAAAGGAAACTGATTAATCCGAGTTAGGGTTTGTCTCAGGCTATAAATAGACCTCTTTGGGGGGAATTTCAAAAGCCTTCCATAGACGAATTTTCCTCATCTCTTAGGGTATTTCTTAGCTTCTTTTCCAAAAATCAGGTGAGATCTTTGGTGGAAGATCCATGGGTGGAGCGTGGCAACAACCTTCATCAACGGATCTCCTTCCTAAGATGAGTAACTAAACCCTATCCTAGGGATTTCTATGATGTAATAAGGGATCTTTCTAGGGTTTCCTATGGATTTGAGCATGTAAACATATTTTAATGGTTTGAATGGATGATTCTTATTCTCTTTATATCTATTGGTGTGATTGTAATAGTGTGGATGAATGATTTGTTCTTATATGCCCTAGATCTAGGTTTTGAGCATGTTAGGCCTTGAGATTAGAGATTCTCATCAAAACATCCATGCTAGAACCATGGATGTGAGGATTTCCTTCTCGAGATTAAGGGTTTTGTAATGCCAGAACCATTACACATAATGCCAGAACCATTATGACCGCCTCTTAATCCGTTATTCATCTTAATTCAAGATTAGGGATTTTGCTAGTGCTAGTACCATTGTGCTAGTGCCAGAACTACTAGGGTAACTTCTAATCATTGATACTTTCTATTTGGCGACTTCAAGGTGCTAGAACCATCTTAATTATATACCAATATCCATTCTTTGATATCGTCTTGCCGACGAGGGAGCCCAACCGAACCTTGTTGAGTGGTAGGGGTTCTAGCCATTCACCTATCGACTAGTTAAAACCATTAATGCTTAATTGAATTCCTCTTATCTTAGGAAGACCTAGTTAGTTCTTTATTACGGATTAGAAATCTCTTGGCCGTTTATCTTATTATTAGTTCGAATTAGTTTAATCTTAGTTAAGAGTAGTTAAGAGTAGTTTAAACCCAAAAACCGTTTCCTTTATCAATCTTTGGATATAAAACTATACGAGGTAATTAGATTTAACACTTCTTTTCCATGTGGATTCGACTCGGACTCATTGCTATCTACCCATAAAGTAGTTAGTTAGTGATTCGGATTATAAATTTCTAATTTTGGCGTTCTTGTTAAGACAACGACACTTATGAAGGTGTGTCAGCCTGCCTTTAAGCTCGACGTGCAACCACTGCTGGAGCCTCCCCCGCTCCATCAAAAATTGCCCTGCTGTGGTCCTTCCAAATTAACCATAAATCATAGCCCACCAAAGCTTTGCAGGTTCGCATTCCTAGATGTGAAGATGAAGCCTTAATCACCTCTAAGAAATCCTCCCAACACCAACCTCCCACATCAAGTTCCCGCTTTAGCAACAACCTCTTAAACACCACCCTTGAACTTGGGTAGTCAACCAAAACATGGTCCAAGGTTTCCTGCGCAGTACCACATCTAGCACACTCTCTATCCAACGAAGAGCAAAAATTCCACAAAAACTCACGAACATGTAACTTACCACGGACTGCCTTCGATAAGAATTGCCACACACGAGGCCTGATCGGCATCCACCATAGACTCGACCAAAGAGCAAAAGTATCCTCAGATCCCATCAGTTCCTCTCGTTGCAAAAGCAAGTTATATGCAGATCCCATAGATGACGCGCCTTAACCACTCGTTGTAAAAGTGACTAGGGCGTCGAGATTACAAATTCACAGAATCCTAGCTAACTACTACGTAGTTAGCAGGAGTCCGGGTCGATCCACAGGGAAATAAGAATTGATTAACATAGTCAATAGATGACTCCCAACAATAGCTACGAGAATTTGGATTTTCGATTAATGATGATTAAGGTAATTAACTAGGTAAAGGAAAGTAAAGTTAATAGAGAGAAGCCTTGGGGTTTTCACTTCATTGTAGGTTCTAGTGTAGCCTCCTAGGAATTAATGTGTATAATCTAATTGGGACGATCGAAATATTGAAGTCGACGAGCGGGTGGTTAGCCTCACTTATCGCTCAACGGAAGTTGGCTTAGAAGCTTCCACCGGCAAAGATCGCATTCACAAGGTCGACGAACGAGTGATTAACTTCGATCGTCGCTAACGAACCTTCGATTAAGATCGATGCATCGCAACAAAAATATATTGTATCGAATCGGCGTTGAATCGAGATGGTTCTAGCAACTCGAGTCCAATGCAAGAGAAAGATAGAATGGACCCTCTAATTAGAAGGATAGGGATGGTTCTAGCATCTCTAAACTCCAATCTCGGGCTATATATCCTCCCAATGTAGTTGGATGTGTTTCTAGCACATCCAACTCATTGGGGCATAACATCAAACACCCATCATGCACAAGTTTCTAATTCATACCAATAAGGGCATTCATCAATTCAACAAATAAGATCCAAGTACAAAGATATAGAAATCATGCTCGAAACCATACAATAGATCATCCCCATAGATTACACAACAAAAATCCTAAGAAAACTACAAAAGATTCCTACAACTACATGGAAATCCCAAGAGAAAGAAAGCCAGCTACTCATCTTAGAAGGATCCATGGAGGTTGGAGATGATCCTTCCTTCATGCCTCCCTTCGAGATGGGTTTCTAGGCTTTCTCCCTCCAACTAGCCAATGAGAGGTCCAAGAGCTCCAAGAGCCCAGCTGCTGCCCCCCCCCCCCTCTGCCTGGCTGCCCCCCTTTGGCTTGGGCTAAAAACCCTTATAAATATCTCTAGCCCTCTTAGCTTTCAACCCTTGGATTTAATCTGGGCCATCACTTACGCCACATCAGCGACATTGGGATCAATCCCTTTTTCCTGGCGGATTGATCCCCTCAGTATTTGCCTTCTGGAATATTAAAAACGGATCAATCCCCACAGACTGGGGATTGATCCGACTTTTCCAACTTGTGCTCTTGATGCCCGTTTTAAGACCAAATTTGATCCAAGCCGTTTTATGAGTGTTTGTACCTGAAACTCCATGAAGTTTATTAGAAATGCATTGCTCTAGAGCTAACAAAGCTAAGTTAAGAGGGTGAATTGTGCATATTTCGTGACTCATCAACAGACACCTTACCGGACTAATCAAACACCCACAGGCATTCATCCTTACCAAGCCTAATGAGACATCTAAGGACTGCATCAGCCAAGCTTGGATGAAACCATTCTTGAAGCTTGCCTTAATCCCAGACTCCCTGTTGCATGAGCTCCCCAACCAAAACTCCCCGCGCTACCTTCTCCACGTTAACAAAAGTTGGTCGTTGTGCAATAGGATCATCCAAAACTCAGGCCTCCTTAGAGATATTGATCAGACTACCAATCCCAGGTTTACAGAACAGGCCCAACCGCAAGGCCTTCGCAGCTCCACACATCCCCTTCTAGTGATATGAAACCTGGCATGATTCCTTCATCATCTGCAGGAGTCCCCTCATAGGATACTTCGCTTGCGCCAACTCAGTCCAAATGGTCTTTCCCCTTGACAAAAAGAATCCCATCCTACCTATTTTCAAGGCCCTCTGCCACAAAGACAAATTCTAGATCCCAAGTCCCCCTACCTCAATAGGCAGGCAAACATGCGTCCAGGCAATCACCCCAAAACCAGATTTCTTACCTGCCCATAAGAAACCACAACAAATCCTCTCCATAGCTTTCATGTTACGAGCGGTCTACTCGTGATCCTCTCGTAATGGGTCTCTACTGCTCCAATCGATCAGAATCGGCCTGATCGGACTTGATTTGAGTTCAATGGGCTGATTTGGCTAGCTATATCAGATCTGGTTTGAGCTGGATTGGATCTGGCTGAGCCTGATTGGATGGGACTTGACTGGGTCAAGTTTGAAGTGATCTGGATCAAGTTGACCAGGTTCAATTGGGCTAAGTGGCTGGATTGGGCTGGATCTGATTTGAAGTGGCTGAACCGGGTTGATCCAAGGGCTGAGAATCGCCGGAGTAGATCGCCGGCGATAGGGGCGGCGGCGGCGGTCGGGATACTTCCAGGAAGGGTCGCCTGGAGGTGGGGATGAGATCTACAGGCTCGGATTGGTCGGAGAATGGCTAGATCAACGGGATCTTGGAGGTGGACGGCGGTGGGTTTAGAGGGGATCGACGTCGGGGACGACGGCGGCTTCGGGAGTGGTTTAGGAAGGTTGGGATCGGGTCTAAGGAGGTTGGCTATGGGTTTAGAATGGGTTGGAGGTAAGATAGGGGTCGTGTCGTGGACGGCGGACGGTGGCTGTGAACTTGGGTTGGCCGGGGAAGACGCCGGAGGAGGTGGAAGGCGATGGAAAGGATATGGCCGGAGTCGTGGGAGGTAGGGGAAGTCGATGGTAGTCTTGGATGGCAGCGGGGGTGGCCGGAGAGGCGGGACGGCGGTGAGGCTAGGGTTAGGGCACGGGAGAGAGAGGAATGAGATGATGAACAGTAGCGGGTGACGTGGCGGTGGGGTCACTGACGTGGCGGAGAGAGAAAGTGACGGGAGAGAGAGAAACACTGGTGGAGGCGGTGCCGGCTGCGAAGAAGATGACCGACGGGGAAGAAGATGGATCTATGGTGGATTTCGGGTGGAATCTACTTTACTTCTACTCCTATGATATTCTACTCCTATGATAATTTATCAACTACTCTTAATCATTCATCTCATCATTCATCATTCATCATTCATCATTCATCTTTCATCATTACCTAATACAAACTACTAAGGTCCTTTTATAGAGACCTTGACAGTGTCCTAATCCACTAGAAAACCCCCTTGCTTAATTAGCAAGTAATAAGGTTTCTGACTCAACTCAACTTCCTAACTCAAAGGGACTCTTAATTAATTCCTAACAATCAACTAGGACTCAATAAAAGACTTATGATAAATACTAATTAAATACTCTAGTTTGAACTAGGGAAGTCCAAGTCAAACTAGGGAAGAGGCTGAACCAGTTTGGTTCCTCTTCTGGGTTCGGATCCAGTTGGTCGAGTCGGATCGACTCGTATCATTTCACAACCCCCACAGGCACATGCGTCAATGTCATCACATAAGCCGACATAACTTGGAGTATAGATTTCACTAAAACCACACGGCACCTTCAGAAGTTTTCTTCGCCTGCCAGGAAATGACCATGTTTGACATCTTCTCAAGAATATGAGTAAAATCAGCAGCCTTCAACCTCTTTGCACCAACAGGAACACCAAGATAAGACCATGTACCATCCACCTCTCTCAATCCCAGGATCCAACACACTGCCACTCGACGATCCTTAGGAACAAAATGGGAGAACTGAATGCTAGACTTGAAGGCATTCATCTCCAACCCAGACCTTGCCTTAAACTCCAAAAGCTTCTGCCGATGTTTCCGTGCCTCACCACCAGTAGCTCTCAAGACAAGAAGACTCTCATCTGCATAAAACAAATGGGACAATACAAACGAAGAGTCTTTGTAGTGGATGCCTTCCAATCCCGAAGAGCCTTACTACAGGATTCTAGAGAATACCTCCTGGACAACTAAAAATAAATATGGAGAGATGGGATCCCCTTGCCGAAGGCCTCATCCTGAAGTCACCCTACCATGCACTCGACCATTAATGATGTTCTAGTTTACTAGTGACAGAGATGAAATCAAGGTATTTTCAGGTCAAACAGGTAAAGGTTCCTACTTGTAATCCTCTGTATGATTTAGAGTACTGTAGAACATCTAGAGTGCTTTTTAAGTTACTAATTTACAATATGTCCAAAGCCGGGTTGGCCATGTTGAGGGTATAAAAGATGGTTGCAAGCACAAAGTGGTTTAATAAATGAACGAGGAGTCACTTTGATAGCAAGGAATTGAAGTGCTCAGTGAAGACTGGAATGCTTTTTAAGATGTTCATTGCGTTTTTCCCCAAGATTCTTCACAAGTTGTCCACACCATAAGATAAAGATAAAGGGTTCGTAGCTACAAGGTCTTGGTCGACTGGATACATAAAACAAATTAAGATTACATGTGAATGATACTTAGTTAATTCCTATTAAATATATAAGCTCATAGGTGAGTAATCCGTGAATATAGCTTTTTTTTTTTCTTATAGAGGAATTTTAAAAAAATAGTTCCATTGCAGGAAACTAATCAGGCATGCCTGATCAAAAGGAAAAGGAAACTGACCGTCTCAAAAGACCTTGAGTTACTCTGACAAATCTATAGCAGAGCTACTCATATGGACATTCAATTTATATCATCAAATTAAGCACTTATGTTCCCCCTTTATGTGCAAAAAGGATGTTATAATTGATCCTTTGTAATAAATGCTTCTTTTAGAAAAACGTAATGCCTAAAAGTTTTAAGGGAGATTTACCAATAAGTCTTTTAAAAGATACTAATTTATCATTAGATCTTCAAATTTTTATTGGACCAAAATACCCTTATTATGTATCTACAATTCATACCCCACACACACAGCTTATTGCTCCTCTAATGACGTCCTTGATGCTTCCCAAGGAGTAGATGCCGCCGTCCGGCGCGATGCCGGCGTCGCCTAGGATCTGAACGAGGTCCACTTGGCTCTTAAGATAGAGAGTTGTACGGAAGTAGGCGTGCTGGTCGAGGACGGACCCGGCGCAGGTGCCATGCTTCTCCCACTCGTGCTGCCAGAACGCCGAGCCGTCGTCACTCGGGCATGCCAGCGTCGGCCACCTTGAACTCATCTGTCTCGTCAAGTCTCTGATCTGCAAAAACCATTTTGAAGAAACTCAATTATGAAACAAACTCACCGGAAAAAAAAGTTGGATTCATTCAAACTCGATGTTTTCCGATGAATTCTTACCTTAGTAATTACTAGAGATTTTTTTTTTTTGAAGAGGAGGGAGAGAGTATTTCAATATTATTACTGCCATCTATGACTAATGTACTCAATGGCCGATTAACTTCTTACCAACTATCAATTTTGGTAGTTACTTTCCATAATGATGTTGGTGATGGTTACTTTCCACAATGATGCTGGTGGTAGTTACTTTCCATAATTTTGGTAGTATTTACTTTCCATAATACTAGGAGTTACTTTTCATAATTTTGGTAGTTACTTTCGATAATTTTGGTAGTTACTTTTCATAAATTTGGTAGTTACTTTTCATAATTTTGGTAGTTACTTTTCACAATTTTGGTGGTAGTTACTTTCCACAATTTTGGTGGTAGTTACTTTCCACAATGCTGGTAGTTACTTTCCATAATTTTGGTAGTTACTTTCCACAATTTTGGTAGTTACTTTTCATAATTTTGGTAGTTACTTTTCACAATTTTGGTAGTTACTTTCCACAATTTTGGTGGTAGTTAGTTTCCATAATTTTGGTAGTTACTTTTCCACAATGCTGGTAGTTGCTTTCCATAATTTTGGTAGTTACTTTCCACAATTTTACTGGTAGTTACTTTCCATAATTTTGGTAGTTACTTTCCACAATACTGGTAGTTATTTTCCATAATTTTGGTAGTTACTTTCCACAATTTTAGTGGTATTTACTTTCCAAAATTTTGGTGGTTTTTACTTTTCATAATTTTGGTAGTTACTTTTCACAATTTTGGTAGTTACTTTTCAAATAATTTTGGTAGTTACATTTCATAATTTTGGTGGTAGGTACTTTTCATAATTTTGGTAGTTACTTTCCACAATGCTGGGAGTTACTTTCCATAATTTGGGTAGTTACTTTCCATAATTTTGGTAGTTACTTTTCACAATTTTGGTGGTAGTTACTTTCCACAATTTTGGTGGTAGTTACTTTCCACAATTTTGGTGGTAGTTACTTTACATAATTTTGGTAGTTACTTTTCACAATTTTGGTGGTAGTTACTTTTCATAATTTTGGTAGTTACTTTCCACAATGCTGGTAGTTACTTTTCACAATACTGATAATTACTTTTCATAATTTTGATAGTTACTTTCCACAATTTTGATATTTTTCTCCCATTTTCTCACCATATTTTCCTATTTTCCAACATTTTTTTCTCGTTTTCTATCATTCACCCCTAATTTTTCAACATTTTTCCTACATTCCCCTAATTTTTCTCACCGTATATTTCTACCTTTCTCTCCGTCACCACGACCCCAACCACCACTAAACCAAACCGCCGATCCCGAGCTCGCCGTCGTCTATTCTGTCAGTCGCCGATCCGGAGCTCGCCGTCGCTATCCTTCGTCGATACCCGGCGCCCCCATCTCCACCTCCTTCCTCGCCGCCACCTCCTTCTCCGGCTCCCCGTCGCCGATCCAATCGGTCCCCGTTGGATCGAGGTCACCGCGCCGTTCGTCGTCGATCCCTGGTGCCACGTCCTTCCCCGGGTCCCCGTCGGATCCGACCATCCCGTAGGATCCTGTATATAAAGACATAGCGGAGCATCGGATTCGTCACCGGTACGGTTACCGCCTCATTATAAGAAATTAAGAATCTAGTTCGAAATGGAGCCCAGAAGGGATCCGCTCCGGGATCTTGGACCAGAAATTAGCATGAAACATGCACACATGCATGCCTCTATGCGCTTCTCGATCTATCGGTATATCATCTGATGGTTAGACCTATAGACGAACGGATCGATGGATCGCATGGGGTTTTTATATGCGGCAATGTGCATGACGCTCAGGTACAACCTCTCTCGGTAACTTCAACCCATCCGGATGATGGTTTACCACACTCCGAGGGTGACAGACGTCGACACGTGGTAAACTCTCCCTCTGGAAAAGCTTTTGTTCCAGTAAACTGCGTACGTGGCTGTCTAAGGTACGTGATCATTGTAACGTTCACCTCCACCATGGAGGAGATCAGGGATAAGGATATTTTTGTTATAAAATTTTAAATCATGGACTAATCAGTTTAAAATCTTCTTTCCAGACTACAAAGGAAAAAACATCATCAAATAAGACTAATCGGTAATTAATCCAAGTTTTAAATTAGATAGGGGAAGCAATTTCGAAAAAAAAAATTCAAGAGGCATTTGCGACTTCTAAACTGGTTCAATAAAAAAATGATGCGTTCTTTATTTGTGACTAAATTGGTAAGTATATTGCCTATTATTAAGGAATGGACAAATGTGGCCACAAGGTCAATATTGGGTCATCATCCAATAATTTTTCACCCTAAGACGGGCATATGTTTTCAATTAAGCCAATGGATTCCCTTGCTTACGTTGGAGAATTAGCTCTTAGTTTGGAAGACTTCTCTACCTCCAGTAGTCTATGTTTATTTTGTAAGGAATAAATCATCATCCAGTAATTTCTAATTAACGACAAGCGGCATATGCTTTGCATAATCCCAATTCATCCCTTATTATTATTTTGAAGAATTATGTATGAGAACCTAGAAGAGTTCTAATACCTCTGCTAGCTTATGCTTAATTTGCTGGTCACATCCAAGCTAATGAGTTGTTTAGTAAACATTATCCACGTGATTGAAGTAACATTGACAAATGGATGAAGTTTTGTGTACATGGCTACATGGCATGTGTAATGCACATGTCCTCTAATTGGTAGTGAGATACCAATTGATTGATATAGTCCATCGGTAGTGAGATGCCGATTGACTAGATCAACCAATCGGTACCTCCCTACCGATTCGATCAGGGTGGGGAAGTTTGAATAGGGTGGATCCGTTTGTAGAGCCACGGTTTCCCGCGGCTCCCCCCCCCAGGATTTGAAGTCTGCCCGGGCTGCCTTGCTTCATTTGACAAGATTTAATAGCAATAAGAGCTATTGTTTTGACAAAATACATATTCCATTAAGGTTCCAAATAGTCTAATATTGACAAAGAAATAGCATCATTTTGGTATTCAAAAGAACCGACAGCATAAAAGGAAAAGGATCCTAGTGCTAACTGAAGCAGTAGAAATCAGTATGGTTTTTTTATTCTTCCTTAAGTTTCTTCAAAATGTTATGTCAATAGTTAGATTTCAACCAATTTGACAATCAAGAAAACAAAAAATGCATTTGTGAAAAACGACATTATAGAGTACCATCTCAAACATCTGTCTTCCGTGCTCCTCCTTGCGTTTCTAAATTATGGACTTCTGCGCAAGAAGCCTTTTGTGTTCCTTATCCACAATCTCAGCTAAATCAGTAAGTTATCTCCAAGTTTGGATGGTCGTTTCACTGGTGGATAAATCAAGGTCCTAGCTTTGTTGAGAGGTTTAGCAAGAATAGTCAAAGCCCTCGCTTTCCTCGATGATACTTAAAAGAAGTATGAAAGAGAAAAGATTAAGCAAACCATGCTTTATTTCACCTTTCATGAAGGAGAATTAGAGGCCGAAATAGTACCAGCTAAAGCATCATATATTCCAAGACTCGCATTTTTTTTTGTGCCAAACTAGCTGCTTCAAGTGAGTATTGGTCCAGCAGTTCATATTGCTCTATCCATGTTCCTAGAGATGATGATGCCAGAACACCCCAAGGTTGATGACGAAGCTCAGAATTTGGACGAGAAGTGTCGGAACAGGTATCTACGTTGTTGCTGCAATCTTGAAGGAAAGGGCTCAATAATTGATCAAGGTGCCTTGCTCTGCATCTATCTAAATCTTCAAACTCAAGTAACGTACAGCTCAAGACAATGCACATAAACCTACAGATAAACGTATTTATATATATAAATGTAACAGAGAGAGTAAGACAGATATTAAGAGACTTATTTGACAACAATGCTGGTTGATATATCAGTTAAAAACTCATCTGGAACATGCACCAATGTTACAAATTTACAATCCATGTTATATCAGTGCCTAGCTGAAAGCAGCACTGTGAAGGAAACACATACATGCATAGCAACATCCCATATGCCAACTCAAGATATATAGTAGCAACACTTACCAATTAATTATACTCTAGCAGAAACTGCAAAGAAAAACAATCAGAATCGGCATTTCTTGGATCAAGTGATCTCGCTGCGTGCAAAAAGGTTTTAGACATTTAATATCTAATTGTTCATCATCGCCCGAACAGCACAGGTTATGCTTTACGGAGAATTGAATGTTACGATGAAAGCTTTACAAAATTCCAAATGCAGTGAAGCATCCTAACTCAATCGATAAACAAATCAAATTATGTGATTGCACAATTACATAAGATCGTGACACAGAATTAAGGTCCCCTCGTCAATGTCCTACACAAAAAAGCTAGAGCACAGAATTAAGGTCTTGGCCCCTCTCCAATGTCCTCTCAAAATTAAGCTTCGATCTTCCGAAAGCCATAAGATGACCATTTCATCAATAATATGACGAACATATCTGCAGCTATGCTAGCAAATGAATTTCGCATATAGTTCCTGAGCAAAAGTATCAAGGTTACAAATCATTTCAGACCAAAAGTACCCAGCTATGCGATTTCAACAGAATTAACCACAAGAGAAGGAAACCTATACATAGCTACATATGTTGTCTCTATTTCAACCCATGATTTATAGTAGCAAGACTTATCAACAATAGATCAGTAGAAACTACAGAGAGGCAAATTGATTGCAAGAGATGACCATCATTTGAAGTTGGTGTCGAAGGCGGAGGTGTTAGGATCTAGAAGAGAGGAGGAAGAAGAAGCAAGCAAGCACAGACACAAGATTTACGTGGTTCACCCCAGAATAGCGCTACGTCCACGGAGTCACTGGAGGTTTTTCACTATCTCAGAAGCAAAGAGCCATATTACAAGTTACAATGACGGCCGCCCATACACACCCTCATATCCTAGGGTTTTGGCACATAGGGAATAGAAAATTACATAAACTACCCCTATAACCGGATCTTCAAATCCGTTTTTGTTCCGGGGGCGCTGCCCCGGACCCTGTCAACTCTATGTAGTGGGTCATGGTCGGGTTCGGAATGATCAGGCTCCACAAACTCAACAGGAGGGAGCCTTGGTGTAGGAGAAGTAAGCTGGTCCATCTTCATCGTAGTAGGTACTGGCTTTAACTTGAGGGATGTCTCTGATCTTTGGCCACTCCGGGCCATCCACAGGACAACTGGAGAGCAGGTCGATGCTGCCTTCGATGTACACCTTGTTGGGTTTTTCCTCCCATGAGGATCATGCTAGTGCGAGGATTGCAGAACAAGGTGAAGGAGCATTGATTTCTGGCTCTGCGTGCATCTTGGATCGATCTAAGATCACAGTGGATCGATCCAACCTGAATCTGGATCGATCCATGCTTGTCTGGATCGATCCGGAAAGCCAGAATAGAGACGAGTTTGCAGTCTTCGCACTTTGGATTGATCCAAACCTACAGTGGATCGATCCATACCTTGTTCCAGAGGTGTGTTTTCAAGGTTTTCATCTTGGATCGATCCAAGACTATTCTGGATCGATTCAAAACACTGCAGACGGGAAAATTGGACGGTTTAGATCTAATCCTATCCTAAACTGTTTGGGGCCTATAAATAGGGGTTTTCTAGGTCTTCTTGGTGTGCTTCTAGGGCTTCCTTTGTATGCTCTGGAGAGGGTTATGAGAGCTAGGGTTTGGTGAGAGTTCAAGAAGTTGAGAGAGAGATAACTTCTTGAGATCCTAGAGGGATGTTCATCCTCTCTAGCAAACCTCTGTAATCCTTCTTGCCATTGTGAGAGGTATGAGTGTAGGCAACCCTAGAGAGAGATCATTGTCTCTGCTAGGGTTAAGGCTTTGTAATCTCTCCCTTATAGTGAAGAGTTCCTCTGCTGCCCGTGGTTTTATCTTCCAGTTGTTGCTGGTAGGTTTTCCACGTAAATCTCTTGTCTCTCTATTTTTCCCTTTGTTTGTGGTTTGGTTGTTGTTATCACTTTCGCTGCGACATCGACATCCCGTCTGTATTTGGCGCATCTCCGATATCGTCGGGACCCCTCAAATTTCACCAACACACCTTCTGCAGAGCACCGAACTGCTGCTGTTGCAAGTCTCCTCCTGCTGCACTAGTACTAGCAACCGTAGTAGTAGTAGTAGAAATAACCACTCTGGAAGGGATTCCTTATCTGGGTCACATAATTCTAGCTCCTGCAGAGCATCCATACCCACCACATTCCTCAGGTTTCTCAAGTCACCCTCAACAATTAGAGTCTTCAGATTAGGAAGATTTGACACTTCCTCTGGCTTGGGGCAAAACACAATTATAAGCTTCTTATGAAATAGGAGGTTCTTGATCTCTCTCAAGCTGTTGGGGCCTTATATGTGCAACTCTTGTAACATAACTGCATTATTGATAAGGTCCATTGGGAGAGACCTCAACTTGGGGTACCTGCACAAAGTGGTTGCAATCTAACAAATGCAATTCCTGTTGACAATTTTAAGCGATGGATGGGGGAAGTCGAGGGATGGCGATCCATTGGCCTGTCTTTGGCGGATCAAAGCAGGGCCTAGAGTCAAGCAGTTTATTTGGAAGGTGATGCATGGGAAGATGGCCGTAAGAGATGCTTTGTGGCGGGTGGGGATCTCGCAAGATAAGGAGTGCCCGCGTTGTGGCTTGCCACCGGAGACGTTGGATCATGCGCTGGTCGAGTGTTGCTTCCTGCAGGAGGTGCTTGCGGTGCTGACTGAGTGTCGACGGGTTGATGGACCATGGCAGCCGGAAGAGGTCTGTTAGTTACTGGCCAGGCCCACCTCACGTAACGGCGTGGTGGAGTTGAATGAAGACAAAGCTGTGTTATGGTATGTGCAGTGGCGGAAAGAGGGGGTGGCAAAAAATGCAAAAGCGTAGGATCCAACTTCCACCTCTCAATCGTTGCACAAAGTACGGTACATATATTTTAATATTTATATTGTTTTTATTCCTTAATGTTCGATATTGTAATTCTAAGGTACGTTTTGCATTACTTTAAAAAAAATTGTCATTTTGTTTTAGATTTCGCCCCCCCTTAAGTCTCATCATGGTTCCGCCACTGGGTATGTGGGAAATTTGGAAGGATAGAAACGCCATTGTCTTCGAAGGCCAAGGCGAAGAAGCGATGGTGGTTATGAGGAGAGCAGGCCGGCTGGTGGGTGAGCTGTGGCGCCATAAGTTAGCTGTGCCAAGGGAGGCTAACAAGGGGAGGTCGGGTCGGCATGATCTGGTGATTCAGGTCGATGTGTCGAAGGATCCTTTGACAGATGTGTGTGCGATTGAAGCAGTTGAGGTGGGGAAGGACAACTATCTGGTTTGGGCGAAAGGATGTCCAATACTGGTCGTGGAGATGCTAGCGATTAGACATGCTATTAGTGCTGCGTTGGGGAAGAACATGACGTGGGTGATCATCGAATCGGACTCACTTAATGCGGTTGTCATCTTGAATGGAAGGAGGGCTTGGCCATCTGAAGTAGATAGCGTCCTTAGTGAGGTGAGGTGTCTGGCTGTGAAGATGGACTATGTCCTATTCATATATATACCTAGGACTGTAAATAGCAAAGCCGATGGGCTTGCTAAGTGGTGTAGTGTCGCGCTCCGACCCGTGTAGGCCCAACCGGGCCGGGCGACGCGAACCGGAACCTAACCTACAGCGAAAATTTTGGCGAGGTTTCCATCTAATCGTAGTGGTTACCCTAGCAAAACATAACCATCCTGTATTATACAAATATTACAAACCTAAAGAGTGAAACTGGATATATATTACAAAACCTCAAAACATGGAAATTATACATTTATCACTCCCGCAGGAGACTATCTATAGCAAAAGGTGTAAAACCGTAAGATCGCCACCTCTCAAGCATTGCCAGACGCCGCCACGTCACCAAACACCGGCCCGGTAGGGGCGACCGAAGAAGAGCTAGCGCCAGCACCTGCAAAACGTAGCCCGGGTAGGAGTGAGCACTAAGCTCAGCAGGGACACTACACTATAACACTCACAAGGGAGGGAACACAACAGTGTCGCCCTCAAGCAAGACTTGGGTGTGCAGCAAGGGTCCCATAACCATTTGCCGGTGTCCCTGGGCATACCCAACCATGGTGACCCCAAAGGTCTGGGCCCATCCTGGATACACCTAGTGTCGCAGGGTCCCAGCTGTGGTCACCCTAACGAACTGGGCCCACACTCGTAGCCACTGCGGGCAGGAAAGACACTGCCCGGGCTGGACCTCTCCGAAGGCCCCCAAAGACAAGAACCGACACCGGTTGCACCCACAACATCTGGCTCGAGGCAGACACGACCTCTAAACATCAAACAACATGTATTCAGGTCAAACTAACCCTATCATCGAAAACGACTGAATACTACAAATCGAGTCCTTGACCAAGCTACCCGCAACGGTCCTAGAGCTAGATCCGGGCTACCCGAAAACCCCGGATCGGCAACCCCCTACACAGATTCAACTAATGCGCAACACAATGCATGTTATGGACATGCGCAGGATAATACAGATAAACATGCAACAGTATGTGATGGTATACAATAAAAAGGTCTGGGCACGGCACCCTGCCGGCCCGGGGTGGTGAACAGATAAATAAGGTCTAGGGACTGCTACAGTGGTACCCCATCGACTGTCAGCAGTCCACCACAACACCTGCACCGGGAAGCAGCCCCACAAACAACAGCTCACAGATAAAATAAATAAAGCCCTCGGCGCACGCTGGCATCCAAGGCTAGGGAAAGCTGTAGGGCTACCCGCCCGTTTATTCTAAACATCCCGGGAGTCATCACTCCCCCGGTTCACCACTGCCCCTATTATAGGGCTAACATGCTTAATCGTATATACAAGGTATAAAGCGGTAAGGAAAACCGGCATACCAAGCCCCGCGGGCAAAAACCATGAAAAATCCTTTCTGCTACTAAAGGATCGATCTTTCCCTAAGAAAGGATCGATCTTTTACGTAACAGTGTGTTAGCCCAGATATTGTTTTGATGATGTCAATATATATTTGATGATAAAATAATGATTTAATATTATTATCCCTTAATTTGGAAAGCATTAAAATCATATTTATTGAGCTTTTGTACTGACGGTCGATGTGACGGACGATGCATGGATCGACCGTGGAATATGGCGGTTGATGGAAGGATCGACCGCGGAAGCTAATCATGGGAATATAGGCGACGGTCGATGTCACGGTCGATGGGACGGTCGACCGTGAGGTGTGACGGTCGATGGACCGATCGACCGTGGCCTATGTGACTTGGCTCAAAGGGAGCGACGGTCGATCGGTGTATCGACCGTGGGAAGCGATTTTCCAGACAGAGCCTGACGGACGATGTCACGGTCGATGGGACGGTCGACCGTGAGGCGCGACGGTCGATAGGTGGATCGACCGTGGCTCAAGGAAAGCTTGGCGGACGATGCCACGGACGATGCGACGGTCGACCGTGAGCCCAGAAAAGAGCCGTTAAAGAGCCGTTGCAGGAGAAAGAAATAGCCGTTGGGAGGCTATTTGGAGGGGTTGGAGGCTCAGCTATATAAGAGAAAGTCCAGCAAACTTGCCAAGGACTTAGAGGGAGCTAAGGGATTATTGTAATAATATTCTAGCAAGTTTCTATCTCTTATTAGTGAGCTAAACCTTTGTAAAACTACTTCAAGTGTGAAGTAGACTTTGAGAGAAAGATCCAATAGTGAGATTGGAGAGATTGTAAGGTTACCAAGCACCCGTAAGCTTGGTGGATAGGTTACCAAGCACCTGTAAGCTTGGTGGATAGGTTGCCAAGCACCCGTAAGCTTGGTGGAAGCTTGTAAGAGGTCTTGCAAGTAGTGGAACCCCAAGGAGGCCCTTGGGAGAAGTGGACGTAGGCATGGTTGGCCGAACCACTATAAATATTCTGGTGCAATCTCTCTAACTCTCCTCTATCCTTCTATTTAATTGCTTAAGTATCTACTCTTATCATTGCAAGCATATTACTTGATTAGACTCCTCCTACTCAGTTTTCCTTAATTGATTTTATTGTTTAAAGCCTAAGATAAGCCCCCCCTCTTAGAGCTTCACAGTGAGCCTTCCCTCACTGTCGAGCAAAAGAGATCGATCCTTCCTTCCAGGAAGATCGATCTTTCTTGAGACACAGGGCACCCTTCGCATCGCGCCAAGAAAGATCGATCCTTCCTCCCAGGAAGATCGATCTTCCTCGCGACGAAGAGTAACCATGCTGCCCAAGAACCGGGATTGATCGTCTCCAAGCAGAGTATCGATCCTTCATCGGGCGTAACATGACCAACCCAAAGGGATCGATCCTTCCTCAAGAGGGATCGATCCTAATGGGTTCTCCGGCGTACTTCCGACGAGAAATACCACCGGAGGAGACATCCAAACTTAGCGAAACTCTGGGATCTGATAGATCAAGATCCCAGGAGTCCAAAATCGGTGAAAACATGAGAAACAAACACGTATATCAAGAGATCTAAGTAAAAGAACACAATCAAACCGGAAACTCCAAAAACCCGGAATAAATGTAGGTAGGAATCCCTACCGGAGCAAGAGCAGCTTAAATACAAGCAACTAGGCCTTGGATCGTCCTCGAATACCTCCAAAAATCGCAAGATTTGGGCTCAGATCTCCGGATTTCAAAAGGGATTCAAGGAAGAAAGTCTCGTTTGCTTTATAGGCAAACGAACCGACTTATGAATGATCGATCTTCCCCTAGGCAAGGATCGATCCTTCATGACGATCGTACTTGACTTTCTGGTACAAGAAGATCGATCTCTTAGCTAGAGAAGATCGATCCTTTTTGTGTTGAAAGCTAAACTTAGGCAAGAACTCAAGCCTAAGTCCGGATCTTTCGAGCCCGGGTCCCACTAACCATTCTAACCAAACATTACCACAATCACGGTCAATGTGTGCACACGCGGGTGTGAAACAAGCCGACAATGAGCAATTTACCAAATTGCCCTTGCGGTCCACGACGAGCCACAGGAGTAGAGGGACGGGCCCTCACATGTAGAAAAGCTGAAGTTGTTTTTGAATGGACTCCTGAAACGGACCCATTGGGATTCTGAGATCCTGGTTGTATAGGAACAGGCCTACGGGCTCAATTATTAAAAAAAGGCCAAAATACATTTTAATACCCTGTAGTTTCAGGTTTTGTCATTCTAGTACCCTCATCTTTAAAAATCACATTATCATACCCTATAGTTTCAAAATCTTACAATTTAGTCCAAACCGGTAGACGCCGTTAGTCTGACTCACGGCAAACCGATCACCATACTCAATTTACTCAATTTTGACTGATTTGGTAAATTTTGACTTTCACTGACTTAGGAAGAGAGAGATATATGAGGGACCGTACTCAATTTTAATTTTGATTGGTTTGACTTTCGCTGACGTAGGAGAGAGAGAGAGATAGTAGGGAGAGAGAGAGCACTCGCCGGGGTCGGGGTAGGAGCTTCGCCTGGGCAGTTGCGCTCCCGTCTAGCGACGCCTTCCGGAACCCGGCCTTCTTGAGCTCCTCCCCCCACACCTCCACCTTCACCTCCCCCGTCCGCTTCGGCCCGCCCACCGTCATGATGTTCTTGATCTCCGTCCCCAGCAGCTGCCTCTCCACCGCGTGCCGCCACTCCTCCTCCGCCCCCGCCCTCCCCTCGGCGTCATCCCCCAGCGCGTCGAACACCGCCGAGAAATAATGCAAGGCCTCGACGAACCTCCCCAGGAAGTCCCCCACGTGGCTCATGTCCTGCTCCGCCATAGTGATCAGCTTCGGTCGCAGCGGTGGGGAGAGAGACAGCACCCGCCGGGGTCGGGGCAGACGCCGTTCGTGGGGAACCCCGTCGTCGGCGATGAACCTTCGGCGCGCTCGACCCCGTCCAGGTGACAATGATGGCCAAGCACCTCGACACCATCTACGTCTCCGGCTGGCTATGCTCCTCCGCCCACACCTCCACCAACGAGCCCGGCCCCGACCTCGCCGTCTACCCCTACGACACCGTCCCCAACAAGGAAGGACCGCCACTGGTTGAATGACCACTTCCAGCCGACGGGGGCCTCGGGGATGGCGGCGCTAGGCTTGGCATTGGAGCCGGCGTAGTGGACGACACTAGTAGCGGTGAGGATTTCCTTGGTGAACCGGGTGGAAGCGACCATGAAGTAGTCGCCGGGGGCCTGGTCGGCGGTGACGAGCACGTAGTAGTTACTGTAGCACAAAAACAGAGCACAAAAACAGAGCTTCCAATCGGGCTTGGGGTGGAGGGAACAGAAAGAGTCGGGGAATAGGAAGAGGGAGCTCAGGGAGGCGGAGGCTCATGAGGTACTCGTAGCGTCGTTGACTGGCGGGGGAAAATGCCAACGGTGGGAGCTCGAGGGATGTCGGATCTAAGACGTCGTATGGGTGCCGGAGGCAGTGGCACGACACCACAAGCACGAGGCGGCGATGGAGGGATCCAAGCAGTGCTGCTCGCGGTGGCACAGGGCATGGCGGCTCCGGTGGCAGCGGTGTGGATGCCGGACCTCCCCCCAACTCCCGGCCGGTGCTCCCTCTCTCCCTCCCGTCTCTCTCTCTCTCTCTCTCTCTCTCTCTCTCTCTTCCTACGACAGCTTCCTCGTTGGGTGGGGAGGACGCGGTGGACTTGCCACGATGGCTGCAGTCCATGGTGTGGGAGAAGTGAACGGCGGAGGTGGACGCCGCCCGGGTTGTCAGAATGATGGAGGAGGTCGCCGGGCAATGATGTTCGGAGGGTTTCCCTCGCCGTCCAACGCCGGCGGGTGTTCTCCCTCCGTCATGTATCTCTCTCTCCCCACGTCAGCGAAACCAGTCAAAATAGGCGAAACCGGTCAAAATTGAGCATGTGACCGGTTTGCCGTGACTCAGCCTAACGGCGTCTGCTGAGTTGGACTAAAGCGCAAGATTTTGAAACTATAGGGTATGATAATGTAATTTTTAAAGATGAGGGTAGTAGAATGACAAAAGGTATTAAAATGTATTTTGGCCTTAAAAAAAACCTCCTTAATATAGGACATTGAGAAGGCGCTGACAACATCCTCAGCCAACTAGGGAACTCGATCAAGGCCAAAGTAACCTCTAATCTGTAGCATTTCTAATGACGCGATGGGGGACATAGCTCCTCAAATACCTCTTCTATTTTTTTGATGGAGTGCTCTGCATGACCAGCACACATCTCCGGAATCTCTAAGTTGCAAGGAGTAAATCTCAAGTGAAGAACCCGAACATGGTGCTTGTCCTTCGATTCTGCTGCTCTTGCGTCACCTCTGCTGGAAACCCTTTCTAATTTGTCTATTGGCAAACCGATCAGCTTGGAAAGAGATCCCAAATCTTCCAATGCAGAACCCCCACCTTTATCACCTCATTCTCCACTCATAGCAGCGAGCAATCCCCAAATTTCTGTAAGTCGATGAAGCATTCTCATTCCCAGCGGCATTCCATCAATTGGAGTGTCTTCGAGATTAATGTACTTGAGGTTATGCAACATAATGATTCCAGCCGGAAGGCGGTACATATTCTCACATTTCCACAAGCGTAAGTAATGGAGATTCAAAAGATCGCCTATGGATTCAGGTATCTCTCTCGCTTTGGTTTCTTCGAGACTTAGATACCTCAAGTGATTAAGATCGGCCATAGAACTTGGCAACTCCTTCAAGAGCAAAAAGGAAAGATCTAAGATTCTCAGACACTTGAGAGATTTGAAATCAACATATTGAAGCTTTTGAATATTAGGAATCATGAGTGTCCTCAGCGATGTTTGTTGCCTTATGATGCCAGTAATCGATCGTACTTCCCCATCTTGTAAGTATAGACGGCGTGGCTTCATCGGAGAAGAACTAGATGATCATAACACTATGTCAGCAAACCGTTCAGTGTCACAACAAAAAGTTTCATGGTGTGCTAGATATTGTACAAGAGATTGGACAAGATCATGTACTTTGCATCTGTGTTGGTCAAAATAAACCGGATTTAGCTGTAAAAGATTCCTCTGTATGAATTCCTTCCAGTAATCTTCTACTGTCTCTTCTATCATCAGACTTCCTGATGGTTCCACCAACCTCTCGGAACACCAAAGTTTTTGAAAAAGAGATTGGTTCAACAGAAAATCCTTAGGAAATAATGCAAAGTAAAGAAAACATGGCTTGAGATAAGATGCTAGATCCTCATAACTCAAGTATAAAACTCCCAGAACTCCTTCAAGCAGATTATTGATAGACCAAACTGGATTTCGAAAAATCTTCTCCCATTCAAAATGCCGCATCTCCTTTGTACTTAGTACGCCGGTGATTGCCTTGTTGGCCAGAGGAAGACCATCACATTTCTCCACAATTTCCATACCAATATCTCTCAATTCATGCTTTTTTATCATTGTCATCATCCTTCAAAAATACGGAATTGCTGAGCAACAAACAACTATCCTCAATAGACAGCTTCTCCACGCTGTGAAGATGTATGGCACCCATGCCCATGGCTATTTTTGTGGATCTAGTGATGACCAAATTTCTACTTCCATCCCGACAACTTTGCAAGGACGTTTTTAATAAATCCTGCCACACATATGCATCCCATACATCATCCAAGACAAGGAAGATTATCTTCTTCCTTACCACCTCGTGGAGCTTCAATTCGAGATATGCCCAATCTTGATTCTCACCAGGATTGCCTCCTGCATGTTGTATGATCTCCGATAAGATTTTGGTTTCATTTACATCTTGGGAAACACAAATCCATAAAGGTTTGACCATGTGAAAATGATCTTGCACCATCTCATCGTTGAAGATTTTTTAGGTGAGGGTAGTTTTGCCGACCCCCCCCCCCCCCCCATGCCCACGATGGCGAGGGTAGCATACATCTTGTGATGATGATCCTTGGCTAACAACAACTTCACCAAGGTCTAAGTCCTCTATTTATAGCCATGGATTGGAATGGGAGCTAGGTTAGTCATGGATTGGGGTGGTTCTAGAACTATCTCATCCGATTCGAAGGCAAAATATGGGATTTGAGCTTCCTGAATCTCTGCAAACGGATCGATCCCAGCTTTAGCTGGATCGATCCGAATCACCTGGGTTGAGCTCCCACATCCTGGATCAATCCAGACATACCTCGGATCAATCTGAACCTTGTTAAACTTCTAAGCCCGGATCAATCCAAACCTTATCTGGATCAATCCGAAGAGTGTTGTATTGGTTTTTAAGGGTGCTTCTTAGCTCGAATTCAATTGAACTCTCTTCAAAGGCGTTTGTACATGAAATGTCATGAAGATTATTAGAAACACAATGCTTGGGAACTAATAAAGTTAAGTTAAGGGGTGAAATTATTTATGTTTTGTAACTCTCCTAGGAAATTTACACTTACGCGTAAGAGAGATGAAGGTCTCATTCCAAGCGGAGAGAAGCTTAGGAGTCTTGAAAAAATCTTGGACAAGTTGAACAAAATCTGCACCAATGATCTCTCAATGCTTGACAAAAAAATCCACTAGCATACCATCGGGTCCGAGACATTTATTCCTCCCCATATGAAACACCACGTCCCTTACCTCTTGTGTAGTGACCTCTGCTATCAAAGCGTCCTTCCAAACAGGGTCGATGGTAGGAAGCTCAGGCATAGCATCAATAGGGAACTCACCTCCCAGACCCCATAGCCTCCCATAATGTTCCTGTAGAGCTCTTCCAATATCCTTCTGGCTGGTAGCTACAGATCCATCTTCACAAACAACTTCTTTAACCTTTGACTTGTGACTACGACTAGCAGCAAGCTGATGGAAGAATCTTCAATTTCGCTCCCCTGCCTTGAGCCATCAGCACCAAGATCATCCACCGCCTCCGCCTCCCCAACTCCGGCGCCGGCGACAACGGCCTCTGTCTCTGGCTCTACGACACCTTCCAATCCACCGTCCTAAAGTTCATCCCCACCATCACCCTCGCCGGCACCGGCTTCGAGGCAGTCCTCCTCGCCCTCTACACCAACGACACCATCTCCTGTGCCAGCGGCTCATGACCCTAGTCCTTATTACGAGGTAAAGGTCCTAACTAAGAGTAGTACTAAAGCTGGAGATGAGCCAAATATAGTAGTAGGTATCCTCTCTCCAGCACTAGAGCCTCATGGCACTGTGAGGGTCACCAAGAGAGCAAGTTGGTGGAGCACTAGAGTTATATTATAGTAAGATAATTCACATGCCAAAAAGCTCTAAGATGGTGTTTTGGTGAGTTTTGCATGGTTTGGTCTAGGAAAGAAGAGGAGAGGGAGATGCCGAGCTCTGTTTTATATCAGTGCCTAGCTTTGAGATTTCAAGAAAGCAGCACTCTAAAGGAAACAAGTACATACACATTAATATGCCATAAGCCAACTCACGATATATATAGGCTAAATTTCACATTTGGTACCTGTAAAATATGATAATTACAAATTTAGTACCTGAGCTTTTGATAATTACAAATTGGATACCTCAAGTATCAATACCGTAACAATTTGATTGGAAGCTCAAACGGCGTCAAAATTCTAACGGAAAACTGCTCCTTCTCCGGCCCCGGCAACCTCACAGCCACCTCCCATTAACACCGCCGAAGCCCTCTCCTTCTCCGGCATCTCTGAGACTCTGAATACCACTCCATCTCTCTCTATCTCTCCACCACCGCCTCTCTCTAGGCCTTCGCATCCAGCACCCCCTGATGCCCCGTCCTCGCCGTCGACCGGATCTAGCGCCGCCTCCTTGGAGCAGGTAGCCCACGGCCTCACAACGCCGTCCGCCCTCGCCGCTACGAGCCCCCTCCGACCCCTTTCAGGTGGGATCCGACGACCCATCACCCCTCCTCGCCGAGATCCTCCCCGAGTTTGAACTCACATCAGAACCCGACAACGCCACTGCTCAATGCCGCCGCCTCCAGCCTCCCAGATCTAATCCAAGACTAGATCCATCATCCCTGTCACCTCCGACTATCTCCTTCTGCGTTCGTGACGCCGAAACCAGCTAAACCACACCGGAACTCAGCTAAACCACGCCGGAACTCAGCAAAACCACGCCGGAACCCAATAAAACCGCTCACGTAGCGGAATCCCGTCAACTGATGAGAACGACAGCTGACGGTAGGTACTAAGGTGGTACATTAAGATACTTGAGGTACCAAATTTGTAATTATCAAAAGTTCAAGTACTAATTTGTAATTAACATATTTTACAGGTACCAAATGTGAAATTTAGTCATATATATATATATATACTAGCAACATTCCCCAATTGTACTCCAGCAGAAATTAATTTACCGCAGACAAAAACAAATAGAGAGTGTGTATATATTTCTGGGATCAAGTGTCTCGCCAAAACACAACCGTTATGCTTTATTGAGTATTGAGTGCTAATAGCTCTAAAAGATTTCGAATGCCAGCGGAGCATCCTAATTCAGTAATTGTACTGAACAACCGATAACAAATCAAAGTACAAGATTGAGCAATTACACAAGATAGAGACACTGAATTTTAACGTGAAAAATACCCAACAAATAAATCACAGGTGCAATTCAGGATAAAAACAAAACACCCAAATCCTCGAGGATTAATTGTACACTTACAAAGCATTCCAATATTTACAAAGCAATGGAACAGAATAGTTACTTTCTAACAAATTTCTGCCATTCAAACCACGAACAAATTTCTGCTTGTAGTTCCTGAACAACAATTATACACACGAAACAAAACTATCAAGTTTACAAATCATTTCAAACCAAAAGTACCCTTCTTTGTGATTCAACAAAATTGACCAAAAGGGAAAGAAATCTCTACATATCTACATATATCATCTCTACACCAACTCATGATATATATACTAGCAAGAGTACTTACCAACTATAGATCATTTGAACTCCAGAGAGACAAGCAAAGAGCAAGAAACGATCATCGCTTTAAATTGGTGTCGAAGGCGAAGGGAGCCTTGGTGTATGAGAAGTAGCCTGATCCATCGTAGGTATTGACTTTAACTTGAGGGATGTCTCTGATCTTGGGCCACTCCGGGCCATCCACAAGACACCTGGAGAGCAGGTCGGTGCTGCCTCTGATGTACAGCTTCTGCGGAGCACCGAACTGCTGCTGTTGCAATTGTCCTCCTGCTGCACTAGTACTAGCACTGCTGCTTGCTAATAACCATTCTGGCAGGGACTCTATATCATCTAGGTCAATCAATTCCAGCTGTTGCAGAGCATCCACACCCACCACAGTCCTCAGTTTTCTCCAGCCGCTCTGAACAAATAGAGTCTTCAGATTAGGAAGATTTGACACTTCCTCTAGCATGGGGCAATCAACAATTACAAGCTTCTTGATAAACACGAGGTTCTTGATCTCTCTCAAGCTGTTGGCGCGTCTTATGTACAACTCTTGCAACATAACTGCATGATTCATGAGGTCCGTTGGGAGAGACCTCAACTTGGGACACATATTAATGGCAAGACATTGGAGGCGAGGCATTACTATTAGTTCCTCACCCGCCTCAAACCAATTCCATTCCCTCCAGTTTGGCATTTTCTGGAAATATAAATTCTCAAGCTTGGGAAAGGAAGGGCAAGAAAGTTGCCGTCCTCCATCATTCATGACAAAGAACAATTCATGGCCAATGCTTGTGACTCCGGATGCGCCTAAAATATTTAAGTAATCAAGCTGCGGTAGCTGACCCAAGGCTGGCAGTTGCACAAAGTGGTTGCACTCCAACAAATCCAACCTCCTTAATGTAGGAAATAGAAATGGCGCTGACAACATCCTTAGCCAGCTAGGGAATTTGAGGCCAAAATAACCTGTAATCTCTAGCAGTTCTAATGACGAAGGGGGACATAGCTCCTCAAAGATCTCTTCTATTTTTTTGATGGAGCCCTCTGCATGATCAGTACATGTCCCATGAATCTCTAAGTTGCAAGGAGTGCAATCCAAATAAAGATCATGAAGATGGAGTTTGTCCTTCAATTCTGCCGCTCTTGCGTCACCTCTGCTGGAGACCCTTTCTAACTTCTCTATTGACAAGCTGGTAAGCTTGGAAAGAGATCTCAAATCATCTAATGTAGAACCCCCACCATTTTCAACTTGTCCTCCATTCATAGCGGCGGGCAATCCCAAAATTTCTGTAAGTCGGTGGAGCCTTCTCATGCCGAACGGCATTCCATCAATTGGAGTGTCTAAGAGATTGAGGTACTTTAGGTTCTGCAACGTGACGATTCTAGTAGGAAGGCGGTGTAGATTTTCACATTTGTACAAGTTCAAGTATTGGGGATTCCAAAGATCGCCTATGCATTCCGGTATCTCTCTCACTTTGGTTTCTGCGAGACCTAAATATCTCAAGTGAATAAGATCACCAATAGAACTTGGCAACTCCTCCAAGGGCGAACAAGAAAGATCCAAGATCCTCAAACACTTGAGAGATTTGAAATCAGTATATTGAAGCTTTTGAATATCACGAAGAATTAGTGCCCTCAATGATGTTTGTTGCCTTATGATGCGAGTAATGTATTGTTCTTCCCCACCTTGTAAGTATAGACGGCGTGGCTTCATTGGAGATGACGTAGATGATGACACTATTTAGCAAACCTTTTTTTTTTTTTATTAGATAAGCCCGAAGGCTGGGATTACAAAAGTAGACAATCAGATGTCCACAACGGCCCACCGAGCCCCCGCCGCCGCTCTATGAGCGGCTAAGTTCTGCTCCCTGGGAACATGTACAAAGCAAGAAGAGATAAATTGGGAGGACAGCCACCAGATAGGTTTCAAAACCTCCGCCAATTCACGTGGCCACTCAAGTCTACCATTTATATAACCAATGCCGAGAAGAGAGTCTGATTCAACAATGACCGACGGCATTCCACGCCTTCTTGCCTCCTGGAGCCCCCCGTGAATTGCCTTCAACTCGGCCTCCACAACCGAGTTTGCAAACCATTCTGCGTCTCCGCAAAAGGTTTCATGACGTGCAAGATATTGTACAAGAGATTGGACAAGATCGTGTACTTAATTTGCATCTGTATTGGTCATAATAACCTGGAATTGGCTGTAAAAGATTCCTCTGTATCAATTCCTTCCAGTAATCTTCTACCGTCTCATCTATCGTTAGACTTCCTGATGGTTCCACCAATCTCTCGGAGCACCAAAGTTTTGGAACCTTAAATTTGTTCAAAAGAGTATCCTCAGGAAACAATGCAAAGTAAAGAAAACATGGCTTGAGATAAGATGGTAGGTCCTCATAACTCAAGTATAAAGTGTAAGTTTGTAATTGACTATTTGTGATCAAAACTTGATTAGTACATTAGTGTGTAACTAGGACACATTCATTGTAATAGCAATACCCAAAGTGTGCATAAGCAGCAGTCAAGATTTTAGAAATTTGCTAAATGCTTGATGTCGGAATGAGGCAACCAGAGGACCAACAGTATATATGGTGCAGACATTAAAAAAAGCTGCATTTATGTCTGATTGGCAGATGTCTACTAGGTGCAGAACATTTGACATCTGGAGTCTTCAAAGAAAGCTTTTGTCTTAAAAGCCTATAAGTCAAATCCGGCTGGGGTTATATCAAGACCAGATACGCATGTGTGACAGAGGCTTCAAATTGACTCGGTGGTGTAGCTGCCTACTCAATAGATGAGTAACTCCTTTTGTCCAAGTGGTCTGCTCAAAGGAAAAAGTATGGCAGCAAAGCATTTACTTGGGGCTGAAGAAAGAGACCAGCGGTCAAGTCAAAATAGAAAGAGCTTTCGGGATTTTTTTTTGAGTATAAGAGAAGCTTAGGTGAACGGGTGGAACGGCGAAAAATAACAGAGAGATTCAAAGAGCTTTCCTCATCCAAGAGTGGGAGCGGAGCAGGTGAAGTGAAGGAGGATTCCTTCACCCTTGGTGGATTCCAAGGAACCGGGTGAGCTGCTGAAGACAGGATTCTTCAAGCTGAAGAGAAGGAGGATTCCTTCATCTTTGGTGGATTCCAAGGAACCGAATGAGTTGCTGAAGATAGGATTCTTCAAGCTGTCCTCAACCAAGAGTGGGAGAGGAGCACTTGATAGCATCATGAGGATGGGGTGATATATCATCAAAGATAAGTACAGTAGAGCAACTTAAATTGGTGATCAAAGTTGTCTATGTATCTGTACTTCCTCTATCAGTAGTGCAAGATTTGGGTGGTCCCCGATAGAGGACCCGTGGTTTTTTCCCGGTTGGGTTTCCACGTTAAAATCTTCCAGTATGTGTGATAGAATATGGTTGTCTTCTTACTTCACTGCTAAAACTAGGCAATCACACCACACACTCAATCAGCTCCTCATGTGTTCGACGTTATGTCTGTGAGACAGTTTATAAGCTGCCATTGTTATTTAATTGCTGATACTTAGTGTGTGAGTGTTATTTGCTTACTAGAGTCAGTATTAGTGATTTCTAGGGGTCCTTTTTCTTCATAAAGCTCCTAGAGCTCCTTCCGGAAGATTATTGAAAGACCACACTGGATTTCGAAGAACTTTCTCCCATTCAGAATGCCGCATGTCCTTTGTACTCAGTACGCCAGCAACTGCAATGATGGCATGAGGAAGACCATCACATTTCTCCACGATTTTCATCCCAATATCTCTCAGTTGGCTCTTATCATTGTCATCTTGCTCCGTAAAAACTGTATTGCAACGCAACAACCAACCATCCTCAACAGACAACTTCTCCACGCTATGAAGATGTAGGGCACCCATACCCTTGGCTATGTTTGTGGATCTAGTGGTGATCAAAATTCTACTCCCATGTCCACAACTCTGCAAGGGCTTTTTAAATAAATTTGACCACATAGATGCATCCCACACATCATCCAATACAAGGAAGATAATCTTCTTCCTTACAACCTCCTGGAGCTTCACTTCAAGATTTGCACCATCTTGATTCTCAACTGGATCACCTCCTACATGTTGTATGATCTCCCATAAGATTCTTGTTGTTGGAAATAATAGAAGGAGATTAGGATCTTGCTTTTACTAAAATAGCAAGGATCTTTTACAATAACAAGAAATAAAAAACCGTATTCTTAAACACTTACAAGTTATAGAGTTAGAACTCCAAAAGAGAGAGAGGAAACGCCGATGAGGAGGAAGAAACGCCGATGTAGATCTGAAACTTGATCGAGGCCAGTGTATCACACTGTGCCCTTAAGTTCGTATTGCCCACCCACCGGTGCTTCTGGATCTTCAGGCAAGGAACTCCCAGGGTACAACGATCTCCTGCGCGAATGGAAGGAAGCCGGCCTCCGATCGCCCGTCGAATCTTCCCTGGTACGGTACTCTCAAACCTCAAGACCCTCTATAAGTGAAGTGGTGTGCAAAATGGATGCATGAAGCTTAACCTCTAAAGGGCTGAGAAGGGTCCTATTTATAGGCTAAGGGAGGAAGCTGATCAGCCATTTAGGGGAGATGAAAAGGCCTGCCTTGTCAGCAAAACCAGCCAATAGGAGACTGCCACATCATCTAGAAACTGACCAGTCAAGAGTCAGATTTCAATCAATTCTCCTGGAATCGAATCTGACTCAATCAATAGCACAGAAGCCCAAGAGTCATAACTGACTCAGTCAATTAATCAGAAGTCCAAGAGTCGGACCAGATCAATATCCAAGAGATAACTGACTCAGCCCATTAATTATGGGCAGCCCAAGAGTCAGATCCAATTAAC
>OY986975.1:3564478-3833637 GCA_963920575.1 Narthecium ossifragum
TGCACCATCTCATCGTTGAAGATTTTTTGGGCGAGGGTGGTTTTGCCGATCCCCCCCATGCCGACAATGGCAACGGTAACAAGAATCTTGTGATGATGATCCTCAGCTAACAACAACTTCATCACCAAGTTCCGAGTATCCTCTTCTATTCTTGTGCCGACAAGATTAGGTTCGACCAGAGATGACGTGATTTGTCGACTTGTTGGAGGAGCAGGTCTTCTATTTTGATCATCATGAGAACTTGGTGTAAGATTGAAATCATTTTTCTCCTTAATGATTTCGTCCAGCCTGGTGTTTAGACCTTTAATTTTGTTTCCGATCCGGTGACGAAATCTCATGCAGGAAAAGGGAGGGAGGCAACAGTTTACCTGCTGGGATAAAAAGGGCATTTGATCAATGCAAGTTGCAACAGGCTTTCATATATAGTATATCTGAAAAATAAATTCAATCCTTATCATGTATATATAAGATAACAAAGATGAAAAATAAGTGAGAAGGGTTGAATGTACGTACGAGTTGCCTTGTTGAAGAAGAGGAGGAGGATTCCGCTGCTGTCATGCGCTTGTGGTTCTCGATCTCGATCTCGTCAATAATGTCATCGGCCTCGTACATGAGATCTTTGAGGTCGTTCAGCCAGTGCTTGATGGCCTCTTCCTGGCTCTGCCTCCCCTCTGCATCGACGAGCAGGGAGCGTATCAGGCCCAGCTTTCTCTGAAGCCTCTTGATCTCGCTGGGCACTCCATGGAGCATGATAGCCTCCTGCTCGCCATATTTAACCAGCACATCGAGAAACTTGGAGACAAACACACTCCAACTGATAATATGCATGTACAAGATTAACAATTAAGACTAAGAAGAAACAGAAGAAGGTGGCGGCCGATCGATGAAGTTCCAAGAAAGAAGTTGAAGATGAAGAGAGTTCCAAGAGTTGCACAAGCTGGTTCAGCTGTAACAAGAGAGCAGAAAGGAATCCAAATAATTGCGTTTAATACTAATTAGAGGAATAAATGAATGGGTATCGATATATAAGATCGAATATAAAGATAATGGGTTGGTTGCTGCAAGGTCTTGGTCGACGGGATAAAGGGAACAATGATCACTAAACCAGCAAGAATCAAGTTATCAAATAATACGAGGCCCAATTTAAGGTCTTCAATGTCCTCCCAAAAGCTTTGATCCTCTAAAAGCCATAACATGACCATCTCATCAATGACAAAACAAACATATCTGCAGCTATGCTTGCCATCCCAATCAATTTTGCTTGTAGTTCCTGAACAACAATTACATACACGAAACACAACTACCCATCTTTGTGATTTCAACAAATTTGACGAAAAGAGAAAGATATCTCTACATATCTACATACATCATCTCTATGCCAACTCAAGATATATATATATATATATATATATATATATATATATATATATATATATATATATATATACTAGCAAGAGTACTTACCGACTATAGATCATTTGAACTCCAGAGAGACAAGCAAAGAGCAAGAGATGATCATCGTTTTAAATTGGTGTCGAAGGCGAAGGGAGCCTTGGTGTATGAGAAGTAGCCTGATCCATTGTCGGTATTGGCTTTAACTTGAGGGATGTCTCTGATCTTGGGCCACTCCGGGCCATCCACAAGACACTTGGAGAGCAGATCATCACTGCCTTTGATGTACAGCTTCTGCAGGGTACCGAACTGCTGCTGCTGCAATTCTCCTCCTGCTGCACTAGTACTAGCACTGCTGCTTGCTAATAACCATTCTGGCAGGGACTGTATATCATCTCGGTCAAGCAATTCCAGCTGCTGCAGAGCATCCACACCCACCACGGTCCTCAGGTTTCTCCAGCCGCTCTCAACAATTAGAGTCTTCAGATTAGGAAGATTTGACACTTCATCTAGCATGGGGCAGCGCACAATTACAAGCTTCTTAATAAACGGGAGGTTCTTGATCTCTCTCAAGCTGTTGGCGCCTCGTATGAACAACTCTTGCAACATAACTGCATGATTGATGAGGTCCGTTGGGAGAGACCTCAACTTGGGACACATATCAATGGAGAGATATTGGAGGCGAGGCAGTACTATTAGTTCCTCACCCGCCACAAACCAATTCCATCCCCCCCAGTTCGGCATTTTCTGGAGAAATAATTTCTCAAGCTTGGGAAAGGAAGGGCAAGAAAGTTGCCGACCTCCATCATTCATGCCCAGAAACAATTCATGTCCAATGCTTGTGACTCCCGATGCACCTGAAATAATTAAGTAATCAAGCTGCGGTAGTTGACCCAAGGCTGGGAGCTGCACAAAGTGGTTGCACTCCAACAAATCCAACCTCCTTAATGAAGGAAATAGAGATGGCGCTGACAACATCCTCAGCCAGCTTGGGAATTTGAGGCCAAAATAACCTGTAATCTCTAGCAGTTCTAATGACGAAGGGGGACATAGCTCCTCGAAGACCTCTTCTATTTTTCTGATGGCCTCCTCTCCATGATCAGTACATGTCTCTTGAATCTCTAAACTGCAATGAGTGCAATGCAAATAAAGATTCCGAAGATGGTGTTTGTCCTTCAATTCTGCCGCTCTGGCATCACATCTGCTGGAGACCCTTTCTAACTAGTCTATTGACAAACGGATCAGCTTGGAAAGAAATCCCAAATCTTCCAATGTAGAACACCCAACATTTTCTACTCGTTCTCCATTCATAGCAGCGGGCAATCCAAAAAATTCTTTAAGTCGGTGGAGCCTTCGCATTCCGAACGGCATTCCATCAAATGGAGTCTCATCGAGATTGACATACTTGAGGTTATGCAACATGACGATTCTAGCAGGAAGGCGGTGCATGTTTTTACAGTCTCTCAACGTTAAGTAATGGAGATTCCACAGATTTCCTATGCATTCAGGTATCTCTCTCACTTTAGTGTTTGCGAGACCTAAATATCTCAAATGAATAAGATCACCTATAGAACTTGGCAACTCCTCCAAGGGCGAGCAGGAAAGATCCAAGATCCTCAGACACTTGAGAGATTTGAAATCACTATATTGAAGCTTTTGAATATTTGGAAGTATTAGTGCCCTGAGCGATGTTTGTCGCCTTATGATGTCAGTGATGCATTGTACTTTCCCATCTTGTAAGCATAGACGGCGTGGCTTCATCGGAGAAGAACTAGACGATGACCCTATGTCAGCAAACCGTTCTGCGTCTCCACAGAAGGTTTCATGGTGTGCTAGATATCGTACAAGAGTGTGCACAAGGTCATGTATTCTGCATACTTGTTGATCAAAGCAATTTGGATCTGGTTGCAAAAGATTCCTCTGTATCAATTCATTCCAATACTCTTGTGCCGTCTCTTCTATCGTCAGCTTTCCTATTGGTTCCACAAACCTCTCGGAGGACCAAAGTTTTTGGAGACGAAATCTGTTGAAAAGAGTATCCTCCGAATACAATGCAAAGAAAAGAAAACATGGCTTGAGATAAGATGGTAGATCCTCATAACTCAAGTATAAAACTCCCAAAACTCCTTCGGGAAGAAGATTATTGTTTGACCATACTGGATTTCGGCGAACTTTCTCCCATTCAGAATGCCGCATGTCCTTTGTACTGAGTACACCAGCGACTGCATTGATGGCCAAAGGTAGACCATCACATTGCTTTACTATTTTCATCCCAATATCTCTCAGTTGTTTTTTATCGTTTTCATCTTCCTCCCTAAAAACTGAATTGCAAAGCAACAACCAACCATCCTCAATAGACAACTTCTCCACTTTGTGAAGATGTATGGCACCCATACCCTTGGCTATGTTTGTGGATCTAGTGGTGATCAGAATTCTACTTCCATGCCCACAACTTTGCAGGGGCTTTTTTAATAAATTCTGCCAGAGAGATGCATCCCACACATCATCCAATACAAGGAAGATTATTTTCTTCCTTACCACCTCGTGGAGCTTCATTTCGAGATATGTCCAATCTTGATTCTCACCAGGATCACCTCCTGCATGTTGTATGATCTCCCGTAAGATTTTGGTTTCATTTACATCTTGTGAAACACAAATCCACAAAGGTTTGACCATGTGAAAATGATCTTGCACCATCTCATTGTTGAAGATTATTTGGGCGAGGGTAGTTTTGCCGATCCCCCCCATGCCCACGATGGCGAGGGTAACAGGTATCTTCTGATGATCATCATTGGCTAACAACAACTTCACCAAGGTCCTAGTATCCTCTTCTATTCTTGTGCCCACAAGATCAAGTTCAACCAGAGGCAACGTGGTTCTTCGGCTTTTTGGAGCTGATCTTTCTTTTTGATCATCACGAGTAATTGGCATAAGATTGAAATCATTTTTCTCTTTAATGATTTCGTCCAGCCTAGTGTTTAGACTTTTAATTTTGTTTCCAATCTGGTGGCGAAATCCGATGCAAGAAAAGGGAGTGAGGCAACAGTTTACCTGCCAGGAAAATAAGGGCATTTGATCAATGCAAGTTGCAACAGGCTTTCATATATAGTATATCTGAAAAATAAATTCAATCCTTATCATGTATATATAAGATAACAAAGATGAAAAATAAGTGAGAAGGGTTGAATGTACGTACGAGTTGCCTTGTTGAAGAAGAGGAGGAGGATTCTGCTGCTGTCATGCGCTTGTGGTTCTCGATCTCGATCTCGTCAATAATGTCATCGGCGTCGTACATGAGATCTTTGAGATCGTTCAGCCAGTGCTTGATGGCCTCTTCCTGGCTCTGCCTCCTCTCTGCATCGACGAGCAGGGAGCGTATCAGGCCCAGCTTTCTCTGAAGCCTCTTGATCTCGCTGGGCACTCCATGGAGCATGATAGCCTCCTGCTCGCCATATTTAACCAGCACATCGAGAAACTTGGAGACAAACGCACTCGGAAGCATTGCCATCTTTCTGACTGATAATATGTATGTACAAGAATAACAATAAGGCTAAGAAGAAACAGAAGAAGGTGACAGCAGGTGAAGTTCTAAGAAAGAAGTTGAAGATGAAGAGAGTTCCAAGAGTTGCACAAGCTGGTTCAGCTGTAACAAGAGAGCAGAAAGGAATCCAAATAATTGCGTTTAATACAAATTAGAGGAATAAATTAATGGGTATCTATATATAGGATCGAATATAAAGATAATGGGTTGGTTGCTGCAAGGTCTTGGTCGACGGGATACAGGGAACAATGATCACATAAATAAATGAGCTCAGAGTGAAATTTGGAAAAATAGTTTCATTGCAGACGTCGAAGAGAGAAAAAAAAACACAAGGAAACATGCAATAGTCATGCATCATCTAATAAGCACAAGGAAACTCAGCATCATCAAAAGACCTTAAGTTACTCTCACATATATGTATAGCACAGCTACTCATATGAAGATTTGGTTTAAATAGAGTCAAACTAAGCATATTCAAATAACTCCTGGCATCATGGAAGGTCGATGATTATGGGATAATATCATCAAATTAAGCGATTATGGGATGATTATGGGATAATATTCAAATAACTCCTGGCATCATAGAATTAAGGAGTAAAAGTATCAGAAATAGTGAGAAGTGGAGTTATCAATAGAAACCAGAACCACTCAACGAGATTTAATTACGAGGCTTCTTGTTGATACATCATATATAGGAAAGACAAAATTGAAAACTAGAAGAACAACAAATTCGGCAGTCAACATATTATACCTGAATAGCAAGACCCTCTTAATGGAAATATGGAGGTTTTATACGTACCTGGAATTCACTGCTAGCTATCTATGAGCAATTTCCTCCTATTGCTTCAACAACCTCTTCTCTATCTCCGACCGCTGGAGTCCCCAATTCCAAGTTCTTCAACTATTTAGTTCTTCAACTCTATGTATCTTAACAATCAAGCAAACAATAGGTGAGTGTGAGTCTATACATTTCTAGACTAACAGTGACAAAGATGAAATAAAGGTACTTTAAGGTTAAACAGGTAAAAGTTCCTACTTGTAATGCTCTCTTCGATTCAGAGTACTGTAGAACATCTAGACTACTGCTCTAAGTTACAATATGCCCAAGGCTGGATTGGCCATGTTGAGGAACTAAAAGATAGTTGCAAGCACAAAGTGGCTTAATAAATGTACAGTTTGATAGCAAGGAATTGAAGTGCTCATTGAAGACTTGAATGCCTTTAAACATGTTGGACTACAGTTCGATCTGAGCCTATGTTCATTGTGTTTTTCCTCAAGATTCTTCCTAGTTGTCCACACCATAAGATGAAGATAAAGGGTTGGTAGCTACAAGGTCTTGGTCAACGGGATACATAGAACAGATTAAGATTACATGTGAATGATAATTAATTTCTGTTTAATATATGAGCTCACATGTGAGTAATCCATGAATATAGCTTTGTTTCTTACTGAGAAATTTAAAAATATAGTTCCATTGCAGAAAACTGATTAGGCATGCCTGATCAAAAGTAAAAGGAAACTGAGCATCATCAAAAGACCTTGACTTACTCTGATAGATCTATAGCAGAGCTACTGATATAAACATTCAATTTTATTTCATCAAATTAAGCACTTATGTTCCCCCTTCATGTGCAAAAAGGATGTTGTAATTGATGCTTTGTAAATGCTTGTTGTAGAAAAGCGTGGTGCCTAAAAGTTTTGATTTAGATAGGGGAAGAAATTTTGATTAGCTTAATTAGTGGAAGCCAATATTGGGTTAATTGGTAAGGAAGGGATCATCATGCAATAATTTTTCACAATAGATGGTCATATCTTTTCAATTAAGGCAAAGGATTCCCTTGGTTACGTTGAAGAATTAGGTATGAGTTTAGATGACTTCTCTAACTTCACTATCCTATGCTTGATCAGCTTAATTAGTTTGTCACACGCAAGTTAATGAGTTGTTTATTGTACAATTAACGTATGATTGATGTAACATTGCTAGAATAAAGAAAAATGGTTGGTACCCCGTAGCTGTAAGGTTTTCACATTTTCTTTCTCATAATTCATCCAATAATTTTTATGAACAAGACGGGCATATGCTTTCAATTAGGCCAATGGACTCCCTTTCTTATGTTGGAGAATTAGCTCTTAGTTTTGAAGACTTCTCTGCCTAGGTTAGTTCATGTTTACTTGGTAAGGAAGGGATCATCATCCAATAATAGTTAAGGACAAGAGAAGCATATGTTTTGCATAATCCCAATGGATTCCCTATTAATTTGAAGAATTATGTATGATAACTTAGAAGAATTATTAATAAGCTTACGCATAATTTTTTTTTTTTTTTTTGATGAGTTGAGCCCGTAGGCTAGAATTACAAAAACTTATCCAACGCCGGTTGGCCGTCCTCCGGTTCCCAAACAATAGGAACCCCGGAGGATCGACATGACCAAGCTATACCATCATATATTACATTTTCACCCCGTGGGATAGGAGTAAACAAAACAGATCCCAAAATGGACATCTGAGCCAAATCTGGCGCATAGTTTTTTCTATACCTGGCGTCCAAACCCAGCTTGTGCCTAATTAATTAGCTGGTCACATCCAATTTGGTGAGTTGTTTATTGCAGAATACTCGCGTGATTAAAGTAACATTGCCAAAATAAAGAAAAAGGGTTGTCAGCTGGTTCTAAGGTCTTCGAAAATCTTGATAATTTTGAAGACCAAGATTAGCTATGCTTTCAATTGTGCCAATGGATTCCTTTGCTTACGTTAAAGATTAGCTCTAACTTTAGAAGAGTTCTCCGCCCGACTAGATTATGTGCGCTTAATTAGCTTGTCACTTCCATGGTGGCGATGAGCTATTAGACTATATTAATATAAACTTACCACTTCTAATGGTTTAAGTGTTGGGATTAAGTGATTAGAGTTAGCGTGATATCAGAATAGAATTAAGTCCTCAGTGCAAATCCTCTTTCATGTAATTTTCTTTTTTAATTAAATATTCATATGCATGTGAGAACACATGTTCATTTAAAGTCACAAGTACATGAGAGGTGTCTTAGATTATACAATACAAGCTGATCACCCCTTCCGGTGGATTTGGTATCTTCAAACTTGTTAGTTTTATACTAATAAGTCACATATTATGCGCATTTTAGCTCCTTAACCAAGCTTTGTTAGCCTAAGAGTGGTTGTATTTGATAGTTTGTTACTTGATTTCAGGTTTATACATGCTAAAAGAAGAAATATATGAAATTCCATTAAAAAGGGCAAATTCTGCATTATCTGAAAATTTGAAATTAGTCGTCGACTGTCAGAAAAATATTCTTCAGAAATTGCATGAGAGTCCAAATATTCTAAAATTTCAAGTCTTGAAGATCTACAACTTTAATGTGGAAGAGTTTCCTAGATTCCCAATAGATTGGTCACAACTACGACGAATATGAAGATGGGTGAGTGTTGAATGTTGGAATTACTTAAAAGGCTGATGCTGACATGGCATAAACCGACCCAACCAAGCTGATTGAGCCGATCGATCAGAAATCTAGTTGATCAGAAATCTAGTTGATCGATCGGTCTGCTGACATTGCAAGTACTAAAATAATGGAAATCGGAGTTTAAGTCCAGTTATCACTCCTAAACCCTATGCCGAAGTTGCAGTTATAAATAGGGCTATTTCATACCGAGTTTTCCATCTTTTTGACTATTTTTGGAGGAGGAAAGAGAAGATGATGAGGGTGCAGACGGTGACGGCTTTCATCCCCAACCCGATGGCCTTCATTCACAACATTCTTGTCCTTAGGGATCTCATGAAACCCTAATCTAGTTTTGGTTTTTTTTTAGTTTGAATCTTGTGAACTTCTCGATGCATGATCTCATAAATACGGTTTTATTGATTAGATACTTGAAGAAGCACATCTCTCTTTAAGTACTTTCAGTGGTGCAAGCAATCTGTAATTGTTTGTACAGATTTATGAAATGGTTTTCATGAAGTTTTTGGTTTGCCTTTGAGATAAGCTATTCTAAGCGAAGATCGGTTGTGCCAAAGTCATTACGAGCAGTATAACTTAAGGTAATCGTAAGACCGAAAACAATATATGCCAAATAAAGATAGGTTATGTTGTTGGGAACATTAACTTTCTTTAGTAATTCATGTGAGCCTGTAGCCATATGATCCATAATGTTGAAAGAATGGAGCAAGATGATAACTAGAGAAGACTAATAACAAAACTAGTGCGGATTGAGTAATTCCTAAGTAACTTCTTCATTGATTCGAATCGATCAACCTTTTATTTATTTTCTTTGTTAGTTTAGATAACTCAAATCTAACTTTGATTCTTCTGCTTAGATTTACAGTTTTGAGAATTGATATCACCTGTGAGTCGACTCAGGACTTCACCGCTATTCTACCAAGTAGTGTAGTGATTGAATAAGAATTATAAATTTAATATTTGATTAAGTTTGTAACGTTTTAACGACACGTTCACAACACTTCTTGTACCTTTCAGGTGGATCTACTCAGTGGATGGAAGTATCAAATTTTTTACCTTTCTAAAACGGATTGTTCAAGAATTGTCCAAGTTGTGTTGCTATCCATCTCAGCTTCACAAGTTTTGTCCAACCCAATACTACACACGCGCTTGTGTATATAAACACTAAAACTTTACGTAGTAAATCCACTTTATTTTTGATTTTATAATTTAGAATTGTTTTATCTTCTCATTAAAATATAGGCCATTTTCATTTGAAAATTCCCACTTATAAATCGGACGTCATAAATAAGGATGCATGAACAAAATGCGTGTTTTCTTACCGAAAATATAAAATGGCCCTAAGTTGTAAAACCGAAAACCATGATTTTGGATGGACATCTTGATCAACAAGCAGAAAAATACAACGGCATATGTTCTTGATTGTACACTCACAACCAAATGAAATCTAGACTAACAGAGAATATGATGATCCTGAAGCAAGATGTTTTGATCTCTAGCAAGAATCAAAAGTTTAAGATATCTCATCGAATTACCGCCAGCAGCTATACAATGATATGGCTCCCAGTAAGACTTGGCAGCCAATATACTGGATCATTCACTAGATCAGATCATGCTACCTAGGATTTGGAAATGTGGACACAAAAACTACACAATAAAAAAACCCTAGCCTTGTTCAGCAACATATGCTCAGTACTTTGCTCGGTCCTTCTTGTATCGTTTGAGCGCCTTGATGGCTACAAGGAGCACATGCAACGACACCAACGCAAAAAATGGCTGTCAAATGCATCACCAGTGACAAACAGATGACCCCCAACTGTTAGTAAATGAAATATAGAAGACAATAAATTGATGAAAAGGGTAATGCTAATTACCATGTATATGGCAAAGTAGTGCTCCATTGATGAATAGCTAATTGACATGATTGATGGATGGAAGAAAGAATCCTCCGCCAAAGCCCTCGCTTTCCTCGATGATACTTAATTGGAAGATATATGAAACAGAAAAGATAAGTAAACCACGCTTTGGTTTATTTCAGCTTTATGGAGGAGAATTAGCGGCCGATATATATAGTACCAAGACTCTCATTTTTTTTTATATATATGCCAGATGAAGCGTCATATATTCCAAGACTCTCATTTTTTTTTAGCTAAGCTAGCAGCTTCAAGTGAGTACTTAACCTGCAAGACAACATTTAATTGTGTCACATTTTGAACAATTATATATATGCTTCAGAGGCATCCATGTTGAGAGGATCCCCCAAGGGGGTGGATACGACATCTTGACGGTGGTATTCGCCTTGTGGATGATGGAGAATTGATCCCGGTATTTAATCGGCTAGAACGACGGTGGATGCGATGGATCTGATGTGTAAAAAGACATAAAGATAAAAATAGAGGAAAGATAAAAATGAAGGAAAGATAAAAATTGGATCGACGGCCAAATAACTCACCGGAGGTCAAGTCCGGCATAGGAGGGTTCGTAGGGACCTGGAGAATTGATCCCCGGTTTTTAATCGGCTAGAACGGCGGTGGAGGTGGCGGATCTAAGGTGTGAAAAGAGAAATGATAAAAAAAAGGAAGAAAGATGAAAATGAAGGAAAAATAAAAATGACAGAAGGATAAAATTGTATCGACGGCCAAATGTGATCAATTTTAGGTCGTCAATTTTTCAAATTTTACGTACAAGTTTTTAATTTTAGATCGTAAAGATTTTTCAGATTTAATAAAATTACAGCTAAATTGCAATTTGCCCATCAAGTCGATCTAAATCATTGACCCATAATGACATAGAGCACAAGTCTTAAAAAATTGCTCAATTCAATTAATGGCTCACAAAATCTCCTTTGGCAACAATCCACGTATTGCAAGTGGAAGTATTCTTTACAAAAGTATGTGATGGTCATGACTGACGCGCCCAAACCACTCGTCGTTAAAAGTGACTAGGGCGTCAAGATTACAATTTATACCAAATCCTAACTAACTACTACGTAGTTAGCGGGAGTCCGGGTCGATCCGCAGGGAAATGAGAATTGACTAACGTACTCGATAGATAACTCCAAACAACTAGCTAAAATGATTTGGGTTTTGGATTAATGATTATTAAAGTAATTAACTAAGTGAAGAGAAATATAACTAATATAGAGAGGTCTTGGGATCTCCATTTCATTGTAGGTTCTAATGTAGCCTCCTAAGGAATTGAGGTGTGTAATCCAATTGGGACGATTGAAATCAAGAAGTTGACAAGCGGGTGATTAGCCTCACTTATCGCTCAACGGAAGTCGGGTTAGAATCATCCGCCGAAAATAATCACATTCACAAAGTCGACGAATGAGTGATTAGCTTCTATCGTCGCTAACGAACCTTCGATTAAGATCGATTCGTCGCAAGGTAAAGGTATTGTATGGAATCGGGCATTGGATCGAGATGGTTCTAGCACCTCGAGTCCAATGCAAGAGAAAGATAGAATGGATCCTCTAATTAGAGAGATAGGGATGGTTCTAGCATCCCTAATCTCTAATCTAGGGCTATTCATCCTCCCAATGTAATTGGATGTGTTTCTAGCACATCCAACTCATTGGGGCATAATAACAAACACCTATCATGCACAAGTTCTAGCTCATACCAAAGAAAGGCATTCATCCATTCAACATATAAGATCCATGTACAAAGATAAAGAAATCATGCTCAAATCCATACAAGAGATCATCCCAAAGATTACACATCAAAAACCCTAAGAAAACTACAAAAGAATCCTACAACTACATGGAAATTCCAAGAGAAAGGAAGTTAGTTACTCATCTTGGATAGATCCATGGATGGAGGTTGATGAAGCTCTCCTCCCATGGATTCCCTCCAAGAAGTCCTCCTCTCAATTGGGTAAGGAACCTAGAAGGGCTGGAGAAAAAGACTAAGAGAAGCCTCCAAAATCCCCCATAAGGGGTCTATTTATAGGAAACAAGCCTCCCCCACTCGGATTAGATCTGGACCCTTGATTTTGCTCGGCTGGCACAAAAGGATCGATCATTGTAAGGTAGAGGATCGATCTTCCTCTTCGTGTGATCGCTGGTCCAGTGGAGGATCGATCCTCCTATATGCAATGATCGATCTTTTCTTTCTTGAATTCTGGCTGCGCCCCGATGAAGATCCATCCTCTGGTTTATGGAGATCGATCTTCTAGAAACTTGCGCTCTGTCACTGAAAAATGCGCAAAAGAGATCGATCCTTCCCTATGGGAGGATCGATACTTCAGAATTCGCGCTCTGTCACTGAAAAATGTGCAAAAAGGATCGATCTTCTCATGATGGATGATCGATCCTTGGCGTCCCGACTGGATTTGTTCTTGATGTACTTCACAGGATTGATCCTTCTTCAATAAAGGATCGATCTTCTTCATAGAAACTGGCCCGAATGACATCGTTTAAGCTCGAAATTTGATCCAATCCTCGTTGAGGGCTCTTGTACCTGTTATAGGGTAAAATATGTCAGCAAGGCCTTGCTCGGAGACTAACAAGGCCAAGTTAAAAGGGTGATTTATGCACTTTTCACGTCTTATCAATGACGCTTCAAACCATGTATTTTCTTATCATTGACATTTACACATCTTGATAAATTTGATGAAAATCCATCCGGTACTTTTAGATTTGCTAAGAAATTGCAGAATATCATCCTTTCTAGTGGGGGTAAGACATAGCAGGCTGCAGGCAACTGCACTTTGTTCCCTTTCTTGTAAGGATGGAGACTTTCCCTTATTCCCAGGTCCACAAGGTCATAACGGCTCTTTATTGTGTCTTTAGCCTTACCCTTCATATTCATCACAATTCCTAAAATATTATTAGAGAATTTCTTTCAATGCACATAACATCAAGATTGTGATGGAACATGAGTGTTCTCCAATAAGGCAAATGAAAAAACATACCCATTTTCTTCTAATTGTAAATGGAACTAAAATCATTACGTTTTCTTTTTTGACTTTCACCAAATGTAATACCTTCAAAGCTTCTTAATTATTCGAGCACTCCATCTCCTGTTAGCATTGGAGTGGTTTGTTTGGAGGATGGGAGAGACACACCAACATGGGTCCTATCAGAGAAGGTCAAGGCATGCAGCAGCGACGAGGCTGAGTTGCTGGCTGTACTCCGAACACTATAAGAGGCGGTTGCGCGGGGGATTCGTGCGGTCATCATTGAGACTGACTCTAGGAATATTGTTAACTCCATTAATGGGAGGGAGGTGTGGATTCCAGAAATGGAAGGTGCCCCTTAAGAAAATCTAGAGTTTAGCTGCCATTATGGGCGGAGTGATTTTTATGTTTGTAACTCGGGAGGAAAATGCGGTGGCGGACGATCTCGCACGACGGGCAAGACTTGGGGGCTGCCGTTGTGGGGAACGTAGGTCAGTGGAGTATGTAGTTGTAGTTGTAACACCTAGCCTTTTGGCTCAATTTGGCAAAAAAAAAAATTATCCTGTTAGCATTTGAGGAGCAAGGTCCTCCTCTTTTCTCCCAATGAAATTTCTTTTATTTCGTCGCCAAGGATGTCGCGCTGGCAAGAAACGGCAATGGCCCATGTAGCATAGCTTACTCCTTATTGAAAGAGAGGAAGTATCTCTATGACAACGCGGACATGCTAACTTTCCTTTCGTCCCCCATCCAGATAAGTTTCCATATGCAGGAAAATCATTGATTGTCCACATTACATCTGCATGCAATTGAAAATTTTGTTGCGCATAGGCATCATATGTGACAACCCTTACCTCCCAAAGCTCTTTCAGCTCCTTAATCAATGGTTGCAAGTACACATCGATATCATTTTCATGGCATTTAGGTCCTGAAATAAGAAGTGTCATCATGAAGTATGGATGTTTCATGCACATCCAACGAGGCAGATTAGAGGGGACAAGAGCAACATGCCAAATACTACATGAAGAGCTCATGTTCTCAAAAGCCTGGAATCCATCACTAGCCAGACCAAGCCTTACACTCACATTGAATCTCTTGCAAATACTTCATGTTGCCCATCAAAGGATTTCCAAGCAATTGAGTCAGCTGGATGCCTTAATACCCCATCATCAATTCGCCTCTCCTTGTGTCATCTCATATCCTTGGCAGTTTCTTTTGACATGTACAACTTTTGCAGTCTTGATTTCAATGGGAAGTGTCGCAATACTTTGTGAGGAATTTTATACTTGCTTTCATCCACTTTCCATCTTGACAGTCCACAAGTGAGACATGACTGTGCATATTCATGTTATTACTAGCATAAGATGCAATTATTTTTGCATGCATCTATTTTTGTGTAATCAAGACATAGGTCTTAAATAATCTTCCTGGCCTCATAGTATGAGTCTGGAACAATGCATCAATAAGAAGAATTTTCTTGCAAAATTCTAGAAAGAAATCCATTGCTTTGTTAGTCAAGTTGTGAAGTGTATTGAAATGAAGTGCTTTCACTATGAAAGACAACGTCGATGCCTTACAACCGGGATAAAGATTCAAAGTTGCATCATTCAACAAGCTATAGAATCTTTTCGTTTCATCATTTGGAAATTCAGGGACATTTTGATCTTGTGCAGCATAAGCATTCACGTTTTCAAAGGCAAAAGAATAAAAAAGAAGTCCAACTACTGACGGGACGTGAAAAGTGTCGCGGCTTAACGCGCCCGATCAAAATTAGAAATTTATAATCAAACTCCTAACTAACTACCTTTGGGGGTAGCTAGCGGTGAGTCCGAGTCGAATCTACAGGGAATGCGTAAGGAAACAATTAAATTACCAAGCTCAATCTAAGTGTTCCTACAAGGATAATAAAAGAACTGGTTTTTGGGTTTTATGATAAGAAAACTAAGAAAGCATGTAAATGATTCAATGGATAGAGAGAGGTCCTAGGGGATCCCAATCCGGATTAGGCTCAATCATAGCATTCTAATGAATCAAGATGTGCAATCCTATCGAGACACTACAATATCGACTACCTTGTGGCTAACAAAGGTCGTCGCTAACGAATAACCCGATAAGGACTATCCGTCGCACTAGGTGTATGCTAGAAAGTCGACGATCGAGGGATTAGCTTCAATCATCGCCAACGAGAGGTCGGGTTAGGATCATCTCGTCGCAAGGAATCGGGTTGTATGGAATATGGTAATGGATCGAGGTGGTTCTAGCATCTCGAATCCAAAACACTACAAAAGATAGGATAGATGCTAGGTTAGATGTGGATTGGAGTGGTTCTAGCACAACCAAGTCCCTAACCTAGAGCCAAGACTCCCTTCAACACAAGTGGCCATGGTTTTAGCACAACCTACTCATTGGGGAATATCAACAAACACCTATTGGGCACAAGGTTCTAGCTTATGCATACCAAAGAATTCATCCATCCAACATTAGAATCCAACTACAAAGATATAGAAATGAAGAATAAATCCATACAATCTTGTCTCATAAGAATTACAATATCCAAATCCAAAGAAAACTATAATAAAAACCTAAAACATCATGGTATTTCACTAGGTAAATAGATTAGCTACTCATCTTCGATAGAGAAGCCATGGAGAAGAGATGGATCCTCTTCTTCATCAATCTCCTCCCTCTTGGCTGAGAGCTCCCTTCCTTGCCCAAGGGGGTTGCCCCTTTCCTTAGCCTCTTCTTGTCCAAAAAAGAATCCCCAAAATCCCCCAAAAGGGGTCTATTTATAGCCTCCAAGCATCCCCCCCTCGGATTAGATCTGGACCATTGATTTTGCTCGGCTGGCACAAAAGGATCGATCCTTATAGGGTAAAGGATCGATCTTTGCTCTTGAGTTCTGGCTGCGCCCCGACGAGGATCGATCCTCAAGTAGATGGAGATCGATCCTAGAGAATGTTGCGTTCTGTCTCTGAAAAATGTGCAAAAGGGATCGATCTTTTATACACAGAGGATCGATCTTCTTTTCTGCATATTATCTCTTTTGCCATTCAGCACTGCGCATTGGTACGAAAAATACCATAACTTCATTTAGGAAACTCGGAATCATGAACCGTAAAAATTTTCAGAAACTAGACTTCCAAAGCTTTCCAATGATATATGGCACATTATCTGGTTCTTCCTGAGAAGATACAGTTTAATCTTTGAAGTTGACCCATGTATCTAAATGTGCTCGAATAGGCTCGTTTACGCTCCAAAGTTGATCTAACTTCTGTTGAAGGCTCTTGTACCTGAAATACCATGAAGATTATTAGAAATACCTTGCTCGAAGACTAATAAAGGTAAATTAAGGGGTTAACTTGTGTACTTTTCACGTCTCATCAACTACATCATCTGCATAGTCCGTATTGACTTCCTCATCTCCTGTTCCATCTTGATTATCATTGGTTGATTCTTCTCTCTCGCCTAATTTTTCTCCGTGAAATACCCATGTTGTATAGCTCTTCGTAAATCCATTCTTGAACAAGTGAGCTCTGACCTCCTTTCGATGTCTAAATGAAGTATTCCTATATTTTTTACATGGGCAGGGATCTATGTGGTTGTAGTAATCTTGAAGCAAAGGGCGGCGCCGAAACAATTGCTCAAGTTGCCTTCCTCTACATCTATCTAAAGCTTCAAACTCAAGTAATGTACAACACAATACAATGCACATAAACCTACAGATATACATATTTACGTATATACATGTACGAGAGAGTGAGGCAGATATTTATTGACTTATTTGACAACAATGTTGGTTGATATATCAGTTAGAAACTGACTCGCCTTGAAATATGTCGTTATGTATATCAACGGTGGACAAAACAATTAACCGGACTAATAGCTAAATACAAGGTAGTTAGTGGAAGCACGGGTCGAATCCTCAAGGAATTAGATGGTCGAATTAGTAGACATGATATAATCTCTATAATAGTTGGAATTAATATGGTTGGATCGTTGAGTTTTCTAACGAAAGTATTCTAGAAGACTAAAGAGGAAATTTATCAAGGAAGAATTCCTAGGGAATTCCAATCCGAATTAGGGTCTAAATATTATCTCTATGAATCAACATGCATGACACTCAAGAGATCATCTAAATTGGATATCGATGAGCGTAGGATTAGTATCGCTCACCGCTAATGAGATGTCGGGTTAGGATCATCTCATCGCATGCATAACAAGGTAAAGATCCATGATCGAGGATCTAATTCGATCATGGCTCAACGATCGCTGGAATAAGGTCAAATCGTTGGCAAAGGATCAAGGCTTTGTATGGATAAGGTTTTGGATTGAGATGGGTTTAGTATCTCAATCCCATCCCTCATCTAAGTCGAGAATAGTGGATAAGATAGATTTGGCTTGGGGTGGTTCTAGCACCCTAAGACCCTATCCCTAGATCAAGGATTCATCCCCTAGAATGGCTATGGTCATAGCTTAGCCTCTTCTTTGAGGAATTAAACCAAACATCTATTAGGCATCATCATATTATCAAACATTCACATGTGAAAAGAGGTAATCAAACCATTCAACAAAGGAATTCATTGAAGAAATACAGAATTACATGAGAATTCATACAAAAACCATCTCTCAAGAGTCATTACATCAAGAATCAAAAGAGAATTCTAAGAAAAAACCCTAATACATCATGAAATTCCCAAGGAAAAGGGATTTAGCTACTCATCTTGGGTAGGATAGCCATGGAAGAGGAGAGGCTTCACCCATCTTCTCCATCAAAATTCACCTTCAAAGCCCTAAATCTTCAAGGAGTAGAGGAGAAATCTCCCCAAAAACTAAAAGAATAGAGAAGGCTGGAAAAAGGAGGGAAAAGAGGAGCCAAAAGATCCTCAAAACGGAGCCAAAGCCCCTATTTATAGGCTTTAAGTCGTGGACCCGCAGATCATATCAGAATCGTCCATTTTTACCCGTCAGCGACCTTTGGATCGATCCGAAATAGGTTTGGATCGATCCAAGATGTCAAAATTAGGGTTTCTAACAATTTGGATCGATCCAAAATGGGTTTGGATCGATCCAAGATGTAGCAGAAACTCAAGGTCTTTGGAAAGGGTCTATGGATCGATCCAATAACAATTTGGATCGATCCATTATGTACCTGAGAAACATGGCTCTCTGGAAAAGAAATAGGGATCGATCCATTACAGATCTGGATCGATCCAATGTGTACCAAGCTCTTTAGAGAAAGAAATATGGATCGATCCATTAAGGATTCGGATCGATCCAATATGTACCAGAAAGTCTAGCTCTCTGGAAAGGGGTCTGGATCGATCCGAATATCTTTGGGATCGATCCAAAACATCCTTGGATCGATCCAAATTGTCTGGATCGATCCAAATAAGGCTGAATCTGTATAATTGATGTCTTTTTGGCTTGAAATCAATGTAACTCTCTTTGTAAGCTCTTGTACCTGAAACCATATGAAAAGATATTTAAAATGCATTGCTTGAGAGCTAACAAAGCCCAGTTGAATGGGTGAATTATGTATATTTTGTGACTTATCAGAAACTCATCTGAAACATAGTAACAAATGTTACAATCCATGTTAGAAAGCAGCACTCTGAAGGACACAAGTACATACACATCAATATGCCATAAGCCAACTCATGATATATATATATATATATATATATATATATATCTTTTATATAAGGAAGAGCAGTTTTTGAAATGTCTCAACTATAAGACATAAAGAGCGGTCCAGATTCATCTCCAAACACATCCAACGATCAAGATTTCATCTAAAACATCAAGATTCCCGTCCAAAATTTGATTCCCACTCTAAATTCCCACCCACCCGATTCAGCTGTGGGAGAGAGAGGATGGGACGGATATGACTCACATCCCATCCCTGCCATCCCCCTCCCCCGTCCCCTCTACCTCTACCCCTCACCCATCCCCTCCCCTCTCTCCCTCTCTGTTCCCCTCACCCATCCCCTCTCCTCTCCCCACGCCGACCTCACCCGACCTCGCCCAACCCGCCGTCAGCCGCGCCGTCGCCGACCTCGCCCAACCCGAACGGCATGACCATCGCCCCAGGCCGTCGCCAACCTTGTCCGACATCGCCTCACGTCCCATCCCTCCCATCCCTCTCCCCCATCCCCTCTCCCTCTACCCCTCACCCATCCCCTCCCCACACCATGTTCCCCATCCCCATCCCCCTCTCTCCCTCTCTGTTCCCCTCACCCATCTCCTCTCCTCTCCCCACGCCGATCTCGCCCGACCTCGCCCGACCCTCCGTCGCCGACCTCGCCCAACCCGAACGGCGTGACCATCGCCCCACGCCGTTGCCAACCTCGCCCAACCAAGATCCACAAACGGACGCCCAACCAGGCGGTCCTCGAGCTCCATGTTGCGGCCTCCTTCACCCTTCGCACGCTCCACCTCGCCCTCCTTCTCCCTTCGGCGGCGAGTGGCCGATGCCTCTCATCCCTCTCACCAACTCCGTCGGCCACGCCCGATGCCCGACTCCATCGGCCACGCAACCTCGCCCAGACGGTGCTCTGCGACCAGCTGAGAAGCCGGCGACGCCCGAGGTAGTGTTCCCCTCACCCATCCCCTCTCCTCTCCCCACGTTGACGTCGCCCGACCTCGCCCAACCCGCCGTCAGCCACAAGATCCATGAACGTCGCTGACCTCGCCCAACCCGACGTCGCCGACCTCGCCCAACCCGTCGTCGCCCATCGCCCGACGTCTATCGGCCACGCCCGTCGCCAGACGCCCGAGGTAGTGTTCCCCTCACCCATATCGCCCAGACAGTGCTCTGCGACCAGCTGAGAAGCCAGCGACGCCCGAGGTAGTGTTCCCCTCACCCATCCCCTCTCCTCTCTCCCTCTCTGTTCCCCTCACCCATCCACCTCGCCCTCCTTCTCCCTTCGGCGGCGAGTGGCCGCTGCCTCTTGACGCGCCTTGAAATAGGTCGTTAAGTATATCAAAGGCGGACAAAACAAATTACCGAACTAGTTAGTTAACCACATCGTAGTTAGTGGAAGCACGGGTCGAGTCCTCAAGGAATTGGATGATCGAATTAGTAAATGTTATATAATCTCTACAATAGTTGTAAACAATATAGTTGATTCTTTGAGTTTTCTAATGAAAGTATTCTAGAAGAACTAAAGAGGAAATTTATCAAGGAAGAATTCCTAAGGAATTCCAATCCGAATTAGGGTCTAAATATTATCTCTATGAATCAAGATGCATGACACTCAAGAAATCGTCTAAATTGGATATCGACGAGCATAGTATTAAAATCGCTAGCCGCTAATGAGATGTCGGGTTAGGATCATCTCATCGCGTACATAACAAGGTAAACATCCATGATCGAATCTCTAATTCGATCATAGCTCAACGATTGCCGGACTAAGGTCATACCATTGGCAAAGGATTAAGGCTTTGTTTGGATAAGGTCTTGGATTGAGATGGGTTTAATACCTCAATCCCATCCCTCATCTAAGTCAAGAATAGTGGGTAGGATAGCTTTTGCTTGGGGTGGTTCTACCACCTCAAGATCCAATCCCTAGATCAAGGATTCATCCCCTAGAGGTGGCTATGGTTCTAGCATAGCCTCTTCTTTGAGGAATTAAATCAAACATCTAGTAAGAATCATCTTCTTCTCAAGCAATTACATGCAAAACGAGGTATTCAACCATTCAATAATGGAATTCATTGATGAAATATAGAATTACATGAGAATTCATACAAAAACCATCTCACAATAGTCATTACATCAAGAATCAAAAGAGAAATCTAAGAGAAAGCCCTAAGACATCATGAAATTCCCAAGGAGAAGGGATTTAGCTACTCATCTTGGGTAGGAGATCCATGGAGGAGGAGGCTTTACCCATCTTACCCACCAAAATCCACCCTTGGAGACCTAAATCCTTGAGGATTAGAGGAGAAATCCCCAAGAACTAAAGGAGGGGAGAAGGCTGAAGAAAGGCTGGAGAAAAGAGGGAAAAAGGTGGAAAAAGATCCCAAAATAAGAGCCAAAACCCCTATTTATAGGCCCCAAGTCGTGGACCCTCGGATCAGATCAGAACCGTCCATTTTTACCCGTCAGGCGGTCTTGGATCGATCCGAAATAGGTTTGGATCGATCCAAGATGTCAAAATTTGGGTTTTTAACGGATTGGATCGATCCAATATGAGTTTGGATCGATCCAAGATGTAACAGAGAATCATGGCTCCCTGGAAAGGGTTTTGGATCGATCCAGACTGGTTCGGATCGATCCGAATATGTTTGGATCGATCCAGACTGGTTTGAATCAAGTCTGGATCAATCCAGACTGGGTCTGGATCAATCTGAATATGGCAGATTTTGTGCAATTTATGTCTTTTAAGCCCAGAATCGATGCAACTCTCTTTGGAACTCTTTTACCTGGGATTTATTGCCTAAAAGGCCCTATGATGTTCACTAATAGCGGACCGAGACCCCTTGGCAACATCTTTTGCATATTTAGACCCCAAAACCATTTAATTCCAAACCTACCCTTCAAATTCAGCCAAGTTAATGGCCATGGATGGCCATGCCACATGACGTGGCATGCCATGGCATGGCCATCCGATGGTCATCCCCTGCTACACACTTGCCATGTGGCATGCATATATTTATTAAATATTAATATTTTAATATTTTTTAATTAAAATATTAAAAATAATACTATTTTGGATGATGTGTACCAATCACGAGATGACACGTGACATGTGAGACCCACTTATATTAATATTTTATTACAGTAATATATTATTAATATTATTTAGTATGCCAATGTTTCTGCGAGTACAAAAGATAATGTAATAGTTTTTATGCGTTCATAAATACGGGTATAAATTTTTACACGCTAAAGAACCACGAGTATAATGTTTATATGCATAAAAATTTTTATAACTTTTTATGCGTACATAAATGCGAGTATAAATTTTTATAACTTTTTATGCGTACATAAATGCGGGTATAAATTTTTATGTCTATTAAAATAATTGAAGGACTTATAATATGTGATACACTTATTCATCATATACTATACGCGTATCAATTTTTATGCACTCACAAAACACAAGTATAAGTTTTTACGCACTCTTATGTACGTGTAAAATATTATACAAGTGCGCGTAAAAAATTATACTCGTGGTTCTTTAGCGCGTAAAAATTTATACCCGCATTTATGTACGCATAAAAAGTTATAAAAATTTTTATGCATATAAACATTATACTCGTGGTTCTTTAGCGTGTAAAAATTTATACCTGTATTTATGAACGCATAAAAACTATTACATTATCTTTTGTACTCACAGAAACATTGGCATACTAAATAATATTAATAATATATTACTGTAATAAAATATTAATATAAGTGGGTCTCACATGCCACGTGTCATCTCGTGATTGGTACACGTCATCCAAAATAATATTATTTTTAATATTTTAATTAAAAATTATTAAAATATTAATATTTAATAAATATATGCACGCCACGTGGCAAGTGTGTAGGAGGGGATGACCATCGGATGGCCATGCCATGGCATGCCACGTCATGTGGCATGGCCATCCATGGCCATTAACTTGGCTGAATTTGAAGGGTAGGTTTCGAATTAAATGGTTTTGGGGTCCAAATATGCAAAAGATGTTGCCAAGGGGTCTCGGTCCGCTATTAGTGAACATCATAGGGCCTTTTAGGCAATAAATCCCTTGTACCTGAAATAACATGAAAAGATATTAGAAATGCATTGCTTGAGAGCTAACAAAGCCAAGTTTATGCATATTTTGTGACTCATCACCTCTCACCCCTCTCTCACCAACTCCGTCGGCCACGCTCGACGCCATCGGCCACGCCGACCTCGCCCAAACGGTGCTCTGCGACCAGTTGAGAAGCACCTTGGATGCTATTGTGAGGCGTTTTTGTTCTGTGTACTGAGATGATCATAACACCTTGGAGATGTGTTCATTGCAGGATTTGAAGGTGAATTTTATGCTTAGAGTATGAATATGTCTAGGTATCAATTTCATTGTTTTCATTGCAGTTTTTGCTAGCTGATCTCATTGTCTAAATGGAATTTGGGAAAGAAGTTGATCTTATGTCTAAATTTAAGCCAATGTATATGCTCTCCCTTTTCTAAACTAAATTCATTTAGTCATGTTGTTTGATATTTAAGTCACATTCTCTTTTACTTTAACTGAGGCCAGTATCAAGATAGCCAAAAATTATGATGTTCGTTCTTATAAGTTTCTCAGTTATTCTGTTCTACTTTACATCTTTAAATCAATTTATTTCGATCTATTTTGTTGTCAGCTTTGGTCTTAGGATTGCAAGTCATATGGATGTAATTGGGTTAATTTGTTGATAAATCTTAGTTCCATTAAACAAGCTAAGCTTTTTTGACAATGTGTACGATTATATACCATGTAGATTCTAATAATCTTTCTATTTTTATGATTGATTCTGCAGAATACGTTACTTTTGAGGGCAGATTCTAGGCTGAAAGACCTTGGCAAAGTTTTGTTATGTAAGCATACCATGTAGTAATATATGGGGATTGTCCAATTAAATTATCTGAACACATGGCATTTTGAGTATTAATTTTTAGGGAGGATTGTTTGACAAGTTCAATTACTTTTGTAACCCTTGGTAGTACTCTCAATTTGATAACCAATTAAGCTTCTAGATTATGCTCCATAGATAGAAAAAAGTTTTACTTGATGGCCTCTAGAAGATTTTCTTTGTAGGTTCTTCTATTTCACTTGCTAATACATTATGCTATTTTACTTGGTAGTTAAATTCCTTTTGCTTTATAGGTTCTTCTTTGTAAGTTCTGATTTGAAGGTTATAAATGCTCAAACACAGTTCATCAGGTATATAACTTGGAAAGAAGTAGTGTTGCTTGCTATGTACAAACTCAAGTTAGTGAAGAAAAAAAAAGATTGGTGCTGAAGTGTGCAATAAATTGTATTGGATGATCACATGACTCACATGGACTGCTTCTCACTCAATTCCAGCTTTGATGGTCATTTAGCAGTTGCGTTGATCAAGAATGCCAAGAAAGCAAACACTTCTTTGTACTGTTTTGGAAATTGTTGTTGATATAATTTGTTTGAATAAGTTTGTCTAGGGATATCCAGTTGCATGAATCTTTGTATGATTGCAGTGGATTTAACCTCATATTGCACCAATTTTTGTACCATAAGCATTTCAACATTTGTTCTTTTTCGCATTGTAAGAATCTCCTCCCCAGAGTGGGGATTATACGGCTAATGATATGCGATGGAGATATTTGAATTATTGCTTTTGATGGGATCTTAGTTAATTAGGTTTTATAATGAACAGGTGATTGGAGATGGGTTCTGGGGTTCGACATGGTAATTCAGGAACTATACGAGGAGAAGAGCGCCAGGCACTGGGACAAGTTCATCACGCCGGGGATCTTGTTCCTCTACATCGCCGGGTGGATCGGGTGGGTAGAGAGGAGCTAGCCATCCCATCCCTCTCCCCCATCTCCTCTCCCCCTCTCCAAACAAATCCGACGGTTCTGATTTCATCTAAAACCTCGAGATTCCCACCCAAATATGGTTCCCATCCAAAATTTCTGTCCAAAAACACCCACTCAATCATCTCACTACCTAATACCAACCATCCCATCCCATCTCCGTCACTAGGAAAAGGTCCCCGCCCCCCTCTCTCATCTCCCATCCCCCTCTCACTCTCCCTTCCCTTAAACGATCTCCACACCCCGTCGGCTATCTCCCATCTCCCATCCCCCTCTCTCACTCTCTCCTCTCATAGAAGCTAGAAGGAGATCGAAAGGAAGGGAGAGAGAGGCGAGGAGGAGGAGAGATGCAGAGATCCAAGAAGAGAGAGAAAGGAGGAGGAGGCACAATAGCGATCCAGAGGTGATTTGTGCACCTAAAATAGGGTAAAGGTAATCAGTGAAGCACTACTCGGAGACTAACAAAGCCAAATTACAAGGGTGATTTGTGCACTTTTTAAGTCTTATCAGAGGCCGGGTGTGTTGGCGGCGGGATGAAAGAGGTTAGGCTTGGATTTGTAATCCTAAGCCTTCCCTTAAATGGGCCATTGATCTTTATGATCCAACGACTCACATATGAGCCAATACAAAACCTGGAGCTATCTTTTTTTAGCATTATTCGAGTAAAGATCCAAGGCTAAGACACTAATGGGTTTCGTAATTCTCGAATAAAAAGATCTACGCCTCTAGATAAATGGATATTGTAAATCTTCACTCTCGAACAACTGCTCAGACATTAACCAACTTATAAATCACAAAAAAAATTATAATATCCGTGTCGTAGGCACGGGCATTTACTAGTGTATATATATATACTAGCAACATTTACCAATTGTGAGGACCCGTTCCTCTGACCCGGCTCGATCGCGTCGGTCGAGGGCCGATCCCTTTCTGGGTTTGTTTTCGCGTCGAGTGCGATCGGCTGATCGCATGGCCTCTTTGTGACCCCAGGGGCAATTTGGTCAAACTGCGCCCTGTCGGGCGGTTTCACACACACGTAATGCACACACGGCCTTATGATGATGCATGTGTTTGAGTAGACCATTAGGAGAGCTACAGATCGGAGGATCTGAGTTGGATCGTGCGGATCGATGATGAAGGGCTGTGATTAGTTCTAGCTAATCTAACAGCCAGATTCAAGAGCAGCAAACCATATTTACAAAACCCTTGTTCTTCACCCCGCAGCCCTTAGGGCACTGTGCGGAGAGAAAGAAACCGCGAGAGAGAGAGGTGAGAGCGGCGGCGGCCGACCAAGGGGAGAGAGACGGTGCCCACGGAGACGGCGGAGGGGGTTAGGCAAGCTCGACGACCACGACTGGAGGCAACCTACGGCCCGAGGAGAGAGATAGCGGCATCTGGCGGCGAGCTCGGGGATGACAACCGCGGCCGGAGAAGAAAAGCAAGGACTCGACCTCAACGCCTAGAGGTAGGGCTTCCTACCCAAATCGTGGATTTGGTCTCTAGGGCTTGATTGGAATCATGCTAGATTAGGTTGATTGATGCTCTGTTGCTGCCTTGATTAGATCTATGTGTGTTCTTAGATTTGTGATAAGTTTTTCGTCCTCTCCTCTCTGGCTTGATGGGTTTCTTGGTTGCGTTTGGGTCTTCCCATTTTTTTCCTCTGTCCGAAGTGGTGTTTGGGTCATGATCTTTGGTTGCTAGAATGCCCGGTTTCCCCTTAGTATGATGTAATGCTCTGTTTTCCCCTCGTTGGATCCTTTGCTCTCTTTAGCTCCGGCTTGTACTCCGGTTGGGTACCCTCCTTCCCTCGGTTTTCTCATTCATTCTTCTTCTCTGTTACTGCTGTGCTCTCCCTCTCTCCCGGTATTCCATTCCTCTATTTCTCCTCATTCTTCCTTTCCCTTGTTCTTGGATGGCCGGCTACTGAAGTTCCAGAATCCCAGTGGATCTTCTGGTGTTTGTTGTTGGATTCCCTTCCCGGATTCCGGTTTGGTTGAAGACAACGGAGTGGTCTGAGATTTAGGCATCGGCCCTGCTTTCTGGGCTTCAGCAGTGTTCTTCCCCTCCCCTGTAGCCAGCTACTCTGTTTCTCCCCTGGCTACAATGAACCGATTGGAGGGACACTCAGTTTTCTCTCCCAGCTGATGCTTCACCTTTAGAGATGAAGGCCAGATTTCATACTTGTGGAGGTCCTCCCTGCGGTTTGTTGGCTTTGAATAGTGGTTTCAATTCCTAGCATTCCAGCCCAATTCACCTATGCCATGGCCTTTGATTACATGTTTAAGTGTAGGACTGCCAATGTATTACTACTTCAATTCCCTATGATAGGTGTATTCGCATGTCGATTGTATCTAGTGCGTGTTATAGTAGCTTGTTCCCTTAACTATGCCAGTCCTTTGATCAAATATTATTTTATGATCCTTACAGTTGCTGGTCAACTATTTAATTCTACTGTACTCTTGTGTCATGCTTATGCCTAGGGCCGGCTGTGTGCCCGTTTCTATTTTAATTGTGGGAATGTCTAGGTCTGATTGGGCCAAAGGTGTGCCTGTGTATATCTATTGAATGAAATCAGCTATGATTGTGATAGATGAATGTTGTGCTTGTACCTTTGTTAACTCTTGAATGCCAAAGCTATTTTATAGGTATGCTATATCTTGTGGACATATGAATGATGAATTGACATGTAGAGACACCTAGGCCTAGTTGTTTGAATAGGCTCATGCATGTTGTATGCATTAGAAGCATTAAGGCTAGGTGCGGGCGATGGGCTCGATCGCCGATTCGAGGGCTCGGGTAGCTCGGATCTAGCTCTAGGACCGAGGTATGAGTAGGAGGACTAGGGCGAGATTGTGTGATTCTGATCTTATGTTGATCGAAGTTGTAACCCAGATATACTCATTTGAATGATGATATTGAGGTGTAGAGGTCGTGTCTACTTTCGCTTCAAGTGCTAGATATGGGTGTCGATGTCCTGACTTGTGTCCCCACAAGGGATGGTGGTATTGAGACTGGGCAGGGTGGAACCTGGACAGGAGCCCGCAGTCATATTGTTTCCCCTTGTTGGGTGAGGGTGGGACCTGGACAGGAGCCCTCGGGGAATCGACGAGGCTAGGGTTTAGCCTCTTGGCATACTTAGCCTTGATGAAGGTAGATACAGTTGCAGTTTACCCTTTCCTTGAGAGTGTCGTAGAGTAGAACCCTACTGGGCTTTATGCTCACCCTACCCGGGCTGCGTTTTGCAGGTGCAGACGCCGCTCCTTCCTCTTCAGTAGTCCCAGGCGGATCAGTTCGTGGAGGCGCTTCTACTTCAGGTGGACTTTGAGGTTGTTGGCAGATTGAGGGCTTTCATTCAGCATTTTATATTTATTTGATGTAGTTAACATTTGGAGACTTATGCATCTTATTTCAGGACAAATTGTATAACGTTTAATTTGGATATTAATGACAATGGTGTTTATTTAAATGTTTAAATTGGGTCATAATAATGATATTAGTTGTGAATCTATTAATTATGCCCTCATGATTCTGTATTTGAGACATCCGATAAAATTGAGATGTTATACAGGTTCCTTGTGTAAGAATTATAGAGGAGATTCTGTCAAAATTTTTGCGCCATTGATGATTAAACAGGTTTAGGTTGCTCACTCTCCGATCTGGATGGGTTTTCTGGGTCGGGGTGTGACACCAATTGTACTCTGCCAGAAACTGCAGAGAAGAACAAACAGAGTCAGCATTTCTTGGATCAAGTGTCTCTGATCTCGCTAATTTAACACCGGTGATTGCACTCTCTTCTTAACTTCTTTGAATTAAAATTCAAGTTGGTTTTAGTGGCTTCTCATTATTCTTGCCGCGAAAGGTCTATAAAATTTTTGAAAAGTAACCTTTTTTTTTCTTGGGTCACCTCAAATTCAAGTTTTGTCCAACGCAACAAGTACACTCACGTATATACACACTTTTCTATATCACAGGATGAGAGAGAGACAGAGAGATGAAGCAAACTTGTTATATTCTTTGATCAAAAGGTGCTTGATATGTTAGCCAAAACACATTAGATACACATTGGCAATACCAAAAGTATCAAGGGTTTTTTTTTTTGATGAAATGAGCTATACAGCTAAGATATTATTTACAGCATTTTGGATAAGGCCCTAAGCCCCAGCCTGCTGCCAGAGAAAACTGGTGCAGTTCAATCTACACCATTTGGCAACCCTATTAGCCAAAACATTAGAACATCTAGGGATGGACACGACATGTACAGACTCAAACCCAAGAAACAGCTTCCAGATTTCTTTTGCAAGCTGCTCCATATCCCTTGGCCAAAACTTAGTACCATTAACCACATCAACCACATCACTGGCATCAGACTCAATGAATATCCTCTGTCTGTGCCTCTCCTTAGCCCAGGTCAAAGCTTTCAAAATAGCAATAGCCTCGGCTTCAAAGACATTGCTAGCCAACGTTTCCTCCCCCCTTGCCCAACAGAGCTGGCCCAACCGATTGGCCTCTACCACAGCAATCGCCTTGTCCCCTGTATCTAAGCTGCAGGATGCATCAACCTTGTACACCCAAAGCTCAGTCCCCCTACCATCCTGCTTCATCTGCCTCCTTTTTCCATATGCATGCAAATACTCCTCTGCCAGTCTCCTAGCTCTGCATGCCAGGACCCAAGGTGGCTCTCCCCCGCCCTCAAACAGTCTGATATTGCGATCCTTCCACCGAATCCACAAACCATAACACAGATAGGCTTTAAGTTTGAGGACCCCTGACTCACTGGACGATCTAGAGATGGCCCCTAAGAGGTGATCACGATTCCAATCACACCTTCCTATCCCCACATCCACCAACAGGAGATCTATTAATTCCCGAGTATGAGAGCATTCAAAGAGAATATGATCCACTGTTTCAACTGGATCGTCGCAGCTTGGACAGCTTCTATCTGCTGCAGAACAGAACCTCCACAGAGCATCTCTAACTGGAAGCTTACCTTGGACAGCCTTCCACAAAAATTACTTCACCCGCAGACCTGCAGGTACTCTCCACAAGTTCTTCCAATTAATTTCTTCACTATAGTTCCATCTTGTTCTAAACCTTTGAGCAAGCAATAAGTACGCCGAAGCTACATCTACAGTACCTGCTCTGTTATAAGCCCAGCGTGCTTTGTCCATTTGGTCTCTTTGAATCCGCATAGCCACTATAGCTTGAACAATATCCTGGTGAAACAGATCCTTGAGGAGCTCCCCATTCCATCCATTTCCATTCATCAGCTCAGCAACAGTTAAGTCTTCAGCTATATCAACCCGGCACATAGTTGGTTTCCCAGCTAATGCTTCATCAAACACCCACTGATCCTTCATAACACTAACCTTGCTGTTCTGCCCTAGGGTCCAAACCAAGCCCATCCTCAAGTCCCCTGAGGCTTTGCAAACAGACTTCCAGTGGGAAGAATCCACAGGAAGAGTGCCTTTCCATTGATACTTGGCAGCAGCTACCCTGGTCCAAATTGTTTCTTCCTTCTCTAAGAATGCCGCAGCTCGTTTCATCTTCAACGCTCTCTGCCACAGAGAGAAGTCTTTCATGCCTAGGCCTCCTAGCTCTTTAGGTTTACAGACCTCTTGCCATGCCACCATGCTAAAACCTGAATGCCTCCCCTGCCATAAAAAAGACCTGCATAGCTGTTCCATTTGACGAATCACCTTACATGGAAGGGCTGCAGTAAACATAGCGTAGACAGGTGCACTTTGGAGCACAGATTTCACTAGGATCACCCTACCAGCCTCAGAAATCTTCTTGCCCTGCCAGCCCATAACCTTATTAACCATCTTCTCCACAACTGGTGCAAAATCCTTGGACTTCAGCTTCTTCTCACTAATCGGGGCTCCTAAGTATTTCCAACTTTCCTTTGCAACCCCTACCTTCAAAATCCCGCAAATAGCAATCCTCCTCTGCTTCTCCACCACCCTAGAGAATCTGATACTTGATTTGGAAGGGTTCATTTCAAGCCCGCTAAGGAGTTTGAACTGAGTAAGCTTCAGTCGGAGCATTCTAGCTTCCATACATGTTGCCCGGGTCACAATCAAGCAGTCATCAGCATAAATTAGATGGGATAGTCTCACCTCTGAGTTCTTGAACTGGATACCTTGCAATTTTGAGCTTGGAGAATCAAGCAGCCTAGAAAGGACTTCTTGAACCATGACAAAAAGAATGGAGACAGGGGATCACCCTGTCGTATACCACATTTCGGCTTGACCCGTCCATGAACCTCCCCATTCACTATAAATGAGAACATTGATCCTCTTACACACAACATCACCCAGTCAATCCACTTAGGGGGAAAGCCCATTCTTCTCATGATTTCCTCCAAGAAATTCCAATTAACCTTATCATAAGCAGACATAAGGTCAACTTTGAGCACCATAAGGCTACGGGACTTGGGAGCTATGTCCATCGAGTGAAGAATCTCCTGGGCCACATCAATACTATCAAGTATGCTTCTCCCCTCAAGGAACGCAGATTGCTCAAGTCCAACTATCTCATCCAATACACACTTCAACCTAGAAGCAAGAATGGAGGTTATAACCTTGTACGCCACATTGCACAGGCTAATAGGCCTGAATTCCTTGACTCTTCTAGGGAACTTACACTTAGGCACCAAAGATATAAATGATTCATTCCAAGCTTGCGGTAGCTTAGCATGCTGAAAGAAATCTCTGATCAAACAACTGAAATCCGTTCCGACTATCTGCCAATTTGCCGTGAAGAATTCCACTGGGATACCATCCGGGCCCGGACATTTGTTCTTCCCAAGCTTGAAAACAGCATTCTGGATTTCCTCCATAGTGACCTCTGCAACCAACCTTTCCTTCCAGGTACTGCTAATTTCAGGTAGATAAGGCAAAAGAAAAGTCTAGAAGCTGGGGTCATCTCCCCAGACTTTCTCATAATGCTGTTGCAGAGCAAGCCCAATACGCTTCTGGTCCCTAACAACCTCCCCCGAGTCCAGCACCAGTTCTTTGATCTTTGACTTATGTGCACGAGACTTCACTAACTGATGGAAAAAACTAGAATTCCTATCTCCAGACCTGAGCCATTCAGCACGACACCTCTGTGCTGCTCTAGCCTCCTGCATCAACATGAGATGCTCCCATTGTCCTTCCAGCTGACGCAACAAAAGGTCATCCTCCTCAGCTAATTCTCCACCCTCTTCCAATGCATAGAGATTCCCAAGATATTGCTCAATTCTCTTACCCATACCAAAGACATCCGATGCTCTGCTTCTTCTGTCCCAGCCCTTGACCACCCTCTTTATAGCTTTGAGTCTAGTGGCAAACTGAAATTGTTTAGACCCACGACATAAAAAACTCCAAGCTCTCCCCAATGCTTCTGAGAATTCTGGTCTAGCCATCCAGCTATGCTCCAGCCTAAAGGTACCAGATCCATTCTGCTTCTTAGTCTTGTCTAAAGCCACTAGCAGCGGCGAATGATCAGATCCAATTTTCGGGAGATGTGTGACAACAGTCCCAGGCAGACGATCCTTCCAATCCTTGTTGCACAGCACTCGATCAAGCCTCTTAAGGATCTTAGCATGCCCACCTTGCCTATTAGTCCAGGTAAACTTAGAACCCAGAAATTCAAGATCTTCTAGACCATTAGAGCATAAAAATTGCAAGAACTCGCACTCAGCAGACCCAAAAGAAAAAGCCAGGCCTCCACGCTTCTCTTCTGCATAAATAATAACATTGAAATCACCCCCAATCAAATGGGGTAATCCGGCTCGCTCAGCTCTAGATAAGGCCTCCCATAACTCCCGCCAGAGAACATACCTCGTAGCCCCATACACCGCCGAGATAGCCACATGCCCAAACACTAGATTAGAAACCACACCATGCAATGCTTGAGCAGACCAATTGGTAAACGAGACTTTCCCAATCTCTAGCCTCCACACAGCTATGATTCCTCCGTGCCGGCCTCGACAGGGAATAAGAAAAGTCCCCCATCCCTGTCCTAGCCGCTTCTGCACCCATCTAAGCTTCACCTCGTCAACTAGGACATCTATCAGAAATAACAGAGACACCGCGCGGTTTGAGTAGAAACACAAGCAGGACCTCACCACGCCTCTTGGTCCCGCTCCGCGGCTATTCCAGAACAGCAACTTCATTGGATCACTTTCTCCGCTTTCGCCAGTTGCTCGTCTGGCTGATAGGCACACCGTCTTTTTTTCTGTCCCATTTTAACCAGCATAGTCACCAATGGCACATCATCGTCCTCCTCTTGCGCTCTGTGAATGGGAGTTAGTTTTCCTTCCCCAGCACTGGCCTCAAGGTCCTCCTCTTGGGCCTCAAAAGCTTTCTTCAACTTCTGAAAACTCTCCTCAGTGCATACAATTCATTTGAGATCTCATCAGTGCCCAGCTTTCAGATTTCAACAAAAAGCAGTACTATGCTGTCAAGGAAGCAGTACATACATATGCCAACTCATGATATATACTAGCAACATTTACCAATTGTACTCCATCAGAGATTAATTTACTCCAGGGAAAAACAAATAGAGAGTGTGTATATATTTCTGGGATCAAGTCTCTCGCCAGAACACAACAGTTATGCTTTATTGAGAATTGAGTGCTAATAGCCATAAAAGATTTCCAATGCCAGCGGAGCATTCTACTAATTCAGTAATTGTACCGAACTACCGATAACAAATCAAAGTACGAGATTGAGCAATTACACTAGATAGAGACACTGAATTTTAACGTGAAAAATACCAAATTAATAAATCACAGGTGCAATTCATGATTAAAACAAAAAACCCAAATCCTCGAGGATAAATTGTACACTTACAAGACATTCCAATATTTCAAAGCAATGGAACAGAATAGTTACTTGTTAACAAATTTCTGCCATTCATACCAAGAAGAAACGGTATTCATGATGGAATAGTTTCCTCGGTGAGCCATTGAAAGGTATAAACAAAAGCTCTCTCATTAAACCAGCAACAATCAAGTTATCAAGTAATACGAGGCCCAATTTAAGGTCCTCAATGTCCTCCCAAAAGCTTTGATCTTCTAAAAGCCATAACATGACCATCTCATCAATGACAAAACAAACATATCTGCAGCTCTTCTTGCCATCCCAATCAACTTCGCTTATAGTTCCTGAACAACAATTTCATACACGAAACAAAAGTATCAAGGTTACAAATCATTTCAGACCAAAAATACCCAACTTTGTGATTTCAACAAAATTGACCAAAAGGGGAAGATATCTCTACATATCTACGTACATCATCTCTATGCCAATCATGATATATATACTAGCAAGAGTACTTACCAACTATAGATCATTTGAACTCCAGAGAGACAAGCAAAGAGCAAGAAACAATCATCGTTTTAAATTGGTGTCGAAGGCGAAGGGAGCCTTGGTGTATGAGAAGTAGCCTGATCCATCGTCGGTATTGGCTTTAACTTGAGGGATGTCTCTGTTCTTGGGCCACTCCGGGCCATCCACAAGACACTTGGAGAGCAGGTCAACACTGCCTTTGATGTACAGCTTCTGCAGGGCACCGAACTGCTGCTGCTGCAATTCTCCTCCTGTTGCACTAGTAGTAGCACTAGCACTAGCACTAGCAGCAGCAATAGTAGAAGTACTGCTGCTTGCTAATAACCATTCTGGCAGGGACCCTATATCATCTTGGTCAAACAATTCCAGCTGCTGCAGAGCATCCATACACACCACAGTCCTCAGGTTTCTCCAGCCGCTGCGAACATATAGAGTCTTCAGATTAGGAAGATTTGACACTTCCTTTAGCATGGGGCAATCCACAATTACAAGCTTCTTGATAAACAGGAGGTTCTTGATCTCTCTCAAGCTGTTGGCTTCTCGTATCTCCAACTTTTGCAACATAACTGCATGATTGATGAGGTCCGTTGGGAGAGACCTCAACTTGGGACACATATCAATGGCGAGATATTGGAGGCGAGGCAGTACTATTAGTTCCTCACCCGCCTCAAACCAATTCCATTCCCTCCGGTTTCGCATTTTCTCGAGATATAATTTCCTAAGCTTGGGAAAGGAAGGGGAAGAAAGTTGCGGACCTCCATCATTCATGCCAAAACAAAATTCTTGTCCAATGCTTGTGACTCCCGATGCACCTGAAATTTCTATGTAATCAAGCTGTGGTAGCTGACCCAAGGCTGGGAGCTGCACAAAGTGGTTGCACTCCAACAATTCCAACCTCCTTAATGTAGGAAATGGTAGAGATGGCGCTGACAACATCCTCAGCCAGCCAGGGAATTCGAGGCCAAAATAACCTGTAATCTGTAGAAATTCTACTGAAGAAGGGGGACATAGCTCCTCGAAGACCTCTTCTATTTTTTTGATGGCCTCCTCTGCATGATCAGTACATGTCTCTTGAATCTCTAAGTTGCAAGGACTAGTGCAGCTCAAGTAAAGATCCCGAAGATGGTGTTTGTCCTTCAATGCTGCTGCTCTTGCGTCACCTCTGCTGGAGACCCTTTCAAGCTTGTCTATTGACAACCTTGTCAGCTTGGAAAGAAATCCCAAATCTTCCAATGTAGAACCCCCAACATTTTCAACTCGTTCTCCATTCATAGCAGCAGCAGGCAATCCCAAAATTTCTGTAAGTCGGTGGAGCCTTCTCATTCCGAACGGCATCCCATCAATTGGAGTGTTTTTGAGACTGAGGTACTTGAGGTTATGCAACGTGACGATTCTAGCAGGAAGGCGGTGCAGATTTTCACATTCGTACAAGTTAAAGTAATGGAGATTCCACAGATTTCCTATGCATTCAGGTATCTCTCTCACTTTGGTTTCCGCGAGATGTAAATATCTCAAGTGAATAAGATCACCTATAGAACTTGGCAACTCCTCCAAGGGCGAACAAGAAAGATCCAAGATCCTCAGGCACTTGAGAGATTTGAAATCATTATATTGAAGCTTTTGAATATTAGGAATCTTTAGTGTCCTCAATGATGTTTGTTGCCTTATGATGTCGGTAATGCCCTGTACTTCCCCACCTTGTAAGTATAGACGGCGTGGCTTCATCACAGAAGAACTAGACGGTGACACTATGTCAGCGAACCGTTCTGCGTCTCCACAGAAGGTTTCATGCTGTGCTAGATATCGTGCAAGAGTGTTCACAAGGTCATGCATTCTGCATCCTTGTTGATCATAGTAATTTCGATCTGGCTGTAAAAGATTCCTCTGTATCAATTCATTCCAATACTCTTCTGCCGTCTCTTCTATCGTCAGCTTTCCTATTGGTTCCACGAACCTCTCGGAGGACCAAAATTTTCGAGTTTTAACCTTGTTGAGAAGAGTATCCTCAGGATACAATGCAAAGTAGAGAAAACATGGCTTGAGATAAGATGGTAGATCCTCATAACTCAAGTATAAAGCTCCCAGAACTCCTTCGGGAAGAAGATTATTGTTTGACCATACTGGACTTCGGTGAACTTTCTCCCATTCAGAATACCGCATGTCCTTTGTACTCAGTACGCCAGCGACTGCATTGATGGCCAGAGGAAGACCATCACATTGCTCTACAATTTTCATCCCAATATCTTTCAATTCCTGCTTTTTATCGTCGTCATCATCCTTCTGAAATACCGAATTACATAGCAACGACCAACCATCCTCAACAGGCAACTTCTCCATGCTATGAAGATGTAGGGCACCCATACCCTTGGCTACGTTTGTGGATCTAGTGGTGATCAAAACTCTACTTCCACGGCCACAACTTTGCAAGGGCCTTTTTAATAAATTCAGCCACAGAGATGCATCCCACACATCATCCAATACAAGGAAGATTATCTTCTTCCTTACCACCTCATGGAGCTTCACTTCTAGATATGCTGAATCTTGATTCACATCAGGATCACCTCCAATATGTTGTATGATCTGCCTTAAGATTTTGGTTTCATTGACATCTTGGGAAACACAAATCCACACAGGTTTGATAGTCCGAAAGTGATCTTGCACCATCTCATCGTTGAAGATTTTTTGGGCCAGAGTTGTTTTGCCTATCCCCCCCATGCCGACGATGGCGAGGGTAATAAGCATCTTCTGACGATGATCGTCGGCTAACAGCAACTTCACCAAGGTCCTAGTATCCTCTTCTATTCTTGTGCCCACAAGATCAGGTTCAACCAGAGACGACGTGATTCTTCGGCTTTTTGGACGAGCAGATCTTCTATTTTGATCATCGAGAGTAATTGGTGTGAGATTGAAATCATTTTTCTCCTTAATGATTTCGTCCAGCCTAGTGTTTAGACTTTTAATCTTGCTTCCAATCTGGTGACGAAATCCAATGCGGGAAAAGGGAGTGAGGCAACAGTTTACCTGCGAGGAAAATAAGGGCATTTGATCAATATGCAAGTTGCAATATGCAAGTTGCAATATGCAAGTTGCAATATGCTTTCGAGTTGTATCACACATATCATAAAAAAGGAACTTGAATCATGAATAGGTGTGTATAAGATAACAAATAGAATAAAAAGTCATAAGCAGGGTTCAACGGACGTGAGAGGATGGTGCTGCCTGCAGGCGCTTCTGGTTCTCGATCTCGATCTCGTCCATAATATCATCGGCATCGTACATGAGATCTTTGAGCTCGTTCAGCCAACGATTGATGGTCCGATCCTGGCTCTGCCTCCTCTCGGCATCGACGAGCAGGTCACGTATCAGGCCCAGCTTTCTCTGAAGCCTCGTGATCTCGCCGGGCACTCCATGGAGCATGATAGCCTCCTGCTCACCATATTTAACCAGCAGATCGAGAAACTTGGAGACAAACACACTCGGAAGCATTGCCATCTCTCCGACTGATAATATCTATGTACAAGATTAACAATTAAGGCTAAGAAGAAACAGAACAAGGTGGCAGCAGCTTTCTCTAAGAAAGAAGTTGAAGAAGAAGAGAGTTCCAAGAGTTGCACAAGCTGGTTTAGCTGTAACAAAGAGAGGAATAAATGAATGGGTATCGATACATAGGAGCACAAGGAAACTGAGCATCATCAAAAGACCTTAAGTTACTCTCACAGATATGTAGCACAGCTACTCATATGAAGATTTGGTTTAAATAGAGCTAAATTTTCAATTAGTACCCTGTAGTTTGACCCATATTTTTATTTGGTCCTTATATTTCAAAAAGTTACAATACAGACCCTAAAATTTAAGAATCTCTCTTATGTGGTCCACCACGTCAGCTTCCGTCGAACGCCGTCAACCAGCTAACGGCAAACTAGCACGCGTGGCCCATTTTTATCCGCGTGGCCATTTTTAAATATATTTTATTAATTTACTTGCCTTGTCAGCATCTCTTCTCCCTCCTCTCTCTCTCTTCTCCCTCTTCTCTCTCTCTCTTCTCCGTCAACCAGCTAACGGCAAACTAGCAATATGCTTTCATGTATTGTATAGCAGCATATCAGGAAACTAATTTAAATCCTAAATAGGTATATAAGATAACAAAGTGTGGAAAATAAAGTGAGAAGGGTTGAATGTACGTACCAGATGCCTTGTTGAAGAAGAGGAGGATTCTCCTGCTGCGATGCGTTTGGCGTTCTCGATCTGGATCTCATCGATAATATCATCAGCATCATACATGAGATCTTTGAGCTCGTTCAGCCAGTGCTTGATGGTTTTTTCCTGGCTCTGCCTCCTTTCTGCATCGACGAGCAGGGCACGTATCAGGCCCAGCTTTCTATGAAGCCTCTTGATCTCGCCGGGCACTCCATTGAGCATGGCTGCCTCGTCCCGAGCATATTTTAGCAGGACATCGGCGAACTTAGAGACGAACTGACTCGGGATCATTGCCATCGCTCCGATTGAGAATATGTATGCACTACAAGTACAAATAAAACTGAGAAGAAACAGAAGAAGGTGGCGGCCGATGAAGATCAAAGAAAGAAGTTGAAGATGAAAAGACTTCCGAGAGTAGAACAAGCTGTAACAAAGAGATCAGAAAGGAATCCAAATAATTGTTAAGGAAGACCAAATAATTACGTGTCATACTACTTAGAGGAATAAATTAATGGGTATCCATAAGACCGAAGATAAAGATCACTACATGTGAAAGAGACTAGAATTTCTAATTATTATATGAGCTCACATGTGATTGATCCGTGAAATAATATAGCTCTGTTCTTATAAGGAAATTTGAAAAAATAGTTCCATTGCAGACAAGACGTCCAAGAAAGAAAAAAACACAAGGAAATTAACATGCAGGAAATTGATCAGGCAATAGGCATATATGCATCATCTAATTAGCACAAGGAAAGGAAACTGAGCATCATCAAAAGACCTTAAGTTACTCTCACAGATATGTAGCACAGCTACTCATATGAAGATTTGGTTTAAACAGAGTCAAATTAAACACATTCAAATAACTCCTGGCCGGCATCATGGACGGTCGATGATTATGGGATAATATCATCAAATTAAGCGCTTGTGTTCCCCCCTTCATGTGCATAAAGGACGTTGTAAATCTTTTGTAAATGATTGTTATGGAAAAGAATAATGCCCAGAAGTTTTGATTTAGATAGCAGAGGACAATACTTCTTTTTGATTTGAAGAGGCGTTTGCGACTTAAACTAAACTCGTCCAATAAAAAGATTCTGTGTTCGTGCTCTTTTTTCTTTTTATTCGTGACTAAGTTTTCTCAAAGAGAAAACTTAGTTGCGATCATCATAAAATTAAGGAGTAAAAGTATCAGAAATAGTGAGAAGTGGAGTTATCAATAGAAACCAGAACCACAACAAGATTTAATTACTAGGCTTCTTGTAGATGCATCATATATAGGAAAGACAAGATTGAAAACTAGAAGAAGTAGGTACTCAACAATTAAATTAATTACCTGAATATGTAGCAAGACCCTCTTAATGGAAATATGGAGGTTTTATACATACCTGCAATTCACTGCTAGCTATCTATGAGCAATTGATTCCCTTGTATTGCTTCAACAACCTCTTCTAGCTATCTCGGCCGCTGGAGTCCCCAATTCCAACTTCTTCAACACTGCTATCTATGATTGATTTCTATGCACTCACATGGCGCACATATGTGCTATTGCTATTTGTTCCCTTCAAAGTTGTCAGAGATAGCCAGCTTAGTTGGTTATAGCATTAATGCCATTTGGATATTAATAAAAGTAACGGTAGGCCACTTCCATTTGGACAACACAAGTCACGACATCGAAAGCAAGCATATATGTCGTCCTGATAATAATTTCTTAATTTACATATAATTAATGAGGTTAGCATGCAAGAAATCTGTGCCTAACACTAACAGGAGGCCGCCCCAAGGTTTCCACTTGCATGATAACCTTATTATATGTAAAGTAGAGCTCATCCTCAGTCCTCACTACTAGATATACTGATATATCTCCAATAAGTGGAAACCTTGGGGCCCTCTAACCTTATTATATGTAAAGAGATGATAAGCTCATCGATCGCTAAACTATGGTGCCTTCATGATCCGGTGTCCTTAATTAGACTAGACACCCAGCTGGCACTTAAAATATGGAGTTGATGATGATGATATAGATGACTAGTCTACAGAGGACCGGTAGCAACTCACTTTCATTGACCCCTTGTCGTCATGCAAGAGAAACTTTGAACAATTAATCATATCTAATTAATATCATACATATATACACCCATTACCCATCGACCCGATAGCGATGGAAATGGCATCAACTTTGAACAATTAAAGTAGACGAAATATGCCAAAGCCCCCTCTTCAACAATCATTAATTGCACATATGTTACGTTTCTTAAATTAACCATCTTAATTTTTTCACCCTGCAAATTAACAAGAGGATGTAAATTTGCATTTCATAGGAACAAACTAGGAAGACTTGTTAGTTTCAAGAACTCTCTAACTCTAAGGTATATAAAGCCAAAGTACGTACAACATCATATCTCCTTTTGGCTGTGTCATCGTTCCGTGTTCATCAACTAGTAGATATCTCCACCAAGAACATAATTGAAAGATTACATTCTACTTTAAGAACCCTAGCTAGACATATACGCAGGCAGCATCATTTCTTCTTTTGGGGTTTGTGTTGCTGAAATTGGGAAAGAAAGACAGATCAATGCTCTCTGAACTCAAGGGATGATCTGACACGAGGTGCTCTTATTGGCAGCAAAAAGTTTGAACTCAAGACCGCGTTTCCCGCGACAAAAAAAGTTTTGGGTACAGTAGGCCGGGGAATCGCATCAGAGGTCGGGAGGGGATCCGGAGAATGTTTAGGAATTCATGCAGCTGTGGGCCCAGCGGTCCGCCGGCCAATAGATTCGCGCGCACGTGCGAGTCATGAGCGCGCGGGAAACGAGGTCTGAAGGCTGCGCATGTGCCGGGGCCTTTAAGCCTTGTTTGGTTTGGAAATAAGGATTTCTTATCCGGGTTAAGCCCATTTTATCCCTGCATTACAGTCAAACACCATCTAATCTTCACTTTTATCTCTACTTTTATCCCCATCCCTATCCTCACTTTATCCCTACTTTATCCATACTTTTGAACCAATCATTACTATATTTTCTCTTATTTTCAACCAATCACATCAACTTTATCTCTACTTTTTCACTTTTCAACCAATCATTATTTCATTATTCCTACTTTTCAACCAATTACATCAACTTTATCTATACTTTTTCAACCAAACATTACTAATTTATCACTACTTTTCAACAAGATACCATACATATCCCACTACTTATCCCCGGATACCAATCCTCATTCCCTCTAATCCCGGGATAGGCTATCCCGCAACCAAACGCACCCTTAATGTTTACGTGTCGAACCCCACGCTCCCACGTGACTTGCCACGTGGACCCCACAAGTCGTGTCTATTTGGCTGAGAGATGTAATTATGAGCCCCGCTCCTCCTCCGGGGAAAAAGCTACCGTGATCTTGACCGTTGGATGAGATTTGCTCCTCCAAACCTACGGAGTCAGTAGTTGATGAATTATACACGACTTTCTATAAAAAAAGTTACTAGTTTTAACCGCTACACCACCACATTGGCGATCCAATCAAGGATAATTGCAATGCGAGCTTCTAACATCGTCAATAATGTTAGAAGTTAAATGAGAAAATGAGGAAAAAGAAACTATTTCCTCCCTTGCTGGATTTTTTTTTTCTTTATGGTTTAATTAGTCTGTTTACTTGACAACTTTGATTTAATTAGTTTCATCATGACCGACTAACTATATGCTTATTTATGCAAACCTATAACTCTTTTCCAGCCAAGGGTGGGATAATTGGGAGTTCATTTGCATGCAGTTGGTATCAAGATCTCTCATTAGAGTGGAGATAACTCGAAATTTTGACAATTTTTCCTTCTTTCGTAATTTATAGAAAATCTCTGAAATTTCAAATACGGTACCTTTGACAGCACCTTTGGCATGAATCCGCATCAGCTTTTCCTATCCTTATACTCCATAATATTTTAATATATATTACTTTTTTATTTTACAATTTCTCAATTCACGACACCAATGATTCTCTAACTCATTAAAATACTCATTCTCTCGTATGTCTTTTTATTATATGGTGAAAAATGATTCCACACTAAGACGGTATGTTGCCGCTGATGTGACGCTTAGGCATTGGATAATCTTTTGCGGACATGACAACTTTTACCCATACGTGCTCTCTCATTTAATTTTTTTTCTTTTCTTTTTTACCCTTTTCTTTTTTCTATACACACCAATCTCCTCCTCTTGACTGCAGACTGGGTCTCCCCCACTTCCATTTGCAATCTTGAAGATGCCGGCAAAATCCACCTACGATGGATTTTAAGGCTCACCAGGAAAGGGAACACATAATAGTGAGAGAATGTCACTCTTGCCATATAGCTTACAAAACTGATGGAAGTAAGATAGACGACGGATCACCCCAAGTAATTTATTGCTAGTTTAATCGATAATATAAATAGTTTTCTACGATAAACAATAAAAGAGATAGTTTTCTAGAATATCAATGTGATGTATGTGATAATATGCAAAACAGACCTTTCTAATTTTATAATTTAGAAGAATCGTGTTCTCATTACAAAATAGACCGTTTGCATATGAAAAAATTACCTATAAATTGGAAATCCAAAATAAAGATTCCCGACCAAAATGACATGTTTCGTAACACAAACACAAAAACCGCTCTAAATTGTCAAAATCGAATATAAAGTCGTTTAAAATGTAATTTTTTTTCTAGATACCATGTTACACTTAAAACTCCAAAAAAGATCTTGGAAGCTACCACTTAATATAGTATTTCACAACCCATAAATCACCAGAAATAGGCTACAAAGGAGCTGAAAAATAGAGAACCCATGATTTTTGTATGTCCCCATCTTGATCAATCAGCAGAAAAAATACAACACCATATGTTCTTGATAATACATACACAAACAAATGAAGATGGAATGATAGCAAATTAATGAAACTAGACTAACAGAGATGATGATCCTGAAGCAAGATGTTTTGATCTCTACAAAGAATCAAAGTTTAAGATATCTCAACGAACTACCGCCAACACCTACAGAATGATATCGCCAGGACTTCAGTTACTATAGTAAGACTTGGCAGCCAATGTACTGGATCATTTCACTAGATCAGATCCTGATACCTAGGATTTGGGATTGTGGACACAAAAACTACACAATCAGAAACCCTAGCCTTGTTGAGCAACATATGCCAAGTACTTTGCTCGCTCCTTCCTGTATCGTTTGAGCTCCTTGATGGCTGCAAGGAGCACGTGCAACGACACCGGTGCAAAAAATGGCTTTCAAATGCATCACCAGTGACAAACAGATCCCAAAGGTTAGTACATGAACGATAGAACAAAAATTAATGAAAAGGGTAATGCTAACCATGTATATGGCAAAGTAGTGCTCCATTGATGAATAGCTAATTGACATGATTGATGGATGGAAGAAAGAATCCTCCGCCAAAGCCCTCGCTTTCCTCGATGATACTTAGAAGACAAATGAAAGAGAGAAGATTAAGTACACCATGCTTTATTTCACCTTTTATGAAGGAGAATTAGCGGCCGATATACTACCAGCGGAAGCATCATATATTCCAAGACTCGCATTTTTTTGAGCCAAACTAGCTGCTTCAAGTGAGCACTTAACCTGCAAGACAAAATTTGTCTCATATTTTGATTAGTTAAATGCAGCCAATTCATGGATGAAGTTGGGGCCTATGTTATCAGTAAGAGACAGCTTTACCAAACTATAAGCCATGAAGGTACAAGACACAAATATGTTTGAAATTACAATGAGGATTTAGAAGTACATGCGCAACATACCTGTTTTCCTATATCATCCATGACGATCATTCTCGGAAGTGATTCAGCCTATATAGTCAAATCAATCAGAACAAGAAATGGAATGAAACAGCAGAGAAATTCACCCAGGTGAATTAAGGAGCAAATGCCTAAAAAAGATATGAAGTACCAATTTAGAAAGAGAGTCCAGTGTGGCTGCAGAAGAAAGTAGATTTAGACATGCATGGCGCCTGAATAGAGCATCCAACTCCCTACAGATACAAAACTAGAAGATTCATCAGGTGGTGAACCACCACTATGCAAACAATTAGAAATATACAGCAGACATGTATTCACAACATTAAGTTTTCAAAAAAGAAAACATTTAAATGAAAGTGCAAACATGATCAATCCATGCTGGTTAGGGAAAAAAAGGTTCAGCAGTATATAAGTTTCTGAGAGAGATTGCCGAAGATGGTTTACAGATCCAGAAACTTTGAAAAAACTACATATGAAACAAAAAATAAAGTAACAATCTACACCATGCCAACCCAATGCCTGGAACATTGCAAGTATTTACAACTATGTGCGAATATATTCCAGACAGGGTTGTTACCTACAACATCAATAATGAGGATCAACAGAATATAGAATAAGACAAACAAATACACATATCACTGGCTGCTTGCATCCTAAATTTTTTTCTAAATGCTCAAAAAAACAAATGAATAGACTAGATGCCTCTCGTTTAATTTTTAGAGTAAGATTGAGCACTTTCTTAACCGTGAACTTGCCTAGGAATTGGGAAACAACCTCCTTTTAGCTTTCTTCCCGTCCTTATCTTGTGAACCTATCTTGAGGCAGCTCACGGTTAAAAAGAAGTCAAATCTTTCACCAAAGATACACTGAGAGGTGCCCAGTCCAACTAGAAGTAAGTCAATTTAGTACAAAATCTACGCTACAACCTAAGACTTCAAAACCCCACCACGAAGAAAAAGATCATTGACAAGTTAAGACAAATAGTGGATTAACAACCAAAAACCAGCATGAAGTTACATTAACAAACTGGGACCATGACAAAATCCATATTCTATAATTTCAACTGGGTGAGAGCTTATCTATACAACGCATCACATGCTCTATATGGGAAACATATTGAGGAAAGCAAAAGTATATACCATTCTGCAAAGCCTCTTTCACTTGCTAAAAAGTTGATTCCCATCCCAGCAGTATAATAAGACTTAAGGCCAAACAGAAGGCGAAGCTGTGCAATGAACACTTGGAAAATTTTCTGAAGTTCCTGTTACACATCATGCAGTGATAAGTTTCTGAACTAGTTGCTACCAGAATACAAAATACAAATAACCACCATGGATATGAAAGTCACTCTATGACACTGTTTTCCAAATAAAAATAGTGACATGAAAGCATATGTTCTCACTTGATAGGAGTCGTATATGTCATTAGTATTTGACGAATCTAACAACTCAAAATCCAAGAAAACAAATTTGCTCCCCAAAAATAACATGCACAAGATTTGACCCAAGGTTAGGATGGTAAGTATTACAATGCAGTCAAGCTATTAGACTACCTCTAGTTAACTGTTCAAAATTTAAAATCCCATATCCAGGTCAGTCAACAACTGGAATGCAATGTATAGGACAAGGGATACATCTGGATGTCACCTTCAGAATCCTTTGATTTTCAACAAGTCTATGTTGAAAACTTTCATGACACAGAGTATGTGGTATTATTGGAAATGCAATGATGAAAAGCTAAACGCTAAAGCATTAGTCTATGCATAATAGCAATCATCGATAGCAACATAAAACTACGTTATGTGTGTCTAACTTCGTCTACCTTAAATCATCTCTTTCAAGATATCTTCGTAAAATGTAACCAGAAAAAGGGAATATCTTCAATAAAGGAATTTGATGAGTTTAAAGACAGTAGAACTTGCACCTTGGGTAGCTTGAAAAAGTGTATGTGTGGAAAAGCAAAATAGTTAGCAAATAGGTAGTTCACTCAGCTCGATGTTCCAAAACTTCTAATCATGTTCATTTTGTGGAAGCAGTAGTTTTTATTGCACAAGCAACATACATTGCTATGATATGACTTAAACATTCCAGTTGCCTTTTTACACCATATATAGCAGAACACAATTTCAAACAGTGCTTGACGCATTCTCAAAGGCTCAACACAAGTTAAATGTTAACGTGCCAAAGCTTTCGAGATTTTAACATTTTAACAGTTATCCAATATACCCAACTTAATGCCCAAATCAAATAGAAATGTCAGCTCCTAGTTACCAGCCTTTACTTTAAAGCTCTTACCTGCATACTGATTATACTTGAACAATTCTACAACCTTGACATATCGATGCTGAACTCCTAATTATATAACAAAGCTTCCCAGCTTTAGATAATATAATTTTTGACAAAGTTGCTATCTTGGACTATTTACCAGGGACTAAACACTTTACAAATACATCATAGGTGTACAATTACATGTCTGTTTTATTCCCACGAGGGGAATACCAGCAGAAAGCGAACGAGATGTGCCACCCTATCTAATATGAGGCATACATTGTTTAAATTCACAGTTATAAGCTTCTTTGAGCATCATCTAGTTGAATACCTATCTTCGCCTTGTCTTTTTCACAAATTTTCCAGAAGACTGAATCCTAGTAACTTTAAATATTGTGAACTTGTTTGTATATGCAAACCATGCAAGAAAAAGCAGCATTCCTGCCATCCAATATCCTGGTTTCCATCAACAGAAACCACTTTTATGTTCACTTGTCTAAATCCATATCCTAGTAAATCTAAATACCGTCTATGTTCCTATTTTTAAGCATGTGAGAAAAGTATCAATGCCCATTCTGATACCCTTTAAATAGTAAAAGGATACCACCTAATCCTCATTACAACCTGGGTTTGGTTACACTGAAAAAATAATTGCATAAGCTAAGTAAACGAGGAACTCATACACTACCATCAAAAAAAAAAAAAATAACCATGAGTGGATAACGGCCTTGGAACAGAGGAATCTCAACTCCCAGAAATCCACAAATACGATAAAGATCATCACCTATAAATTTCTTCTTATCTATATGCCTCAGAATGTCACCTTCACCCCACATATGAATTCTACGTACATACTGTTAGTCTGCCCCAAATCGTTCATGAATTTGCACAAATAGAGGCTCAACTGTAGAAACATGACCATTAGGGGGCATTAGACTTTGTATTATTCCACTTCTGCTCTTTCATTTTTTAGACGAAAGAAAATTTGAAAACAAATACCTATGAGCACTAACAATAGAGCTTATCTAATCAAAAAAAAAAAAAGACAGCTTTTTTGTAGTGCTATATGCCTTCTAAGTTCTAACAACATGGTAAACAGTCAGATGCCATTCTTGAAAGTAAAACAAATACTGGACACCAATATGTAACTTGAGGGGAAAAAAAGACTGCAAGTACAAAAGGGATTTTTCATTCTCACCTGAGTTGCGATCATATCCCTCCTGAAATGTGGCTTTTGAGGATCTCCAAAACAGCTAGGTGGGTTCCATACAACAATACCTCCCCACATCTAGAAAATACCAGTAACAGCTCCTAGTTAGTATAATATGAATCAAATGCTAGAGACAATGGAAAAAAAAACTGTATCCACTTACTGGAGATATGAAGCCATTGGTCTTTGAAATTTCTCCATTTGGAAGACGTAACAAAAGTGGGCATTCAGTCACTAAAGGTACATACCTGTAACATTGATAAAGATAATCAAATTGCTCGCCTTAGTAAAAGCATTCCATACAGCTACTGATTCAGCTTCAAATATAAATAAAAAAAAGGAATTTGCTTCAAGGTTAAAACCGGAGTAAAAAGAAATGAGAAATAGAGTTGTATTCCCAGTAACACATTACATTCCCTATCAGGTGATCTTTTAGCTACCGACTTGGGATAAATAAGAAGCTCTCTCAGCTTCTCAAATTGTCCATATTCAAAAGCCCGTCAAATGTTGAGCCATAAGAGTTCTCAGTTCCTTAAACAATATCATTAGCAATAGTATACTGAAAACTATATCTCTATAAACTCGTATGAAATTGCAGGATCATCAAGCCCCAAAATAGCCATGAAGTTATGATGTTGGCACCTCTTAGGTAGATAAAACTTCTTCTTCTCCCTAAGCTAGTTTAAGCTAGAAAGCACGGACACCTGTAGCAGCGAAGCGTACCAATGTCAGATACTTCATGGGCACTAACACTTATCGGGCACCTGTCCGACACTTTCCTAGTGTGTCCTCTTTTCTTTACAAGGTCTGACACATGACACGCACTACACACATACCACAACACGCAATCCACACAATCCCCTCTATTGAGCAGGGTTTAGAGGCACTATTGGGTTTAAAAATAACTCATTCTTCCCCTTCTTCCACGACTTTTGAGCCCTAGCCTTAGCATCTTAGCATCCAGTAGGCCAAAACAGGGAAGGTGCATAGATCAATGGCGACTATCGATGTTTAAGCTAGAAAGAACATAATTTTTATACATTAGTCATGTATCTTTGAATGAAATACCCATCGTTGTGTCCTGGATTTATGAAAATTGTTGTGTCAGCATGTCCTTGTCGTATCATATGTCCGTGTCTATGCTTCCTTGGGTTTAAACTAGAAAGGACATGGATTCCAAACACATCAAAGAGGCCAAGAGGCCCAAGACTTGGTCAGAGAGTTCTTTAACCTTCATACACATATTATGCTAAGTATCAAAAAAATAAGAACCAAGTTATTTAGAGTCAAAGAACTTTTGAACATTTTCCATGAGCTAGATCTATAGAGACAATGAAATGCAATATGATGCTCACGTTCTTAATGATATATTATGAAACCAACGAAAACGGTATCAATGCAAATCAGGGCTTTTAAGAGTGATAGAAATGTGGAAAGAGAAACACTGGTTGAAAGAATATACACCACAAATTGCAGAACTTTCGAACGTCCACCAGCCGCTAGGGATGTATCCAAATGCCACTCATTCGAATTTACCTATTAATACTGTGACTATGAGATAAGAAACAAAAAAATTTCCAAAAGACATGCTACAAGCCAAGCATTTACTAGTATGCAAAACATGATTCGCGAGATAACTATTGCGCCCATAAGAAATTAACTTATGAACATCTGCAGACATTGTCGATACATAAAAGACATTGGCCACACAGAATTTGTACACAAACTGTTCTGAAAAATTTTAAAAAATGTCTGATTGTCTGTAAATTACTATGATGCACCAATTCAACTGAGTACCATCCTCGATAGGATAATCTCCTTATTCAATTATCCTATAAAAGGTTCACGAGTATTTGACCATGTTGCATCCTCCACCAGTTAATAACCTAATACGCATGAATCTAATTTTCATATCGCCACCTCAACATAAGCACAACACATAATGAAGATTCCATCACTCTTTTGAGCCCATATATCTCAACCTTAATTTTCTAGAATAATGGCCTTTTTCCCTTGCACCAGATAGCCCAAAAGTCCCAACCCCATGAATCAAAAAAACACTTTAGCTAAACATTTCAACAGTTGTAAGGTAGAGGCAAGATGATTCTTTGTGCTCTTTCTTATGGTGTCCAAATTGTCTAAGCCAACTATTTTACATTCACAGGAAGCCTTAATAAATTAAGAAGCGTACCAAAGGTTGCACTACATTCATGAGGCTAGATGCTTTAAACAACATAAGTATGCATGCTTCAGGAAAGATTTTAAAAGTTGCGTTTCTCTTTAAATAGCGTTCAATAGTGAAAAATGTCTGAAAACTATATAAAAACTCCACAACTTGGATTCATTCGAAATGTTTTTAGGGGCGAATGAAAACTTCACATCATCCATTTGGACTACTGACTCAACGAGGAATGATTTTGGTAATCCTACCACATATATGATCATAGGAAGAAATTGACATCGATGGGAGATCGACTACAAAGAGTCGAGGCTCTTATTATCTGTTGCCAGCCTCCAATCCAAGAAACTCATTTTTCCTTCCCTGGCTGTTGCATCTAGGATCACCAGAAATGGAACAAGGGCAGAAATACAGTTTAATTGATATGCACCAATGACAAACTCTCAAACTCTCACATCTTTTCTGTTCATTCTTTGTGCATATTCTCTCCTTGAGATCCTTGAGCAAAACTTAGTTTCTTTAAGTAGATACACTACAAGCTTTTGCGTTTCTTGCAAATTTTTCACATCATGTATCTCCACCTTCTTTGGTTAAAATAAGCGTATTCTGTCACTAAACTTCATCAAGAAGGCTGGAATAATTCCATTAATGTTTGAAATCAAAGTTTTAAGTCAGTCCTATATCAGTTGATAGGTTCTTTAAAACTGATTAAAATTTGATGCTCTTTTTCAAGATGCTCCATCACTCATGCATCTAAATGCTTAGTGGAATGAAAGAACTAGTATAAGACAGAAACATAATGTATGTATGCATTGAGGAAAAGCAGCACCTAATAGAAGGTTATGAAACTTACAAAGAAAGGAAGATCATCAACGCTAAAGACATAGCTGCCTACTTTGTCATCCCAGTAAGACATGGCTGCCTTTGGCATATGATACAAAACCTGCTAGCAAGAAAAAGGGTGAAGACCATATCCCTTTCTGGAAAATTAGCACCATTTTGCCAAGTACAGAATTTAGTAAGAATTACCAAGTACAAAATTCAGTAAGAGTACCTGACTTTCTACACGCATGTTTGCAATTGGTGCCAATGCCTCCACTATTAGGGACAAAATATCAGTTTCTATCTTTTCAAACTCCCTAAGGTAGAATGAAGGCTTTAGTATCAAAAACAAACAAGATTTGGCATTCAATGACAATATGCATGAATAAATTTTCACCATGAGAAATGCTGACTAAGAACTAGTTTACTGATTATATATGACATGGTCTTGTAATTCTTCTTCCTTTAATCAAGAAGCCAGATGGTTTATATCTTTAATCTAGGTCCTCCATTGCTATAAATTATAACAAAGTAAACTCAACTGTAAACAACATTCCATGCATGCTAATGGAATTTTAGTACACTGAGCTTGAAACAAAAAAAGAAAAAACACCAATGCGTATTAATGAAATATCTATTTAGGAATAATGGCAACTGTAAGCCTATTGATAATAAAACCACCAAATTCAAACAGGGCAATAGAATTCCAATTTTGCAACTTTAGTCTTGGGGTGACACTGGAGATGAACAATATTCAGGTTGTGAGAAGCCGAGGAAAGGATTTGATTCCTCTTTGAAAAGGTAACGGAGGAATAGCATTATGGCCCATAGCAGTATGAAGACCATCTTGATCATATGCCCAAACACCACTACTGTCTGACAAATCACTTTGAAATATTCCCTACAAATTCCAAACAAGGTAACCTCATGGGTACTTTTGATATCAGGACTATATAGGGGCGCATTTACAATTCTAAGGATGCAGGAGAAAATGGGCAATATGTCTCTTATATAGTAGTTGAATCAAGAATATACAAACAGTTCTATAGTCGTTGAAACTTGAAATTTTCTTGCAGGGCCAATGAGTCTACTTTTCAAGAACATAGACCTAACATGTCACGCCTAGATTAGGATCTCATAGCAAAGCCATGTGTTCAGGTTTCAATACACCTAAGTCAAAAACAGAGCCAAAAAAAAAGTTCAGCACAACCTGTTTCTCAAAGCCAAAAAAAAAAAAAACCAAGTGCTCGTGACCAATGTGCACCACTAGAATTCATATAATTTGTAATTATATATCGAAAAACTTGAGCCCACTTCATCATCATTTAACAAGGACAAACATAGATTCTTAAACTCGCTGTTAATGTGCTCACATAATCCAAGTTGCGATTTAAGATCCTTAGAAATGACATCACTTCCTTTTGAGCAGAGCACATTCCACTTCTCTCTAGCATATTTGCTTCCTTTAAGCAATGAATAAAATTCATGCATGATGCCTATAATTATCCTTTTTCATACCCGTGTCTTCTTCCATTTAGAAGGAATACTCTTTATCACCTAAAACATTATCCTTAGAAATCACATCACATCCTTTTGAGCAGAGAACATTCCACTTCTCTCTAGCATATTTGCTCCCTTTAAGCAATGAAGTTATCCTTTTCCACACCTGTCTTCTTCCATTTTAAGAGGAATACTCTTTATCACCTACAACATCAAGAAAAAACATCTATCTTACTCGAAAGATCTTCACCATGCTTTTTGCATGTTCCTCTTTATCTAGAGTGCGATTAATTCATAGATTTTAAAGTCCATCCAAACCAATGAAAAGGACACAAACATATTACTGCTTCAAAGACATCTCGTAGGTCCCATTAATTTCATCGTACATGACCAACATACTTTCACTAGCTTAACTTTATTGATAATCAATATTTCCTTCATACCCAGATCATAGGAACACTTCTATTTTGTAAATCCTATGGGAACTTCCTTCTTTTAACATGTTACCAATTCCTAATATTCTGCACTAGAAACCTTATATGATACTCCATACCCCCTCCCATTATATGAAACATTTAGCATTTCAAGACAATCATATAGCTCAATTTCAGCTTCAAGGAACACCCACAAAATTATTCCTATCCAGAGATCTCCATTTCCTCCAATTTCAAGGACAATTTATGCTGATTTGAGCATAGTAATCTCCTTCATTCGCATTGATGCTTCTGTCGAGAAAATATTTGACCTCTTTCATTGAAGGTGTGTGTAACTAGCCCTCGAACAAAATTCGCATTTATATAGAAGAAAGTTCATCATTTCAATTAGGATCACCACTTGTACCTATTACCACCACAAAAAGTCATTCTGGACTATAACTTCCAGTATGCTCGACTATGCAATTATTATCACATGCTTACCATCTCCATTCTCCACAAACAAAAGTCAAGATGCTTGTCGTTAAGCAGTCCACTCAGATAAGTGTGAGAAGAAAAGACTAACAATTATCATGAAAAGTCGGTAATTCAAATCATTAGGACATTCAACACAATTCTACCAACAAAAGGTACAACTTGGAAATTCGAGCAAAAAAGATTCGAATGATTCTATCATTTCAAAGTCCATAAGAAATAGATGGCACGAAAGTTTCGAAGGATGCTAGTTACCAATCATAAACTCCATCAGCTGGATCCGCATTCAACAAGTTAAACGATAGAACGACGCTCCCATCCAACCCGACGGGCATAATCTCTCCTGCCCCATCCCCATCCCTCCCTTCCACGCCACCTTTCAAGAAAACCTCCACAAATATCCTCCCCACAATCCCTGCCACCTCCTCCTCATCTATCTTCCCTATTACCCACGCATGCCTATGCTTCCCCACCACCACCCTCACCCCTTCCTCCCTCTCCACATCCACCACCACCACCGTATACATCCTCCCGTGCCCCTCCTGACCACCCTGCAGAACCGACTCCAAGACCTCACCGATCGCATCGTCGTCACCGCCGAGATCGAGATCCGGGAAGTTGGACACCGAATCGACAGCAACGGAGAGGGTATAGTTGGGGACAAGGCAAGAAGGCGTGGCAAAGGAGGCTTTAGTGAGATTCTGGAGCTCCGAGGAGAGGGAAAGGTGGAGGCGCGACGAGAGAGAGGGCTCCGGGAGCTGGGATCGTACGAAGAGTGCGTGGAGGCGAGTGGGAGAAGAGAGCGGGCGGGAGGGGAGAGAGCGCAGCGGGGGGAGCGCGGAGCGGTAGATGGCCGTCGAGGAGAGGAGGAAAGGGAGACCTGGAGAGAATACATCAGAGAAAGCGATTGAGAATAGGAGGAAAGAGTGATGAGGCCGAGAGTACCTGCGAGGAAGGAGAGGAGGACGGAGAGGGTGAGGAGGCAGCGCTTCTTGCCCGGTGGAGTAGTCCTCACGTCGGCGGAGGTGGTGGCGCCGGCGCCGGCGTCGGCGACCGGAGGAGGAGTAGAGGTGGAGCTGTCTGCCATTGCTGCTACCTTGGCGTTGGAGCCCGGCGACGGCGAAACTAGTCTCGACTCTCGAGGGTGGTTAATGGGTCCGATAGCGCTTTAGGATCCGATCTGGATCCGGTGACGTACGGATCCGCTATTGGTTATCGGGTTCCGGAGTAATTACGGAGGAGAAACGGGTTTTGGATGCACTTACGAGATCCGAATCCGAATTTGGTATATAAGTTTTGAATTTGGTTTTAATTGGCCAGTATTTGAGCTTGAATTCAATAGACCGACCTCGAATAAAAAATTATCATCATTCAAAATTGAGTTAAAGCAAAATAAGAAGAAGAAAAATGAAAATTTAATCTCAATGTGCAAAACTGAAATAGCTAATGATACATACAAGCATACAAATGTTTTCGAGCGTTAGTGCATGTGGAACTAGGTACAATTATTAAGATGCAGCCGAATTGTGGGAATTGATGATTAATGACCCATCATATGGGGTGCTTTGGAAGAGAGGAGAGCAAACATAGAAAGAGATGAGAGTATAAATAAAAGAAGAGTGGAAGACTGACATCCTTGAGGACGTGGTGAAGGGATGGGCAAGAGGAAAAGCTCCTTCTAGAATGCTCACGCCCTTGAGTAACAATGATTTACATATTAGGGCCGGTTTTTTGTTATTTTAAGCAACTCATGATGACTTTTTGGCCTCGTTTGGTTGTGGAATAGTCTATCCCGGAATTAGATGGAATAGGAATTAGTAACCCGGAATAAGTTGTGGGATAAATTTTATCCACCTTGGTGTTTGATTGAAAAAATGGGGATAAGGAGGTAATGATTACTAGGGATTGGAGAGGTGTAAAGGAAATTAATAATATTTGTACTTTAATTAATAATGTGATAATACATAAATATTCACCTTGACTTTAATAAATTATTTAATAATATGATAATACATATTATATTAATTAAAGTATAATATTATCACCCCACCCGTTCTTTTCGACGCCTCCTCCTGCTAATTCCTCTCATATCAACGTCCACTTATTTGCCATATCCTGCAGACGCCTGCTCCTCCGCCATCGTCAGCATCGATACCCGCCTGTCCTCCACCAAATCATATGGCTCGACGATGTTGGGAGCATTCTTGTCGGCACCGTGGCCTTCGGCGACGAACACGTGACCTCCACTTACAGCGAATGCGAAAAAGGATCGCATCGCCACATGGCATAGCATAATAACACGGCATGGTTATACACATCATTGCATCCTCATGCTGACCCATTTATATTAATATAATAATATTTTTTTTTATTTATTTTTTTATTATAAATATAATAATTAATTTATTATATTAATTTATACACATCAATGAGCTACCTTTTCTATTATTAATTTATACACATCAATGAGTTACCTTTTCTATTATTAATTTATATTAATTTATACACATCAATGAGCTACCTTTTCTATTATTAATTTATACACATCAATGAGTTACCTTTTCTATTATTAATTTATATTAATTTATATCATTAATTTATACACATCAATGAGCTACCTTTTCTATTATTAATTTATATTATTAATTTAATTTTGGATTGGTGAGGTGTAAAGCAAATTAATAATATTGGATGAAAAAGGTAGGATAGGAATAGGGATTGGTGAGGTGGAAAGTAGATGGGATAGGTGGGGTTTGGGGGGTTTTTGCATAAAACCCCCTCTAATCCTGGGATTAGGAATCCCAGGATAAACCTTATACCCGGGTGGGGATAAGGCCCTGTTTGGGTGCTATCCCGGGATAGAGACAACCCTATCCCAAGATTGGTTGCACTTATCCAGTACCAAACATGGCCTTTTAAATAACCTTTTTTTCATATTAGAATCACTTTCCACCTAAGATAATTTAAATAACCTTATTTACACTTAATTATTTTTTTGGATTAACTGTGCCCAAAGCTAGCTAAGGGTTACAAGAGTAAAGGAAAAGTAAAAACACACTACACAAAAGAAAGATCTCGGGCAACAAAGAGATGGAAACCTCACATTACTCATTATGCAAGACGAACCTGAATAGTATACAGATAAACTACTCTACCACTGAGAAAGAATTGTTAGCTATAGTCTTCGCATTAAACAAATTTCGTATTGTGATGTAGAGACAACCAAGTGGCCGTGGGATTCGATTCCCACGGCCGGCATTTTCACCACATTATGTTCCAAATGCTTTCTATATAAAATAAATGTACATACAACTTTAAGGAACAAATTCTTCACATTTCTGCACAATATAAGAACAATTACTGACATCATACAAAGAGGAGGACATTTTGCAACTGCAGCTCCATTGATGTCAAAGATTCTTCTTTCCTGTTGCAAACCTGGCGCAACGATTGGTTTCTCGACAAAATTCCAAACTAAGAGATCTGAATTTATCGGCATTGAAGGTCAATCTGCGACCGCAGTCCCCAGCTTGTCCTCATCAACAACCACGTCTACTCTCTCAAGGAAAGAATCCATGAAGCTTGAATAGATGTGGAACTAAGATCACAAGAAAAACAAAGAGGGATTGTGATGATCTTTAATTGCTAGCTAAAAGAAGAAGAAAAGAATGATGAAGGAAGGGATCATTGCACTGCACATACGGCATGCACAATCTATTCGAGTTTGGCCTGCAGTGCTTGCTGTTGATCTCTTGCAGCTTCCCTTGCAGAATCGGCTTCTGAAAGTAGCCTCTCCCCCTGTTACATGATTGTCAAACCAGATTCTGAAAACGGATTTGGACAAAGAATCTAATCGTGTTACACATTAAACAATAAGTGTCATTTTGAGTCGTAATCATTTCAAAAGCATAGATGCTGAAAGACCATGCGATAAGTAATAATAGAATTTCTTGAGCAGCTAATAACTCATCATATGTCCTTATAGGAGCCATATATGTAATGATCCAAAAAAACAAAAACTTAGAAACATTTAGTCCATTCAATGTGGCGTGCAGTATGCAGTAAGAGGGTTGTGTAAATAACACCTTTCCAACCATTGCTTCAGCGTTCCTTTCCCTCGGTTCGAGATATTGGAGCTTCTGCACCATTTGTGTCAGCACAGCATCAAGGTTTTTTATATCGTCTACCTGTCTCGCATCCCTCTGTTTCTCTATGGCCTTGATCAACTCCTCAGCTTGCTTTGCTAAAGACAAAAGTAGGCAAGAGAAGATAGAGAAAAAGAATGTGACCAATGAGTCCAATCTAATATTGTTTTCCCTCATAAGATGAGATAAACATTGGCTTGCGAAAAATATTGATCGTCTCATAACCAAATATAAATGGTGAAAGTTAGTTAAGAAACAACCTTTTCCTTGCATTTCCATTAGGCTTGCTTCAAGAGACATGTTAGACACTTCTTGATCACTCAGCTTTCCTTTTAGAGCCTTAACCTCCTTTGCCACCGATTTCGCTGACTTAACCTGACAAAACGAACTCTTAGTTGTGCGTATACATAGAGTTGTGCAGTCTGACTTGGTCTATAGTTGATAGACACAGAATGGTCACTAATTATTTCCTCTAAGATATGCATGTTCATAAAAGGCTATGTGGTACTTTACTTACAGTTAAAAGGCTATGTGGGAGCATAGAATCTTTATCACTAACACATCAAAATCGAATAAAATAAACTATGACAAGTGAAGCATCAAGTGGGATACATATTCTGCTACAACCCAGATGCACAGACGATATGCATCAATTCGAATTTCACCATCAAAGAGGGTTGTGATACAAATTTTGCTATAATCCTACTAGAACTTAGTTTATTCCAACATCAGCCATACCAGCCAAATTCATTCCATGTTTGATGCATTGAGTTAGCTGGCACCTTTAAGATACAGCTGAATTGTGACAATTGACAATGACCCATCAGCCAACTACTATAGCATACGCCATTGACCTAGATAATCCAGCAATGAGAAAATTTAAGTTATATGGATATCCTGTCCAAGAGATGGCCTATACATCCATGAGTTCGCAGTAAGCAGTGGAAAGTGTCAATTCCATAAACTGCCATTGACAGGGCAAAAACATTTCCATCGAGTCTCATAAGCAAGTCAATAATACAACATGAACTAAACAGGTCAAATGATGCATAGTACCATATGATAATTGGCTTCTGAAGCTACACATATCTGTTCTTGTATAGCCTGAACCTGGGATAATTGCTTAGAAATCTTTTCATGAGCCTACAGACAAAGAGAGCAATTGTCAACCAACTGAAACCCCCAAATAAGCATAAAGCACCAAAAAGATTACATGAAGCATGCGCATTATGTATCTGAGAAAGGTTCCATACATCAAAGGGGCCTACTTGTTGTCTAGAATAGATCCTAAGCAAAAAAAAGTTCTAAAAATCTCTCAAATTTAGACCAATAATGCACTTACGATTCCAAGAAGTGAATGTTACCACTGTCCTTATTCCCAGGAGTTATTTCAATCCATCAATTGTTTCTGCTTTCTTTTCTTTTCTTTTCTTTTTGATTAATTGAGCCAGAAGGCTAGGAAAAGCAGTAAAGGATCTTACACAAACAGCCTATACCTACAGAAAAGTAGAGATGCCCACAGGCGGCAAGATTCCTGATTTCTTATTACTAGTGTATTAGTCTCCAAGGAACAGATATAACTAATCACAAGCTATTATGCAAGAGACAACTCCATAAGAATTATAAAGGAAAAGACACCAAGAAGAAATGAACACATACAAAACTAGCTGCCTTAGATTGAAACTATGACAAACCAGGAATAACTAACAAACAGGCAATTGCTTCATTGACAAGGATGTGACAACACAATATATGGAATTAGCATGAGAGTGTCCAAGTTAGGATACCTTGGAGAAAATCTCAAGAATCGCAGTTTTTTCTTGGGCAATCACCATCGCTGCCCTCTCCGAGTTCTTCACCTCAGCCCGTTTTGTTTTCTTCTCATCAAGGGCCCTCTTTACGTAAAATGCAAAAATTAAATAAAAAAAATCAGAATCGTGTATCAAATGATCCAAGTTGTTATAACAAGTCTTCAAAATATGCATAATATGAGATGCACACTATCAAGAGTGAAAAGCCAATAAACAAAATGCATAAGAACATGCCAAATCGAGCCGTCAAAAAGCATGAAATGATACACATAAGAAATTTCATAAGGGCTCATTTCCATATATAAGCAATAAAAGAATGAAGATAGACAAAATGGTGAAGTGAAAAAAATAAGATCACAGTCTGATCACAGTACGCAAGCTGAAAAAGCATGTGATATGAAACAAAGAGTGAAGCATCTATGGGTCATATGCAACTTTACAAGCTTAATTCTGGAGGGAGACAGGGATAGTTAATTCTATGCCAATATCTACTTCTTGGAGTAACCTTTGATGTTGTTGAGGTCCCTCTAAGAAACAAAAAACATGGTTCTAGCATATAGAAGGAACCTAATGAGGTCAAGAACATGGTTCTCTTGATCTCTCTTCTTCTCCTGCTACAAGCAGTTGCCTCCGCTCGCACTGGCTGCTACATAAAACAGTGGCAGCGGCTATAGGTGAGCAGCAGCTACTGCAGTCTGTGGTTGTGACTATGTCCAGCAGCAACAGCGTCAGAGGCTGCTGACCGGGCTGAGTTGTAGCTGCAGCTGCAGTCACCATCAGCTAGATTGGCAATAAATATCTCTAGTTTAAGACTAAACTACTTCAAAGAAATGGCGACCAAGCCCAAATTTTTACTTTTGGGAGAGGAAACCAAAACTTCAAACACTGGTTGAAAACTCTTCACAAACATTATGATCCTGGGAAGCAATTTGAGACCAGAGAGATACAGACATGTAGTTAACGTAACAACTCCGACTGATTGAGAGATAACCACTAAGGAACCATACCAAGAAGAGATGAGACTAATTGTGCAGACTTGAGCTAGCCCAAAAGATTTGACTGAATGGTTGATAACTGGGAATAACCAATAACCAGTGTGACCTATCACATGGCAGCTATATTAAAAAGTTGGATTCAAATCACAAGAAATTTCTTCCATCACATGCACAATAAAAAAGTCATTTCATGGTAGCCAACTAGAGTTAATTTTACATCTTCCCATGAAACTCAAACCAAACCTACTCAAAGCCGGCCATCTAAGCATGTCTGAACAAAAGCAAGAGGGAGGGCGGGCGGGGGGGGGGGGGGGGGGGGGGTGAACAAGAAACAAGTAATCATGCAGAACAATACTTTGCTCAAGTTGTAAGCCTGAGTACTAACTGTCTTTCTATTACAAATTGTGGACAGAGAAATACAATAAAAATTATCATGATAAAGAGGGTTTCACTATTAATGTTTCTAGAAAACATCTCTGTTTGTCAACTAAAATGATAGAAAATATGTATTATGTAAAGTTTATTCTTTTTTCACAGCCTTGAACTAAATAAGCGCAGCTCTCATTCATCAAGTGAACCACCAAGTTCATTCTTTTTTCACAGCCTTAGACTAACTAAGCGCAACTAGATCAAGCGAACCACTGAGATATTATCCATATGGTAAAGATATCTCAATCAAAAGATTCTTTGTGAAAGAAAAAATTACCTGAAGTTTATCTGGCGACTGAACAATCTTAGACAACAATTTAGAATTTTCAAGAGCATTCTCTGATAATTCAAAATCAGCTCGAGATATCTGCATAAAGCAAGAGCATGAAATGGTCAATAACTGTAAATGGTACCACAATAGTATCCTACATACCATCATGAGGATGAACATAATAACATAATGTGTTATGGCCATGACAATGCACCACAAAGAGAGCTTGAATAAGCAATAACCATTAGACCTTTATAGCTAAGATGTCTTATAGTGAAAAACAAGGCAGCCATGGAATGGCTCATTTGAATTTCTAGAATATGAAATGCAACCATGAGAAAGAAGTTATGTATCAATCTACAGCACCTCCCCTTGAAACAGTCTATGGCATATGCTTGAAGGTTAACAGTCAAGCTACTGACAAATCAAATGAAGTCTAACCTAAACCAAAGCAATGAACTCGCATACACCAAATTATTATTGCAACTGCAGATGAACTTGACAACACTAGCTGGAGCAAAGTAGATGCAATGTGAAGTCTTGAAAATAAAGAATGTACATGATATATGATGACATGACATCAAAAGAAGACGATAAGAGTTTGCAACAGGTTCAATTGCCCACTGGCAACTTCTACCGATGCCAAGATAACCGATTCCATACATCTCTTGGAATATACTATGATGATAATTCTTACTTGGTCATCCCAGGAACACAAAACCAACAATAACAAGAAAGCTAAGGACTCATTTCCAATATGGCCATGTCAAATCCTAATCAACCAGGCCATGCTAATGAACAAAGAACGAGGATATAAACAACAAGTGAAGTAGGGAAAAAAAACCTTATCCTTGACGACATCACTCTTATCCTTTAGCTCTTTAAACTGGGCCTTCAATGACATCTGCTGCTTGTTGTAGCTCTGTATTGTCTGCCGCAGTTGTTTGACCTCGGCTTCCAGCTCCTGAACCGCAGGCTCCTCCATTTGACATGCAACCTCATGATCTGCTATCTCCTTGTTCAACTGCATTTAGCAACTATTATTCTCTCGAAATGGATTTGAGAAGTAGGAAAAAAGCAATAATGAGGGATATGAAAGAAAACCCGAGCAATCTTCTCGTCGAGTTCCATTCGCTTTTCCTCGTAAGCCGGGAACTGATCCACTATAGGCTGTAGCATGTTCAACTTATCATCCCTAGATCATTAAATTCAAACAAACACCATGAAGCAAGGAGGCAACGAAAAGCAAAAAGGGAGGAACAGGACTTGCAGAATGGAAGCCTATTCAAACAAAAACAGTCAGACCCTGTTTGGTTCCAAGATTGGTGCAACCAATCCCGAGATAGCACCCAAATAGGGCCTTATCCCGGGTCAGGATAACTTTTATCCTGGGATTAGGAAATCCCACGATTAGAAGGACTTTCATGTAAAATGGGTTTTGTGGGGGGTTTTATGCAAAAGCCCCACAAAACCCACCTACCCCCACCTGCCTCTCTTCTTCTCTCCCCGATGGTTTCCTCTCTCTCTCTTCATCCTCACCTCACTGGCGGCCAGATCTAAAGGAGAGAGAGACGATGAGAGAAGGGGGGAGGGGGGAGGGAGTGGGAGGAGGAAGGGGGATCGTCGGCGCCGGAGAAGAAGGGAGGAAGAGATCGAGAAAGAAGACCGGGAGAAGGAGAGGTGGAGCTCACCGGAAAAGGGGTAGATCTAGTGAGATTTTTGCCGAATTTTGTCTCCTTGGTCTTCCTCGCGGCTAATCCTCCATTCCGACGTTGCTCCGGTCTTCCTCGAGATCCCCTGCGCCACTGACGACCCCCAATCGACGCAGACAACCCCACGGTCACCTTCGGCGTCCTCAAGTGCATCACCATCGCCGACGCTGATCTCGCGGCGTTTGATGTACAAGAGGAGGCTAGAGGCAGTGGCTGTGGGAGGCAGGTTTGTGGAGGGAGAGGGGGCACCGCAGGTGGCCGCGGTTAGGGGTGAGCTCGCCGGGGATCATGGAGAAGGAGAGGAGATGGTGTTGATGCTCGAGTCGGGGGAGGTGATGGGTTCACCGGTTTGGGAGGGTGGCTGCCAAATGGCTATCGATGAGAGAGATGAGGATGATGGTGGTGTTGAGGACGGTGGAGCTTGGAAAGCCGGTGTTGAGGACGGTGGAGCTTGGATGGCCGGTGTTGATGGAGTTCACCAAAATTGAAGAGCTCGTCGGACGTGGAGATAGCCGGTGGAGGGGTAGCTGCGTTGGTGACTTTGGTAGTGGAGCCAAGGTGGACGGAGGTCAGGGATGGTGTTGGTAGAGCATTGATGTGTATAAATTAATAATATAAATTAATATAAATTAAATTAAATGTAAATAATATAAATTAATTATTATATTTATAATAATATAAATCAAAATAAAAATATTATTATATTAATATAAATGGGTCCGCATTGGGATGCATCGATATTAATAACCATGCCGCGCTATCATGCTATGCCACGTGGCAATGTGATCCTTTTTCACGTTCGCTGTAAGTGGAGATCACGTGTATGTCGCCGGCGGCCATAATGCCGACAAGAACACCCTCAACACCGCCGAGCCATATGACCCGATGGAGGACATGCGGGCATCAATGTTGACGATGACGGAGGAGCGGGCGTCTGCGAGACATGGCAAATAAATGGGCGTTGATATGAGAGGGATTAGCCCGGTGGAGGCGTCAAACAAGACGAATGGGATGATAATATTATACTTTATTATAATATATTTATGTTGATTATGTCGAATATGTTATTCAAAAGCTAAGGTGAATATATGCATCATAATATTAATAAAACGAGAAAATATTATTAATTAAATTATATGCTTTATCATATTATTAAGTAATTTATTAAAACCAAGGTGAATATTATATGCATTATCATATTCCATCTTTTTCACATTTTCATCCAAACACCATTTCCTTATCCAAAGTAATCATTACCTCCTTATCCTGCTTTTCAACCAAACACCAAAGTGAAATAACTTTTATCCCACAACTTCTCCGGGATACTAATCCTTATCCCCTTTAATCCCATAATAGACTATCCCGCAACCAAACGCAACCTTAGATTATGAAAAGACCGGAAACCTATTAAAACATTTTGGTTCAAGTCTTCCACCTTTTTATCTGAATGCATGCAGATTTCCCACTAAAAACACATACAAAATAAAGATGTGCAGTAACAAAAACATATAAAATCAGGAAAATCAACATTCAATTACGAACAGAAACCAGAAATCGAACATAAAAGATATAAAAGGTGCCAAGGTCAAGAAATCAACAGCAGTGACAAAGCAAATGCCACATAACTTTGAAACAAATAAGAAGAAGCAAAACCCAAAAGAAAATTTTGAGAGCTTAGAATAACAAGATTTTCAATGCAGAAGAAGAAATTCATTATGTGTACACAATCGACTAGACCATATCATCAAAACATCGTCGAACAAGGTTAAAAATTCAGAATAGTTCAAATGTGGAAGATTGTTCACTCTTTATATTGTTCTTAGAACAGTTTGACATCAGTTCAGCATTCTAACCATTGAATCTCAAAATCCAACACAATTCATCAAACCAGAATCAATTTGTGAAGTGAGGTACCATTGCCACTGGAACTAGAAACTCAATATCGGTGCCCTAAAAGCCAACCATTAACATTCAAAAGATAAAATTCAAACCAAATCTAACACCAAATACAAAACAACAGCTACCACCCAAAATAAACACGGAAGTCACACCTGTAGAACAGGAAATTAGCAATGGTGCTAAGAATCTGGATGGTCCGCTTGGGATCGGGACTCAACATATCCCTCAGCGTCAAACCCCCAAACCTAATCGAAGCCCGCACCTCCTTCACCTTCCTATAGAGATTAGAGATCCTAATCGACTCAATATGGTGATCCGGGTTCTCAAACACCTCCAGCGCACTGAACCCTATCTGCCCGTCCAGATCATCCCTGCAAGAACCGCCGAAATCAATCGTGAGAAATAAACATAAAGATGAGAATTAGCCGTAGAATTAGGGCTAGGGTATGAGGAGGGGGGTTACCCGAGGGGGTCGACGTAAGCGAGGAAGTTGGAGAAGAGAGAGCACATGAGGTCGGCGGAGGGGTTGGCGAGGTCCTCGTGTTTGATGGAGGCGATGCCGGTTTGGGAGAAGACAGCTATGATCTCATGCACCGACAGCTCTGGGCAAGCGAACGTCGACATTCTTGTTCTCTCTCCCCCCCTCTCTCACTAGGTCTTCTCTCACAGCCTCACTGCCTCTCTCTCTCGCCTTTCCTCTCTCTGCTGCTTTCTCTCACTACCCAGGTAAGAGCGCGATTTTTGGTTTGTTGTTAGTTTTCCCGCCCAGAGAGGAGTTGGAGCGGGTACTGGGCTGAGGAGTAAACGGGTCAGATTCGGGTCTAATCATATCCGAATATAATCCGATAAGGGTTTCGAGGAGAACTTACATATTTTTTTGCCAAAATGGACCTTCAATGTTCACTTTTGACACTTTAAGACCTCATACGGGCCATACCATGTTTTCTTGCATGATAGGACCTCGACAAAAAATACATGTAACGAACACGCGTATAACTAATAATGATACGTGTATAACCAATAATTATAGGTGTATTTTTTTATATGCATGTTTCTTAGGTGTATTTTCTGTTGGGAGTCTTATTATACAAGAAAACAGGGTATGGGGTCTTAAAGTGCCAAAAGTGAATATTGGGGGTCTTATTTGACAAAAAATCCAAGAAGTTACTATGTGGATGTTGCTCAAAAATAGTACCCAAGATGGATATGTGATCATCAGGCACGTGAGGTGTGCTAACCGTCACGCAATGATGATCAAAAGGGTTTGTGAGTTCAGCCTTGCCTCAATTAAGAGGACTTTGTGTGAAACTTAAGTCTATGAAATGTGAATTTTTATAGGTTTTCGAGTACTGGTAGCTGGAGAATAATTAGATAGCTATGGGAACAATTACTCTACTCCTAAATCAGAAAGTACTCTACTCCTAAGTAAGGTTGCGCTACTCCTAAATTTGATTGAGCTACTCTTGAGAGGTAATCAAGCTACTCCTAAAGTAGAGATACTACTCCTAGGTAGAAGACAAAGCAAGTAAACAAAAACAGATCGAACTAGTTATTTACTTCCATTGAACAGCAACTGACGGTTACAGCTCCGATGAAAGTCCAACAAACTAGAGGCTAGAAACTAGAAGATTACAGTAGCTATGCTAATATAGTAATGATAGCAAAGTCTAGATGTGTTGGGGCTTCTTCCTTCGTCTTCATAGCTTTTATATCCCGGTTTGCTGCCTCCACTAGCGTCCCACGATTCCTCGTGGGTTCCCATCATGGGTCGCTTCTCACTGCCCTATTGCCACGTGTATTTCGAAAATAACTGTTCCTCTATTTTCTTGCTCCGCTTCCAACGCCTTTGTTTTAGGAGATCAGTTTGATAGATCGTGGGATTGCATGTGTATTAATGATTATCTTATTATCTCGACCCTGTGTTTGCTCCCTTTGGTACTCTGCCTCACAAGAAACCTAAGCCTCGAGGTTACTCTATCCCTCGATTCTCAAAGGCCTCGACTCCTTAAACTGTTCCATGCCTCGGCTCTAGCTGCTTTAAGACCTCCTGTATTACCTTACCCTCGAGATCTCCACCTCGATATTATCCTCGAGGTCGTTTGGGTCTTTTGTGTCTCAAGGCTTCATGTACTACTTCGACTTCGAGATCTCCACCTCGACCTTGACACCCTCCTTGAGGTTGTTCGGCTCCAATACTTCTTCAATATCTGCCGCATATTGATAAGGCAATTAGGCGTCTCAGGTAATACCCTGTTGAATCGCATCGCCATAAATATGAAGGCGGCATGATGATGTAGTTTGAACTCGGGTGCCGAGCTACATTAAGTGCGTGTCTCTCCCTTATTGGTCGACGCCTCTGTTCCCGAGCAGTCTTGTATGCGACGGTTCCACTAACCTCGACCCCCGATTTGTCCGCCTGTCATACTCGTATGGTGTTGTGGGTACGATGATTGTGGCTTTCTAGATAGGTGCCACGTATTCGCCTCGATGATGGATATTCGTCGGTCGATGCTTGAGTATTTTCCTCGGTAACAGTGGCAAAAAGAAATGGAAGTTTCCCTTTAGATCAAATCCAAGCAGCTGGCACGTGACAAAAACCCTTGTCAAATTTGCATGTTTTTGAATGACACATGTTCCATTTGTCTCGATTTAAACTAAGCATATGGAGTAAGACAATAGACAAGACTATAGACTAGAGTGTACGTAAGAGATAAACCACTTTTCTTGTGGCGTTCACAAATTTTGATCCAAGATCTTCTCTGGGAGCATGATTTTTTGTTCCTTCTAATTTGGTAATTTGGCCATTTCACTTAACGATTTACAAATATGAAAATTTCTGAGTTAATTCAATGCAATATTTGGTTGGACTGTATATGATGACACTGAAGTCTTTTGATATTTAGTTGTATACATCTTACTCTTGATCAACCTTGAAATCTAAGTCATTACATAGAAACTATTAATACCAAGAGAACCCGAAGGTTATCTTTGATGGTACTCTCTAAGATGCAATCCACAGGATTAAGTTGTAATACATCGTGAGATTACTCTTACTAATGCTTCATGCATCTTTCTTTTTCCCTACAATGGAAAACAGTAATCGTTAACTTTGACAAATTGAAATTCTTGTATGCAAAAGGCTGAAAATGGCGCAACATTATGATTAAAAGGCCACATGAATTAGCTGCCCAAGCACAATCCCATGCAGAGAGCATGTCTTAGGGCCCTTTTTTCCTCAGCTGTGACAAATACAAACTTTATATCTCACACAAGGATCCCTTTAAAATGCTTGAAATCTCATGTGATATGCTCGATCTACAAACTTATAAATGAAGTGGATTACCACTACCATCATATAGTAAGTACACCATTGATGCCGCCAAGCTTCTTCTATGCAATTAGCTGGACTTGAACCATAGAACTAGCACGGGTCAGACTCGCTGTCAGGGACCTACGCAGAAGGTCTCGGTTTTAAAAACTTAAGAATCAGCTATGCGCTGAATGAGGTTAAATGAGACAAAGCTATATGATAAACAATAACAGAAACAATGGTTACTACAAATACTCGAGAAGGCCAAAAATATACTAGATTTCAAGTTGCATTTCCTTACATGTCTCTTTGTTTCGAACCTAGAGGCTCTAGTATTGAATGAGGGAATCTCCAACATCAAAATTTAAGAATTAGATAGGCGCTGAACGAACTTAAATGAGGCAAAGCTTTATGATAGGAACAATAACACAAACAATGGTTATTGCAAAAGTTTGAGGCCGGACATATACAAGCTGTCACAATGCATTTCCTTACATGTCTCTGGACAGAGCTTATCCAATAGCATAAATTAAATATATGCCAAAAGCTTCACAGAGACTCAGATAACAAAAATGTCACAAGCAGCATAAGCAAATCACTGCAGGTTTTGCTTCTAGATGAAGGGCAAAAAATGCTCTTAAGAAGCTTGCATGAAGCCACATGCATAAAATTGATAGCTTCATCAATAAACCAAAAAATTCCAACCAAAACTTAAGATATGGATCATGTAATACAAAATTGTGTTCACTTCTCTATTGCATCAAAGCAGAAAGCCTCCAACACAGCGATTCTTTAAGCATGTAATGAAATCAAGATGTTATTTTTCTTCACTTTCCTTGTTCTTTTCTGCGTAACGACGGTTAAACTTTGCAATCTGTCCCAGGCTCTGAGCCATCTGACGCCTAGCCCTAAAATGATAAACTTTACCAACATGGTGAATCTTGGTCATCATAACATTGATCAATCTTCCACTTGGTGTCACATATGATATCCATTGCATTTGGGGATGCAGGCCTTTCTTCATCTCTACCTAATTTCCAAACAAACATAGATTCCAATCATACACATCACTTCGGTTAACATCATCACAAATAGCTCATATAAAAGACGATGTTCACATATGGAACTAATCAGAAGCTTGGATGTCACATCATCATCAGCCTGCGGTGGCACAGCCACAGCTAATGCTGCCGGCCGACGACCGCGGCACCACAACGAGCGGCAAGGCCTCGCCGGAAGGAGAAACAGAAGAAAAAATAGAGTAACGATGAATGAAAAAACTAAATTGAGAACACCTGTCACACCCCGACCAAACCTGTTTCTAAAGTCAAATTGGCGAGAGTCTCCCATATAATCTCTCAGTTTGGACCTTGTGCAAAAAGTATAATTCACGATAAATTTAAAAAAACTTGATCATGAGGGCGAAAATGTAGATTTGCAACTAATTTAACTATTACAAACCCAATTTAAACATTCAGAGACAACATCCTTTCTCGCTAAATAAAATTCAGAGTTATACAATTGGCATAATGACATGAGTTTACAAGTGTTGAATAGAGGGAAGAACAAATGGCACATGGCACTAATGAATAACATTTAGCATTAAGTATAGAGACAATAACAGAATTCGGCATAGAACTAATTTAAGGGGTTACATACATCTAAACCAAACAATAATACAAGAGCAATTCAACAAGAATAAAGGGAATTCCAAGATTTGCCCGCAATGTGGTCCTCTGCCTGGCTCCCAATCAGTCGGCACCTGGCCCAATCAGTCGGAAGTCCAGGTTCTGGAACAATAAGGCAATCAAGGGGAAGGAGACTAAGAATCTCACTATTAAAACTCCAAAACTCAATCGATCAAGCCACAGGGCAGTGAAGAGAACTCCATCGTTAACATCCCAGTCAAGCATTGATCCAGATAGCTAGGAGAAGAACTAAGAACTCAAGTTAAAGCCGACATGAATCTAACTAGCATAGAGGAGAAGGGAAGTACAAAACCCACAATCGGCAGCCTCAAAACTTGGCAGCAACCATAGGGCACTTCAATGATGAGTTAAGAACAATCAATGGGAAGAAGAGGGAAAGGAAGGGAAAAAGTTCAGCCACCGGTCAAGCCAAACTTCAACCAAAACCCACAAGTATGACAACATAGCTCTCATCTCTAAGGGATGAAGCATCAGCTGGGAAGGGAACTGAGAGTTCCTCCAATCGAAACCCAGGCCTCGACCTCAGCCGAGCTACCCACCGTCGGCTTCCTCGGTCGATCGGATGGCTAAAAGAATAGGGAAAGCCTTCGGAGAAAACCAAACAACCACCAAGGCATCGACCCAGGCATGGAGGGTGGCTGGGGAGGAGCCTCAGGCATTCAGCAAGCCGGAGCAGGGGAAAACCCCAGTGCCGAGGCACAGAGCTAACACTAGAGGGTACGAGGAGATCCAAGAGGAGAAGAAATCTCGCTACAGCCCAACTACAACCAGCAAACCCAAACTAGCACCAGGAGACTCAAGGGAAATCGCGAGATGGATTGGAGAACCTCCAGTATCCGGCCAAACAAGAACAGAGGAGAAGAAATCCGCAGAAACCCATCGATCAAGACCATTTCAACAGAGGAGAAGAAGATAGTACCAATCCAGACCCTAGGCTAGCATGCATCTCGACGGAACAACACAGAGAGAAGAAGAAAACCCATCAGAGGTCACGAAATCAGCAGGGAAACCAAACCAAATCCTAGGCTAGCATGTATCAAACCAAACCCTAGAGGCCTAATCAAGGATTAGGCTAGGAATCCCTACCTCTTCGTTCTAGCTCGAGACCCTCTCTTCCCTTCTCACCTCCCGCCGCGGTCGCGGTCGCCGTCGCCAAGCTCCCAGCCTTCGATGGGAGAAGCCCAGCCGCCGACGCCGCTCTCTCCTCTCTTCTCTCTCTTCTCTCCCCGATCGGGTCGCCGCCTCTCTCTATCGAGCGGAATAGTGCCCCGACGATTGAGAAGGGTTTAGCCGTTTAGGGGGGTTTATATAGGATTGGCTTAAGATTAGAGCTGCCGTCCGATCCGCCAGATTTGATCCAACCCACTCAAATCTCAATCTTGCGATCAAACTCATATCCTCCGATTTAGAATACTCATACTAGTCTAATCAAGTACATACATTATTACAAGGCCATGTGTGCGCTACATGTGTTCGTAACCAACCGGCAGGGCGTAAATTTGACCAAATTGCCCCTAGGGTCGCAAAGAGGCAAAGCGATCAGCCGATCGCACTTAACATAGAAACAGACCAAAATGGGATCCGCCCTTAACTGATGCGGTAGAACCGGGTCGGAGGAACGGGGAATTTCATTCGTAAAATTCGATAAGGGTAAGGTCGAAGAAAAGAAACGAGCACTCTAATCCTATTTGCACAGATAGGAACAAGGTTACAGTTAGGGGCACCAACGTTCGGAAAGAATGCTGCATGTCGAAGGGAACAATATGGGGAACTCTCGGCGCATATGGTCCTCTCGCTCCCAAGTCAGCTCCTCTGTTCTGTCATGTCTCCAACTGACCATCACTAACGATATCGATCTACCCCTGAGTACATGATCCCGTCTGTCTATGTCTGCATGGGCTCCTCTATATATGTGGCATCCCTTTGAACCTCAATATCTTCAACTCTGATCTCATGTGAAGGGTCTAAAACATATTTCTTCAGCATCGACACATGGAAGATAGGGTGAATAGAGGACATGTGTGGGGGTAAGGCTAGCTGGTAGGCGACCTCTCCGACGCGCCTCACGACCTCGAAAGGACTCGTGAACCTCGGTGTCAACTTGCCTCTGCTGCAAAATCTAATCGATCCTCTGCGCGGGAAAACCTTCAGGAACACTCTGTCATCCACTGCAAACTCTATCGGTCGTTGCCTCTTATCTGCATAAATCTTTTGTCTACTCTGTGTTGTCATGAGCCTCTGTTTGATCTGTGTCAATCTCTCCGAAGACTGCATGATGATGTCTGGACCGGTGAGTGAAACCTCTCCAACCTCTGTCCAACACACTGGTGAGCGACACGATTTACCATACAACGCCTCGAAATATGCGAAACCCAAATTGGCCCGGTAACTATTGTTGTAGGCAAACTCCACCAGCCGTACATGATGCTCCCAACTACCTCTAGCAGTGGCTAGTTTTTAGAGCCATCAGCTTCGACTTTCAGCTTTCAGCTTCAATCTTCAAATTGTACAGGGCTCAAACTAAGAAATTATAGAGGAGACTCTTGCCGCTTGATTTTAGAAATAGGGTTGGCTCACGCCTCCGATCTGAATGAGTTTTCTGGGTCGGGGTGTGACAACACCAATCATAAATACCTCGCTAGCCGGACTTGGTTTCCGATGGACGTAGGCCCATCGCCCCCCAGTTCCGGCACCCTTCGATCCAAAATGAACTGAAGGTGGTGAGGGTTAGGGCTGGGGTTCTAAGTTAAACGGGTCGGATCGGTTGTCTCGTCAGCTCCGAAAACGTCTGGAATCCGACCCGAAATATGTGACTGTTAATCTATATCCCAACGGTCACATTTTCCCAAATACTGAAATACAAACAGCCAACGATACTTTGGTCTCCCTCCCTATGGTCCATTCCCCTCCCATTCTCCATTTCATCATCCGCCCTTCTTCACCCACAACCACCTCTGACAACCCAAGCGCCGCCACTCTCTGGCCGAAAGATGATCGTGGAGCGCGTGATAACGGTGGAGTACCTCCACCAATCCATGTCCCGTGATCTCCTCTGCAAGTTCCCGGACCCCTCAGCCTTCGACTTCGACTACTCCCAGAGCAGCATCTGGTCTCCGTTGATCCCCCGAGGCCGGAGCTCATCCATTTCCTTACCACCCATAGAATCAAGCTCAAAATTCTCAGATGGGCATCTGAGATTCACGCCGGAAAAGCTCAGGAAGGTCGCGGCAAAGTCGATGAAGAAGACGAAGAGGAAGAGTGTTGGTAGAAAGAGTTTAGATTTCTCTCACAAGTCTACACCTAGAAAGGTATGAGTCTTTGTTTTCTTGCATCCATTTAGAAAGAAAATAAAAGAGCATTTAGTCTGGTTATAACTATGATTAGTGGTGGTGCAGGGATGGAGTAGGTTTTTAAGAACAGCTACGAAGCATTTAAAAGCACAGAGGAGATCTCCGTTTCAGAGAATGCTGCCAACTTTATGAGCTCTTGGCTTATCATGGATTGTTGTTGTTGTTGTGATTGATTTATTATAAGTTGTCAGCGCTATGTATTATTCAACCCTTCTTGTTGTTGATTATAATGGCATTTGAGAGTAGCCATTGTTGTTTTTTTAACTCTGAGTGATTTTGGATTATACATGTGTATTTAACCACATTGTATCACGCAAGGCAAAATGGATGCCTTACTTTCTAAACTATTAATATCAAGAGAACCCGGAGGTTATCTTTCATGGCACTCTCTAAGATGCAATCCACAGGATTAACTTGTAATACATTGTGAGATTACTCTTACTAATGCTTCATGCATCTTTCTTTTTCCCTACAATGGGAAAACAGTAATCATTGCCATAATCATTGCCAGGCTTCGCGACAAATTGAAATTCTTGTATGCAAAAGGCTGAAAATGGCGCAACATTATGATTAAGAGGACACATGAATTAGCTGCCCAAGCACAATCCCATGCAGAGAGCACTAATGTCTTAGGACCCTTTTTTCCTCAACTGTGACAAATACAAACTTTATATCTTCCACAAGGATCCCTCTAAAATGCTTGAAATCTCAGGTGATATGCTCGATCTACAAACTTATAAATGAAGTGGATTACCACCATATAGTAATAAGTACACCATTGATGCCGCCAAGCTTCTTCTATGCATTGGGCTTATCTAATCAAAAAAAAAAAAGAAAAAAAAAAGAAGCTTCTTCTATGCAATTAGCTGGACTTGAACCATAGAACTAGCACGGGTCAGACTCGTTGTCAGGGACCTGCAGAACATACCTAAGCAGAAGGTCTTCGTTTTAGTTTCCCTCATTATAAGCAGCATCCGCAGAGATGCAGGATCACCTTGTGCGTGGAATAACAGCCTGACATCCAATCTGTTAAGAAGCTCATAACTCTTTTAACTCGCCATTTAATAGTCTGGGCTAACTGTATATACTCCTCCTTCCACAACCACCACATAGTATCATTTTGTAGCAGATAAAAGAGCCTCATGAAGACTTCCATGAATATGATGAATACTGCTCAGAAATGCTGGATTAGTACAAGATCATGAAAAAACTATGTATATGTTATCAGCCTCCAGTTGCCATTCCACTTTACCGAAAGTTGTAAGAAAGACTCCTTCATACCTGCACATCCACAACATGAGCTGGATCAACACACTCCCTAGCAAGATGGTGGAGTTTCTTTATACAAATGGATCAGAAAGAAATTGCATGCTACTTAAACTTTAGTATCTCATTATCTCATATCCACCTTAATCAAACAGATGGAACACTGAACATCGTCAAAGGATTTTGAAGAAATTGATGGAAAATTCAGAAAGCTACAAGAAGCTGAATCTCCAAGTAATGATATGCAAGAAGAAATTTATCTGAAAAAGTTGAATTTATGCGTTAACAATGGGAGGAGAAAAATCACATATGCCACGAAAGCATGTCAGATTAGCAGATTCAACATCCAATAAATCTCCAAGCCTCATAATTCTCATTCTATGCTTTTGCCTTATATTTTATTCGGATATTGCATTATGCCTTGGAAGCAGCTTGCACAGTTTTTGGAAAGGGAAACTCTTCTTACTATAGCACAAAGGAGTAACGTCAATGAGCTGCTCATGGCTTGCATAAAGTGGTGCCAAGCAGCCAACCAGACTATCCCTGCTGCTATGAAAAAATTTGGTTAGTCAAAGCAAGGTGCAGATGATGTTGCTGTAGGAATGGTTTTGGTTAGTCAATTACCCATACTGTAAGTCTTTCAAATCTGAACTTTCAGATTAAATTAACCGAGATTTTGATATGTCCATATGCAGCTTCCAACCAACTACCAATCCAAAAGTCCTGCAACGATAACAAAGGCTGGTTCAAACTAAGTTTCAGTTATTTTGCTGTGAAGAACAACCTCACCATGAAGGCTCTTTTGCAAGGCTCTTTTGCAAGGGCCATGAAAAAATTTGGTTAGTCAAAGCAAGGTGCAGATGATGTTGCTGTAGGAATGGTTTTGGTTAGTCAATTACCCATACTGTAAGTCTTTCAAATCTGAACTTTCAGATTAAATTAACCGAGATTTTGATATGTCCATATGCAGCTTCCAACCAACTACCAATCCAAAAGTCCTGCAACGATAACAAAGGCTGGTTCAAACTAAGTTTCAGTTATTTTGCTGTGAAGAACAACCTCACCATGAAGGCTCTTTTGCAAGGGCCATGTAAAAGGTGAAAATTCCAGTTTCACTAAATGCACTCAATGCAAGCTGAGCATATAATCCCTTCTTAGAGTTACTATTGATTATGCTCTTTCGCATTACCCTTTACCCCCCATTCTTTCCATGTTTGTGAAGGATGATTCAGTCTGCGAAAGACGTCAATAAGCTAAAAGCAAATGCCTTTCTTCTAAACCTCCTCATAGAATTGCTAAGAATCTTCTTGAAATTATACACTCAGCTTCTTTGACATACTCACATACCAGTTCCTCTCTATCAGTGGGCACGAATAATATAAGTTTTATAGGCGATGATTCACGGTTTTTTGAAGATAATACTTTCATATATCCCTCTAGGTACATTCACATGAATCTTGGAGACATTCAATACAGCAATTTCTTTGATAAATCATTTTTCTGGTTCTGTCATAAAAGCAATTTGTTTGGTAAATCATTTACTCAATGCTGTTTTAGAAATTAATCTCCATATCATGTGCTATTGAATAGACGTTTATTATTTTGAATCGGTTCGTTTTTATTGGACTATATTGAATGAATGGAACAACTGATTTTCCCATTTAACAACTGTTAGCTTGGAGATAAACGTTTCCTTGAAGTAAACAATCAAACTCATCTTTCCTTCTCAAGTTTCCAACAAAAACGGGAAACTGAAAAAGATGATCTTAGAGAGAATAAGCACAAAGACTATTCAATAGCACTTGTTGTGGCCATATGGGAAAAGCATTTGTTGGTTGATGATATTAAGTGGTCGAGTATAAGTACAAAGTCTATTTGGTTCACTCGAGTGAAAAGGATGAGATTTAGAAGCATTACTCCATAATTAAGAAACTACTAGAACCGAGATCAGCTGGCATGCAATATGACCTCCCTATTGATTTTAAAGCTCTTGCAATGATCTCATTTTTAATGTCACTTAGATTTCAAAAGAAGCAATAGAAATGTGCGACATGGTAAACACTCAAAAATAAGTTTCGTATAGTCACATCGCCCTAAGAAATATATGTGACTCACAAACTTTACACCAATTACACAGGCATCATATTCTCTCATTCCTGTCAGTCAGATCACTAAACCCTCTGGTTGACAGCAAGCTTGATCATATACTAAACACAAAACAAAGTTTGTTTGCTGCGGAGGAAGAGCTTAACTAATCTAGCTAACATATCACATGAGCAAAACATGCATTTTTCCATTGATTAGTTGCATGTACTCTGAAAGGTTTCATCTATGAATGCTCAAATAAGAGAGGTTTGGCATATTCATCATACCAATTAACTCATCTAATTCTTTTGTAGGCAAAGGCAGCTGCTATATCATCCTCTCTCATTCGCTTGCCATGTCCATCAATGCAGCTGTAACCACCAACCCCAGTTTTCGCAACCATTGCCGCTAGTTTGCACGCCTCATCAGCTAAATCTGAAGACAAGAGATAATGCAACTCATACTATCAAGTATCAAAGAAGATTTCCAAAACAGGATTTCACATGAGAAAAATGAATCTTCACCTGAGCTGCACTCAGCAACCTTCCTCTTCTTGGTACCAAAGTTGCAGTCATGCCTAACTTGGCCATTGCCAGCCACTAGTGCTCCTGCATTGCGCTCTGTCACCTTAAGCTTCTTTAGTGGGCTTTCATTTTCTTCCATTGTGACCTTCCGCTTGCAAGCTATAAATAGCAAGAGAATATATTAGGGAACATTCCGAAATGGGATTTTTGCATTCCGGTACCATGTACTTTTCCAGAAATGCACTTTGGTACCATCAAGTTTGAAATTTGCAATTTAATACCAACAAGTTATAAACTAAGTGAAATTTAATGCCGACCCCCAACTCCGTTAGTATAAGTTGACGGAAAACCGCTCACGTGCGCACACGTGAGCGGTTTTACACCCGTTTCCCGGGTTTTGCACCCGTTTCCCACCTCTTCCTCTCTTTTCTTCTCTCCTCCTCTACTTCTCTCGGCGTGCCGGACACCAAGGTCGAGCTCCTCCGGCTCCTCTGCTCGAATCATACAGCAAGAAGCATGGACTCTGGTCACCCCCGGCACCCCCCGGATTGCCCGTTATTGGCCACCTTCACCTCCTCCGTCCCCCTCTCCACCAGGCCTTCCACCGTATCTCCATGCGCTACGGTCCCCTCGTCCATCTCCGCCTCAACTCCACCCTGGCAGTCCTCGCCTCCTCTCCAAAATCCGCCCGCGACCTCCTCAAGACCAACGACCTCGCCGTCGCCGACCACCCGCCAGTTCGCCTACGACACCGCCGGCTTCGGCTTTGGCCCCTGCGGCCCGTACTGGCGCTTCGTCCGCCGCCTCTGCATGTCTGAGCTCCTCGGCGGCCGCACCGTCGGCCTTCTCGCTCCCGTCCGCCGCCAAGAGCGACTCACCCTCCTCTCCACCCTCCTGAGTAACTCCCAGTCCAGGAAGCCCACCGACGTCAGCTGGGAGCTCATCAAGATGACCAACAACGTCATCACCCGGATGGTGGCCAGCACGGCCTCCTCCAGTGCAGGTGGCGACACCGAGGAGGCCAGGAAGCTGGTGAAACATGTGGCGGAGCTCATCGGGGCGTTCAATCTCTCGGATCACCGAGGAGGCCAGGAGTGGAGGAGGAGGAGGAGTGGAGGAGGAGCCGGAGGAGGAGGACGACGAGCAGAGGAGGAGTGGAGGAGGACGAGCAGAGGAGGAGGAGTGGAGGAAAGGCGGACGAGGGTGAGGGAGAGCAGAGAAGGAGTGGAGGAGGAGTCGGACGAGGACGAGGGCGAGCAGAGGAGGAGGAGTAGAGGAGGAGCCGGAGGAGGAGGAGGCCGAGTAGAGGAGGAGTAGAGCAGAGGAGGAGCAGAGGAGGAGGAGGAAGAGCCAGAGCGGAGGAGGACTAGGAGGAGGAGGAGAAGAAGAGAGGAGGAGGAAGAGCAGGAGGGTCGGATGAGGAGGAAGAGCCGACTAGGAGGAGGGGGAGGAGGGCCGGATGAGCAGAGGAGGAGGGGGAGGAGGAGGAGAAGAAGAAGAAGAAGAGAGGAGGAGGAAGAAGAGCCGAAGCGGAGTAGGACTAGGAGGAGGAGGAGAAGAAGATGAAGAAGAGAGGAGGAAGAGCCGGAGGGCCGCATGCACACGACCGGTGGCCACGCCTCCGCACGGTGACTAACTCGACGGACGAACCCTCGCATGCAAGCTGACGTCACCAGTTTTCCGTCAGGCCACATGACGCCGTTTGGGAGATCAGATTACTTTGCTCTGATATTATAAATCGGTGGTATTAAATTGCAAATCTCAAACTTGATAGTACCAAAGTGCATTTCTGGGAAATTACATGCTACCGGAATACAAAAATCTCTTTCGAAATCTTATCGGATCCGGCTAAATTACATAATGCATCCAAACCCGTTTACAGGGCACGAAACTAATATGGTATTTTAATTTCCACTGGTTATCTCCAAGACTCCAATATACTAATATGGTATTTTAATTTCCGCTTGCAAACTATAAATAGCAAGAAAATATGGTATTTTAAGAAGCTCATTAGACCCGAATCCGACCCGCTCATGACAGTTGGATTCGGGTTGAAATTAGGATCCGTTTAAGATCCAACCCCGTTTAATATCCGACCCAAAAGAAACGGAAGAGCATATGGGGGTTCTCTCGAATCTCACCGACTGGATTCCCCTGGACGATGATGGGACCGCCGGCGCCGTGGTCTCCGGTGGGGAGCCCCCGAGCGGTGAAGAAGGAGAGAAGAGAAGCCCAGGTGACGCAGGAGACGAGGTCGAGAAGATAGCAAGGACCCAAAGGATATTAAAGACCGGAGTCCACTCGGCTCGGTTCATCGCGGATCCGATGACCAAGAGGAGCGTCGCCAAGCAACTTTACCGGCCGAGACCTCGCTCCGGCAAGGCGGCGGGTGCGCCGGAGGTGGGGGTTTCGCAGCCGGTGCCGGAGAAGCCCCGGGAAAGGCACTCGAGTGAGTGATCTCGAGACCTTCGGTGTTGTATAGTTTCTTTTAGGCTTTGGTGGGATTCATTTTGCTTTTACTTCTGAAAAATGGATTTTTATGCTCGAATGGTGTTCTAGTTTGATCGCATTTGCTGTTAGGGTTCTAGGATCGGTGCAAGAAGGTGTCTTTCGGAAGCCAGAAGTTGATTATTTCTTGGTTATGTTTGTGATGTGCCGAGGAATTTTGTATTCTTTTGCTTATGTTCTTCATTGCGAAGATGGATTTATATGCTTGAAATGGCGTTCCAATTTGATTGGATTTATGGTTAGGGTTCTATGTTTGCTACAAGAAGTTATCTTTCAGCACCTGAAGTGAAGTGCATTATGGCAATGTGCGGAGGAATTGTCTCATGTGCTTATATTGTATTGGGGAAAATCGATGATATACACGCGGCGAGCCTAGGGTTATTAGAACTGCAGAATTTGCTAACATTGTTTTGATGATGTATGGCGGCGAATGCTTGAAGCTGGATGACATGGAGGAGTAAGAGAGATGGTTGAACTCTATGTTTATTGTCCTATAAGAGCTAGGATAATTTCCTTGGACACTTTACAATAGGTAGATTTTCGCGCCCATGTTGGTCCGCCTACACATATTTTGCTCCTATTAGCATGCTCAACCGGTACTCCGATGCAATATGTTTCAATTCGTCAAAACCAAATCAATCGATTCAAATTGCAATCTGCATTTCTCGAGAAAATCAAACGAGGAAGCTCACAACTTATCCTGTCTTTTGCTTATGCTGTTACCGACGCGATCCCTCTAAAATTAATGTGGTTTATATGTTATGAATTTAGGAAAAACACTTTTAAGTTTGGATATTGATGGGAAACATTTGAACAAATGCAACTTAGATCTGTTTTGCATACTTTGTGCCTAACTTTATTGGAATCTCGGGTGATATATCATTCACTTATTTTTTCTAGGGATGGTCATTCTTTTCTCATTGGGAGGTTTAGCTTCGGATATTTAACTTACGTAGTTGATTCTTTGATCTTTGAGTTTGGATATTTAACATGGAGGAAGGCCTATAAATTCAGTGTGCATGTGAAATTTCCGCATTTAGTTCTAGCTACGTCCGCATCTCCCGATCTACATGAATCACGTGTTTGCATGTGAAATTCTCTTTGATTGTCTTCTATGTCTCGTATGGAATAAGTTCTAACCATGAACGTTACAAATGGATTTTTTTTTATTGTGCTCTTCCTGCATCTATAGATGATCATGTTTATTAGAGGGTTGCACTTATTGGTACAATCACAAAAACAGAATATGTGACTGATACCTCGATATATTGGAGATGGCTTGGGGCTGACAGACCTCATATGCTTTCTCTCTGATTAGTCTCTATTTCTAAGTCAGCATAGACTATTCATACAATTGCAGGTCCTCATTTGGAACAAGAGAAGAGCAGGGGGGAGAAGAAAAGAAAAAAAGTCTCTAAGGCGGAGAAGATACACAATTCGAGCAAGCGTGACAGTCAAAAGCTGGCTGAGGTTACACCGTCTAACCCTCGAGTAGAGACTCCAGCAATAAGCAGTGTTGTAATGGGCTCAGAGAGTGAAGATGCTAACCATGATGCTACAAAGTCTGATCATAACAAGACTAGTGGCATGGGGCATATCTTTTTGGATTTGAATCAATTACCTGTGGTTGACCCCAGTGAAGAAGGTCATAACAAGACTAGTGCCATGGGCCATATCTTTTTGGATTTGAATCAATTACCTATCATTGACCCTAGTGAACCAGGACAATGGGATCAAGCAATTAGTAGTGCCTGAGAGTGATTCCAGATTTGCTGTCGACATGGTTATCGGTCAGATGCCTATGCAGAGTTCTTGTTTAAGGCACTTTTTGGTGGGGTTATGGTGGCAATTAGCCAGTTTTGATGTGTTTTGTATTGTGCATATCCCTCGGGAGTTAAATTTAAGGGCCAAGGAGATTGCTCGTATGGCATTCAGGTGTTAGGTTGTGCTAAGGACCCTGTAAGCCTTTTGGTTTTAGCTTCGGCTCAACTTATAAATAAATAAAAAAAAACAAAAAACCTAGTGAACAAGGCGTTTGTTTTTTTTTTATTTTTAGTACATTATATTTATTAATTCCCAAATTACCTCTAGCTCTTTTTTCTCAACTTGTTGCAGGTAGTGGTGGAGATTCTGGTAGAGGCAGCCAGCAGCGAAGGCAGCAATTGCACAAGGGATTTGTGGTGAGTTGGGGGACAACTATGGCGGCTGTGCTGGTGCAGTGGCAGCGGTGGTGGTGGTGGTAACGACGGCTGGTCGGTAGTGCAGTGATGTTGTGGTGGTGATCGCGACGGCGACGATGACGGCGGAGGCGGGTGGTGGTGGTAAACTTAAAATAGCAAATTATATTCTATCCAAATCGATTAATGCAGCTTTGACAAGGACGCATCTTTAAATGTCACACACCTTATATAGGGAACCTAATGCCTAGTCCAATGTTGTTTATATATTAAGCCAAATCAAGCCGAGCCATGTTTGAACTCTGAACACAATAAAATTCGAGGCTAATATCATAAAATTGCTTTAAAATACTAAATATTGGAAAATTTCGAAATTTCTAGCAATATTACAAAATCCCTTGAAAATAAAGGAGTCGTTTTATAAAAACCTTTTCGGTTCGTACAATTAAGAGACGCTATCATGGTCAAAATCTAAAAGAACTAAGATGTCATTAAACATTAGACCATAAGTTAAAAGGGCAAAAAAAAATTTATATACCCATTAAAGTTAGGGGCAATTTAGAAAATTTTCTATATATATGTGTTAAACTAATTAGAAGGTTTTTGAAAGGATGTTTCTATATGGGCCAAAAGTTTTGCTAGATGCCCCCTGCTAAATTTTTTTTTATAATACCTTATATATCCCTATCATGAATTGTCCATTGTACCATTGCCTTGATTTTAATTGATTAGTGCAGGGCACGTTTGGTTGCACATAATCGCCGGGAATGAAATGGTCAAATCCCCCGTCAAAGCCCATCCCATTGTTTGGTTCCACATTAAAGTTAGGAATGGAATGATTCATTCCTGACAAGTTGGGAATGAGGCTATCTCATCTAATAGTCCGGACTCCCTCATTCCATTCCCGACGGAATGACGGTTATAAAATAATTTAGTTATTTGTATTCTATTCACATTCCATTCCCACATTTTTTTTTGTGTACCAAACACTTTCAAGTATGATTTTTAATCACATTCTGTATACGAATCCGATTCGATCTTTCCCGATCGAGCTCCGATCTTCCGATTAGAAGCACCCCTAAGGTTCTAATTAATCACATACATCAATCCAAGCCAGTGTGTGCATAACGTGGATGTAAAACCGACCGCTATGATGTAATTTTACCAAATTGCCCATGGGGTCCAAAACATCAATACGATCACCCGATCGCACCCGATGTGAAACCAAACCAATAGGAAAACAGCCCTCGACCTACACGGTTGAGCCAAATTAGAGGAATGGGTCCTCACATGCTGGTTACACTGAGTGGCATACGAGTGATGAGGACACATCAGCTCTTCGGAGCTTATTCTCATCAGCTGTTCGTAGCTTATTATGGGCACACCCGAGATCGGTTGAGTTGCTGCATGCCTTTCCAGAGGTGCTGATCATGAATTGCACATACAAAACTAACAAGTACCGTCTTCTGATCGCTCACAAATGTCGTCGTTAAAACGTATGCAAAACGCAATTTAGAAATTTGTAAACCTTTCTTTCAACACTAAATTAATAAGATAGAGTAATGGTGAAATACGGGGTCGGTCCTCAGGGAAAACTTTGACTAACAAAGAAACATCAGAATTAACTCTCAACACTCTAGTCCTAAAACGAAGAAGGATTGATTTGGGGTTTTAGGAACTGATTAATTAAAACTAATTAAGAAAGCGATTAACGAAATTGAAGTAGATCAATGAGAGAAAACCTAGGGATTACTCAATCCACTTTAGTTTCACTTCCTGTATTCTCTAGTTATCCTCTTGTTTCTTATCTCGACATTATAGATCCACAGCTTCTTAAGCTTACATGGATCCCTAAAATAATGTCATTGCTTCCCGAAGACATAACCTATCCAAACTTAGCATAGATTGTCTTCGAACTTAATCTCAGTACAACCTATCTTCATATAGCATAGATTATCTCGAAGGCGTAAACAAAAGCAACATAAAAATCATCCTACGAATCTCTACCATCAAGCACAACAATCAAGTATGTCTGAATATACGTCAACGGAACTCAGTTCCTTCAACTCTTTATAAGATAAAACCATATTCATAGGATCATGTCTTTGAAAAGATAACAAGAATCAAACTAGAAAATACAAAGAAACTACGCTAAAGTTTCATGAGATCCCTAAGTACAGAGATTAGCCACTCATCTTTTGGATGAGAACCATGTATTTGATGAAGAATGATAGGGATCCACGCCGCATCTCCGTCTCCTTCCCCAATCTGAATCCCTCTTTTTCTCTCTATGGAGGCCTCCCCGTTTTCCAGCCACCAAACCCTTTTTATATCTTAATTCCCGGAATTAGGGTTTTAGGGTTGAGTTAGACCTCTAGTGAACTCGGATTTCCTGGTTCGATCCTGACAGCTTCTTCCGGTCGCGACTGGGTTCAATCGGTCTGGAATTTGGAAATGTGCTCAACATGAAAGATGTAGATTAGGAAGTCTTCTGTCCTGTCCCGAAGATTTGACATTATTTGGACTTATCTGGAATATTTGACGAATATTCTCCTGATCGTCGACGGACCAGTCTTCTAGCTTATGTATCTTCATGTATTCTTCAAATCTGCCATCACACCATCAGGAATCTCGCAAAGCGTCCAACATGAAAGTTGTTCATCTTGAAGTCTTCTATAAGTCCTCCAAATTTCAGGAATTTAAGATTTATTTGGAGAATTTGGTGAATTCTTTCCAAACTGACAGCGGAGCAGCGTAATTTCCACATATTAGTCCTTTTCTGTATTTTCTAACTTGAATCTTCATTAAACCTGAAATCAATTAACAAACTATCAAATACAAACACTCTCGGGCTAACAAATGTAAATTAAGGGGTTTAAGTATGAATATTTAGTGACTCATCATCTTCCTCTTCTTTAGGTGGTTGGAGTGACATCGACATGTACCGTATTTCTTGCTTTTAATTAGCTATTGGAGTGGGAATTGGCTAGATTATTGAATCCATGTTTGCTTTCCTCTCTTCAATAGGTCTCACATATGTGGTCGCTTTCCTTGAGTTCGAGAGGGAGGACACCTACACATGGGCCATGGATAAGTTGAAGACACTATTGGAGGGTTGCATGCTGCCACGCGTTATTGTGGCTGACAGGGAGCTGGGTCTGATGAACACGATGGGGTCCATCTTTCCCAAGGCCAACAATATGATATGCAGGTGGCATATCAACACTAACAAAGCAACAAATTGCAAGAAAATGTTTGAGACAGTAGAGAAGTGGAAGTCATTCCTAGTGAGTTGGGAGACCATTGTATACTCACCCACCGAGCATGAATTCTACCGCAACGTGGAGTCGATGGAGAGATCCTTTTGTGGGTATCAGAAAGCCGTCAATTACGTCAAGGACTCATGATTGGTCAAGTAAAAGGAGTTTTTGTCAGTGCTGGGACAAACAACTATATGCACTTTGGGTGTGTTTGGATGGCATTGTATGGGGTGGATTAGATGGAATGGGGAATGAACGGATTTCGCATTCAGCCCATTCTCATGTTTGGCTCGTTTTGTCATTTGGAATCGGCAGGATCCGACTGTTCGAGGATAAAACGTCGATCTCGCAGGGACGAGATCTCTATTTTATTTCGAGCAAAAAATAATAATTTAATTGCATATGAAGAGATTGCGGGCACCACACCCCTGGATCGCCGAATTGGCGAATCCATCGTTTACATCCCCGTAGGGAATACCTCCGATTCTAGATCCGATATTTTAAAAAAAGGAAAATGGAATCCTTACATCTTTATATCAAGAATGAAAGGAAACTTGAAGGGAAGAAAGAGCACGTAAGGTTTTTTATTTTATTTCTTAAGCCTTCACCTTCGTTACCATGTTGGTCGGCGACATATTCTTCTTCTCTTTGATTTGTGTTGATGTCTGGTGCTTGGACCGATTGGGACCTTGTAGAAGATGCCGGCGTGAGCTCTTCAAATCTCCGGGATGATGCTCGGCTTCGATAGCTCCAGGATGGTGTATGCCTCCTCAGACCTCCAGCAGCACGTCAGCGTCGATGCTCCCCTCCAGGTTCAGCAGTGCTTGGGAACTGTTTCTGGATCTCGACAGCGTCTCCACGTCTCCAAGCTCTTCAGCTCCGAGATGCTGTATACCTCCTCATACCTCTAACAGCACGTCAGCGTCGATGCTCCCCTCCAGGTTCAGCAGTGCTTGGGAACTGTTTCTGGATCTCGGCAGCGTCTCCCGTCTCCAAGGTCTTCAGCCTCTAACTGCTTCTGGATCTCAACAGCGTCTCCACGTCTCCAAGGTCTTCAGCCTCTAACCCGTGCTCCTCCCATCTATTTATAGATGTAGAACGAAACCTAGGTGGGCTCTTCAAATTTAAAAGATCCGTTGGTGTATCTTGATCGTTAGGAGGTTTGGCAATATCTTTTGGTTCAAGATGTTGAGGATGGCTCACAGCATATCTCTTGGTTGTTTGTTGAGATCTCTTGGTTGGGATAGTGTGTATTTGCTGAGAGAAAGCTGAGGTGTAGCACGTACATGCATTGGGAGGCAACTTCTTCTCTTTTATTCTCTTATCCTCTGATCCGCATATGCTTCATTCCATTTTTGAAGGCACGCGTGTGTGTTTTAGAGAGTTAAAGAGTTATGCATATCTCCGGTTTGTTACTGCTGAGAGCTTACGAGAGCCACGTCTCCTCTCTTTGTTCAGAATTTGAGTTTAAATGCATGGGTTGAGGAGGTTGAGAGATCTCGTAAGTTAGAGATATCTCATGAGTCAAGAGCCTGTGAGTTGATATGGACCCATCTTCTCTTTGGAACTCATGTGTATGGGTTTGATGGCTTGTTGAGAATGGAACCCACGTGCATGTGCATGGGTTTGTTTAATATTTCATTTGAGCTTAAAGTGCTTGGGTTGAGGACATGCATGGGATGAAGAGGTTGGGTTAGACATGGTTGAGGGTGGAACTCACGTGCATGTGCATGAGCATGAGAGAGTTTATGATTTTCTCTCCCAATTCAAACTTCTATATGTAGTTTGAACTACTGTAGGTTTCATTGTTAGAGAGTTCTTATTCTCTCATGGATGTTCAATATTTGAACTTTATGTTCAGGTTTCGAACCTGTTTTGAACTAAAATGTTTGTTCAAATTCGAATATATTTGGTTCGAATTTTGAATATTAATTTGAATTTTGTTTTTGATCATGTTGTAGGAAATTTAGTAGAATGTCTTTGTATCCTTTTAGCTTATATAGGATGCCATCAAAGCTAAATAGGACCATGGTATTATGTAGGGGGAGTCTTAGGCTTTTATCTTAGCCTAAGTTTTTTTTTTAAATACCCTGGGGGTGATAACTATGAAAAAATGCATATGCACATATCAAAATATTTAAGGCACATGCATCCATTAAAAGGGAATTTCGTAAATAATACGAAACTTGGGCATAGCTAAAATTAGTGTCAACACCGAGCCGCGTCGATTCGAGCGGACGCCGCTGTCCATCCGTCCGAGGATCCCAAATTTGAGATTCCCCTTAATGACTATTTTAACCCTTGATATTTAAAATGGCTATATTTATCATAACTTTAAATATACATGTTGAAACTTTATGAAATTAGTCTCATTGGAAAGATGACCAATATTGAGTATTTTTGAAAGCAAATATTTGATGTAATTTAGTTTATAAAATTATTTAATATATTATAACTTAAATTATACCTAAATTTTTAATAATTTCGATCAATCATTTTACATGATTAGATGCATTCAAAGAATTAATTTTACCTAAATTTTCAATAATTTCGATCAATCATATCTCGTGGGTATTGTTATTATTATAATGAAAAACATGTCTTAATTTGAAGAAAACTTAAAATTTTATTATTAACATGATGTCAAAATTCACTCGGTTCCAATTCAGAGATTTATGAATCAAACACCAGAATCTACAAAATTAGCAGATTCAGCTCATCCATAATAGACAAGCCAAACGCCAGAATCAACAGATTCAGCTCATCCCATACATACCAACCAAACAACATAACCAAAATCCACAGAATCACCAGATTCAACTCATTCCCCATTCAGCTAATTTCACAGATTCTTCATTCAGCTAAGGGTGATTATATATGCACCACCCAGTTTGATAAGTGCACCACACTCAGCTGAATCGGTGATTAATCACCGAATTTTTGATACAAATTCGGTGGCTTGTCACCGATTTTTTTGATAAAATTCGGTAGAATGACACCGAACTACACCGAAAATAACATAGTTCGATGGAATTTTCGGTATAGTTCGGTGGCATTCCACCGAATTTTTTGATAAAATTCGGTGGCAAGCCACCGAAAAAAAAAATCAGTGTGGTGCACTATCAAATTCTGTAGTGCATATAAAATCACCCATTCATCATATTCTGGTTTGCCAAACGCACCCTTTGAGAACACAACTACGAACAGGGTGGAGAGTGCCAAGGCTTAAGGTGGTTTAAATATTGTTACGCTTTGGGGGCGGTTTATCACCAGTCTTGGGGTTTGGGTTGCATTGAAAATGCACTGAAATCCCTGTTGGGCACAGCTCGAGAAGCGCTCAGAGTCAGCGTGATCCTCGTCGTGGTTTACTTTTCTGTTAATGTAGTTAGCTACACCTTAAGCTTGGCAAAGAGAGATGGTAAAGTTATAGTTTCCTTTTCTTGGAGTCCCTTTTTATATTGTTATACCTGTTCAATGAACAAGAACCAAAAAGAAAATACAACTTTTACTATGCATACAACATCTATCGAATGGGGCTTTTAATGCAAGAAAAGATATGAATTATTATATACATGATTTGGAATGAAATATACAACAGATAGATTCGACATAATATCAGAGAAATGCATCAACAAAAGCAAAATGCATGGAAAAGAATAACAAATATACATGTGATCGATGACAACATATTGAAATTTTTTCAAATGTTTGGCTTTTACAAGCCGAACAAAGACGGTGATCGGACTTGTACAACCAATGGCATAACTAACTAATCAGCGTCTTATGGACGTAGGTTTCAGAAATGAACATAATTTTAAACAAATATAAAAAGCAAAACGCATAAAAAAGAATAACAAATATGCGTGCCAGGACTTAGGATGAATTAGATAAACTATTTGACGTTAAAGCGTCGGACACTTAATGATTGGTAACACATATCAACAACTTTAACAATGTTCGGCTTATACCAACCAAATATAAATGATTTGTTCAGTTTGCTACAACCGATCCGAAAACCAACTAACCGGTGTTATGTAATCGATCATTTAAAAAATGAACGGGCTAACGAAGCCAAACAATGTAAACCTAGCCTATGATTCTATCCGATGTAAAAACTACGCCAAAAACATCTTCGATCGTTGAGAATGAAGGATACGAAGAATGCGAGAGAGGTTTGGAAGTAATGTGTTTAAGAATCACCTCTCTATAGTGGAAACTCTCATTTTCTTGTGCTTTCCTTCATGACCCAACCGCTTCTCACTTTGGAAGTGTTCAATAATAAAATCGCGATTTCGGGGTGAGATGTTTGCCCATTTTATTGTGATCAAAAAATCGATTTACATGTGATGGGAGATTGTGAGAACAACACTCCTGAGTTTCCTGTATCATCACAAGCTGCATATCTCTTTCTCTTTGGACATGCATACTCATGATGAGACTGGCAACTCATCATTTACATCCCCGTAGGGAAGACCCCTGATTAAGGATCCGAGACTTAAAATCCTATTACATCATCTAAAAAAAAAGGAAGAAGTAGAAGGGTATTGGGTGGAGGCGGAGCCTCCACCCTCACCTTTGTTGGTGTTGATCTACCTTGGTCTTCCTTCTTAATCTCCTGGGAGTTGCTGCAAGTCTTCAAAATTGATAGAGGCTCGGTTGGGGGAACCCCAAGAGCTGAAGGATTTGTTGTAGGACCTCGTCGATTTGATGAAGGACTTGCTCTAGGAGTTGGTGGTGGGCTTGCTGTGGATCCTTCAGGAGCTGCTGGAGGACTTGGTGTCGGACCCTTGGGAGTTGATGAAGGAGCTCCAAAAGTTGGTGAAGGATTTCCAGAGTTGAAGAAACTTCAAGAATCAATAGCCAACTTCCGCGAGTGGATCTGGATCCACCCGGGTCTCGTTATTTTTTGAAGAACTTCAAGAATCAATAGCCACTCCCAACGGGTGGATTGAAGTCCACGTGGGTTGTGCTATCTCTTGAAGAACTTTTAAGAACACGAAGAACGCGAAGAACAAATTTTAGATTTTCAGAGCTCAGCCTCCTCTCTTTCATAGTGTGGCTTTGCTCTCCAATGCCTCTAGCTATTCCCTTTGCCTTCACCCCCTTTATTTATAGGTGTTTGGAGAGGTTTCGGCGGGCTGGTCAAATTTCGAAAAGTCGTTGTGAGAAGCATCTCATGGCTGAGATTCACGGTTTGAGACGTGAGATCACAACTTCTCATTTTTTGGAAGACACGTGTGCGTAGGAGAGGCTGAGGGGAAATCCAATTTGTTGGAATGTATGGATGTTGCCCCCTCGGCATTTTTTGTTAACCTACACCCTACCTTATGTTGCTCCCTTGGAACTCTTCCTTAAGCTAAACCCTACTCCAAGTCTCCAATTATATGATGCCATGTCACATCTTATCATGCTGATGGAAGGCTTGGACGTAGGTATGCACACTTTTATTTAGGTTAGCTAATTTTAGATTTGAATTTTGGCTAGGGAGTTGAGATTTGGGTGGTTAAGATGATAGGATTTAGGTAGTTTAGATTTAGGATGTGGTATATCAAATCTATTTGAATTCAAATTCGAATCATGAATCTGAATTTCAAATTTCACATATTTATTCAAATTTTAAATATTTTCTAGTTAGTTCAAATATTTGAACTCGTAGACAATTTACCCTAATGCCCTTGGGCAAGGGTAAATTACCAAAATACCCTTTTTTTTATCGGTCATATATGTTTTTGGACCGAAATACCTCCAAAGCAGGTAGAGGTGCCTTTACATATATTTTTGGATCATTATACCCCTAGAGGTTTAAAATGACCAAAATACCCTGGGGGGCTAAATGACCAAAATACTATTTTTCATGTTTTTGGTTTATATAGGATGCCTTCAAAACCATCATGAACTATTTTGGAATGTTGTAGTTGGGTCAACCCTATATTTGGCTAGAATGACCGAAATACCCCTAAAAGGTAAAACTTACCGAAATGCCTTTTATGCTTTCGGTTTGTATAAGATGTTATAAAAACCATACAGGGCTATTTCTTTGATATTGTAGGAATTCTGAACACGTATTTTAGTCAAAATTTCCAAAATACCCTGGTGGGCAAAATTATCAAAATGCCCCCCGAGTCTACTTAGCTTTTGTAGGATGCCGTAAAAGCTATATAGGGTTATGATAGGATATTTTAGAGAGTCCAGGTATGTATTTTGCTCTGAATTCCTAAAATACCCTTGGGCGGGTAAAATTACCAAAACGCCCTTTGTTCTCCCGATTTGTGTAGGATACCATCAAAACCGTGGAGAATCGCATATAGAGCAGTGTATGTGTGCTCTATGAGCATTCGGGTTTGTATGCTTGGTGATGTGTCTTTGAGGAGTGTCTAAGACGAGTAGAGGCAATTTTGTAAATACTCCAAAATTTGACCTTAGTCAAAATTGGTGTCTACAGGAAGTAATGTGTTTGATTTGATGTATGGACGTGGTTAAAAGTGCGATTAGTAAAAGGGCATTTAGGGAATATAAGACAGTAATGTAGGGGTACTTAATAAAAGGGTGATTATATATGCAATACAAGATTTGATTTGTGCACCACACTCAGAAAAATCGGTGATTAATCACCGAATTTTTGATACAATTTCGGTGGCTTGCCACCGAATTTCTTAATAAAATTCAGTGGAATACCACCGAACTACATGGTTCGGTGTCATTCTATCGAATTTTATCAAAAAATTCGGTGGCAAGACACCGAAAAAAAAATCAGTGTGGTGCACAAATCAAATATTGTATTGCATTTAAAATTACCCCTTAATAAAATCCTTTGTTTTCAAACTTTGTTGTGCATCTAGTAAATTAAGGGCATCTAAGTAAAACTTATGTTGTATATAGAACTAGTGGATTCCCGTGCAAATTGCACGGTTTTACAGAGTAGAAAGCATGAGTCGTGGCTACGGTTATTTGTTGAACATTATAATATAGCTGATAGTTATACAGAGTTAGATTAGATTAGATGGATTAATAGATTAGATTACTATTATATTATGATTTATATTAGTAAATGAATCCCTCTTTTAAATATAACACATGGGTTTTAGTTTTTTAATCCACATTATATTAATCTTATTCAACTTTACATTAATTCGTATTATATTAACCTTATAAGGGAGGCGGTTATACATAACCGTTTTTGCTCATTATAAGATTGATTAGGGAATATCTATATATAAATATAGGAATATATATAAAACTAACTTAGGAAAATATACATATAAATAAACTAATAAAAGGGAAACGGTTGTAATCATTTTTGCTTCTTATAAGATTGATCACCTTTTTTGAAATTAATGATCCATTTTGCAATATTGTTATTAATTAAGGGGTTTTGTGATATTTAGTATAACCATAAAATTTCGAAATAAAAGACCGAAGTCCAACCGGCTCGGTTCGTTTGCTTGTGGAGGAGACCGATAGCTGCGTCGTAGATCCGATCCGGAGAGGAGAGCCATCAGCCATGACCGGGAGGAAGAGCCGCACGGCCAAGAAGAGGGGATCCGCCGCGTCCCCGGCGGCGCCGCCGACGCCTGACTCCGGAAAGGTGGCGGGTGAGCCGGCGCCGGAGGTGGGGGTCTCGGAGCCGGTGTCGGAGAAGCCCCGGGAGCGGCACTGGGGTGAGTGATTTCGAGAGTAGTTTCTTTCAAGCTTTGGTGTGATTCCTTTTACTTTTACTTATTTTTCTTTTTTCCTCCTGGAAATGGATTTATATGCTCGAAATGGTGTTCTAGTTTGATCGCATTTGTAGTTAGGGTTCTGGGATGGGTTCAAGAAAGTGTCTTTTGGAAGCTAGAAGTGGATTATTTTCTCTGTGTTGGTGATGTGCCGAGGAATTTGGTATTCATGTGTTTATCTCATTGTTGTCAAGATGGATTTATATGCTCCAATGGTGTTCCAATCTGATTGCATAAACGTTAGGGTTTTATGATTTTTACAAGAAGTTGTCTTTCAGCAGGAGAAGTGGATTCTATTTTCGTTATATTCGCAATGTGAAGCGGAACTTTGTATTCATGTGCTTAATTTTTATGTGGAAAATTGGTGATATACGAGTCTAGGGTTCTCAGAACTGGAGTTTCGTGGTTATAGAGAGGGCATACATATTTGCGAACATTGTTTGGATGAGGATGACGTGGAATGCTTGAAGCTGGGCGACCTGGAGTAAGAGAGTTGGTTGAATTCTTGTTTATCATCCTAAAAGAGTGAAATATTGGACATTTGACTCGTGGGTAGATTTTCGCACCGGTGGTTTTTGGTTGACATATGCATATTCTGCACCTATTAGCATGCACAACTGAAGACTGCGATGCACACATGTTTCAATTTGTTAAAACCAAATCAATTGGCTGTTTTGCATGATTTCTGCCTAACTTTATTGGAATCTCAGTTGATATATCCTTTACTTCTTTTTCATAGGGATGGTCGTTCTTTCCTCATTGGGAGGTTTAGCTTCAATTATTTAATTGATTCTTTGGTCTTTGAGTTTGGATATTTAACCTGTAGGAATGCCTATGAATTATGTTTTTGGTTCTGCTGAGCACTAAAGTGAAATGCTTTAGTTTCCGCCTTGTTTCGGCTATTATGGCTTCTGCCTATTAAAAGAAGTCTAGGAAGAATGAATAAAATTTTCGGATGAGAAAAGAACCCAGCGATGAAGGGAAACATAGGGAGAAAATCAGAACCATAAACCATATTCATCTGGATATTTTGGGAGCATTGTTTAGCTTTCATTGTATACTTATGTTGATCTATACTCTGAGTTCTAAATATCTGTTGCTGCACTTAATAATGAATACTTATCATATCATTGTTCTACAAATACGCAGCACGAATGCAATGCCAATTTGACTAGCAGTTGATACTGACCTCAATCTATTTAATGATTCATTGTGACTCTTGATTGGTTGATTGGGTCCTCAAAACAACAGTTACTTAGTTACTGTGTTAAATTTATGATTATGGTTTAATTGACTAGTGAAGCAGTTAGCATTTTCAATTTGTTAGTTCATGCGAAATCATCATGCAATTGCTAATTTCTAAATCCATTGGCATACTAACTGCTTCAAAAAAGGTTAGGTATGAGAGAAACTTGGTCCAATGAAACGAAACCAGTCTCAGCCAAAACCCATTTGAGTATCTTGTGTTTCATTGACCCCCAAACCAGTTCGCTTTGCCGAAGCTTTGTTTCCTTGGCTTGTAGTATGGCCAGGTGAACTGGTAAGAGTTAACGTTCTCATGGAAAACAGACTTTTTTTTGCTGTTACGGCTCTAATTAATGATATATATAGCTGTGAGGACTTAAGTTGATGGCAAATTTAACAAGTTGCTATGCTTAGTTACAAGTTATTGGCTTGATTTCAACTTTCAAGACATAGGTGCTTAAGTTCAATGAAATAACCTGTTGGTAGCAATAAAATAAATTGGTATCAATTGTATGAGTGTCGTCTGTTTTGCCCATAATTTTATTTTGTCCTAATATCTCAATGGGAAGGATAAGAATGATTCTTATTTCTGAGTTCCCATGCTTTGTACAGCTTTTAGAGTAATAATAACTCTAAACAATATCCAAATGAACTGCAGATTAGTATGCATTCTTATTTTTAATTCTTCTTCTTATGATATGGCTTTGTTACTTCCAGTATTTCAGTTGAGTCCTGGATTATAGGTCTTATCTTGTGATATCACTTCAAAAGCTTTTGGGGATGCAATGTGATCTTAACTAGGGGTGGCAATTCGGGTTCGCGGGTCGGGTTCAGGTCGGGTCATACACTGACCCATTTATTAAATACCAAACCCGAACCCGACCCGTTTAATAAACGGGTCAGGTTTATAAAACCCAAACCCGACCCATTTATAAACGGGTCAACCCGACCCGACCCGTCTAACCCGTTTATGAAACGGGTCGGATCGGGTTCGGGTTGACCCGCCACGGCCCAGGAGGGAGAGGCGGCGCCGGCAGCCGGATCTTGCCGGATCTGGCCGGATCTTGCATGATCTGGCCGGATCTGAGTGAAGGACGGGCGGATCTGAGTTGTGGACGGCCGGCAGAGTCATGGACGGGCGGATCTGAGTCAAGGACGGGCGGATCTGAGTCGTGGACGGCCGGCTGTGTCATGGACGGGCGGATCTGAGCCGTGGATGACCGGCTGAGTCGTGGACGGGCGGATCTGAGTCGTGGACGGCCGGATCTGGCCGGATCTGAGTCGTGGACGGCCGGATCTGGCCGGATCTGAGTCGTGGACGGCCGGATCTGGCCGGATCTGAGTCGTGGACGGCGGATCTGGTCGGATCTGAGTCATGGACGCCCGGATCTGAGTCGTGGACGGCGGATCTGGCCGGATCTGAGTTGTGGACGACCGGATCTGGCCGGATCTGAGTCGTGGACGGCGGATCTGGGCGGATCTGAGTCGTTGAGGATGAGGGGGCCGCGCCGCCGTGGAGGACGAGGGGGGCCACGCCGCTGCTGGTTGGAGAGGAGAAGGTGGAGGAAGTAGGAGGTGGCGGGTGGGTTAGGATGGCCGGGGAAGAAGAGAGAGAGGAGAGGAAGAGAGGGTTGGGACTTGGGAGAGGAGGAGAACAGAGGGACGGTCGGTGGCTTCGTGATCTGAGTCGTGGAGGATGAGGGGGCCGCGCCGCCGTGGAGGACGAGGGGGCCGCGTCGCTGCTGGTTGGAGAGGAGAAGGTGGAGGAACTAGGAGGTGGCGGGTGGGTTAGGATGGCCGGGGAAGAAGAGAGGGTTGGGACTTGGGAGAGGAGGAGAACAGAGGGGCGGTCGGTGGCTTCGTGATCTGAGTCGTGGAGGACGAGGGGGCCGCGCCGCCGTGGAGGACGAGGGGGCCGCGCCGCTGCTGGTTGGAGAGGAGAAGGTGGAGGAAGTAGGAGGTGGCGGGTGGGTTAGGATGGCCGGGGAAGAAGAGAGGGAGGAGAGGAAGAGAGGGGCGGCCGGGGAGGAGAGGAAGAGAGGGTTGGGACTTGGGAGAGGAGGAGAACAGAGGGGCGGTGGGTTAGGATGGTCGGGGAGAAGGAGGAGAGGAAGAGGGTTGGGAGAGGAGGAAGAGGGTCGGGAGAGGAGGAGAAGAAGAGAGGCTGAGATCACCAGAGAGAGGGTGAGGCTGAGCCGCTGAGATCAGCATCAGCTGAGAGAGGGTTTTGATTTTTTAATTTTATTTATTTTTAAATGGGTAAACGGGTTGACCCGCCTAACCCGCGGGTCAACCCGACCCGACCCGTTTATAAACGGGTCATAAACGGGTCGACCCGTTTATGACCCGAACCCGTTTATGCCAAACCCAAACCCGTTTAACTCGGGTCGGGTCGGGTCGGGTCGGGTTCACGGGTCATGACCCGGATTGCCACCCCTAATCTTAACTTCTAGCTCTGTTTTGTTATAGTTGTATGAAGATAGCTTGTAAGGCTCTTTAGGAGCCTTGACAGTAGCTGCTGCAGCTAGAAGGAAAAAGCATTGTAATGTGGATGAATGTGCATAAAATGTATTAAGTGATAACTATGAATTTTAATATACTTGTGATACCTACATTTGGCAAGCATGAAGTGCATCTATTGACGGTCTTGATGCACGGTTAGAGCACACTTCCTTTTCGAGGCGGCTTCTAAATGCCGGTTTCTGTGTGGCAGATCCTTGCTCAAGTTCTAACTCCTGCTTGAGGAGAATTTCCTATGCCTTGAAAACTGAATTGCATGTAAGGTAAATAGTTAATTTTGTATACGTGATTTGCCTGGGGTGGGTGCACCTACTTTTTCCCCCATACTTTCCGCATTTACTTCTAGCTACTTTTGCACCTCCTGATCTACATGAATGGCGTGTTTGTATGACAAATTCTCTTCAACTGTCTTCTATGTCTCGTGGGGAATAAGTTCTAACCAGGAATGTTAGAAATGGCTCTTTTAAAGTGTGCTCTTCCTGCATCTTTCGATGATTGTGTTTATTATAGGGTTGCACTAATTGATAGAATCATATAGCCTGAAGGCTCATTTTTTCAGGGAAAAAAGATAGAATCATGCAAAATATTGTGACTGATAGGTCTATATTGGAGATGGCTTGGGGCTGAGGTCTTCATCTGCTTTCTCTGATTAGTCTCTATTTTTAAGTGAGCATAAACTGTTCATTAATTGCAGGTCCTCATTTGGAACAAGAGAAGAGCAGGGGTAAAAAGAAAAGGAAGGTCACTTTGTCACTTTTGCAGAGTATCGACAATGAGGTGGAAACAGTGATGGGTGGTAAAACAGATGGGGACCTGAAGAAGAAAAGGCAGCGTGTGGCATCAAGCAATAATTTGGAGACTGATGGCTATAAAGACTCTGATACTTTATTACAAATTCCTAAAGTGCTCAACTCAGAAGTCAGCAAAAGATATGCAGCACCTTTGGATGAAATGCCACCTAGTCAAGGTGATTTTTCTTCAGAAGTGCTCGAAGATAGAAAAAAAGTCTCTTGGGTGGAGAAGAAATACAATAGGAAGAAGCAGAACAGTCCAAAGGCTGAGGTTATGCTGTCTGACCATCAAGTAGAGGCTCCGACAATAGGCAGCACAGATATGGACTCAGAGAGCAAAGATCTTAATAGTGATGATAGCAATAAGAAGCTTCTAACACTTCCTGAGCTGGAATATGTTGCGGAAAATCTGGATGCTGATCCTGGAAACAAGCATTTTACAGCTACTGATGTAAAGTCATCTTCTCATGAGATGAAAAATGCTGGTCCATCTCCGACTAAAAAATACAAGAGGAAGGGGAGATCTGCCAAAAAGGACATGTCCAAAGATCATGCTTCTACAGATAGTTCACCTTCACCGATTGTTACGGACATGAAATCTGAAAAGAAACATGATAGTGAGATGTCCCTCCGTAACAATTTGGATCTTCCAGTTAACAGAACGGCATTTGGTTTGACAGAAGGTGCACGCTTTGAATCAAGCAAGAGTGGCAAAGATTGTGGGATACATACAGAGTCAGATGAGATGAAAAAAGCTGATTCAAGCGGAAATTGTACGGCTGCTAGTAAGGTGAACAATAAGTCCTCTTTTTCCAAATCTTCTCCAGATGGTTCTTCCAGTCCATCATGTCATATTTCTCAAAATTGCACTTCTCTTAGTGGAGCTTCTCCATCAGAGGTTGCAGATGATTTTGCAAATGGCCAGAATAATAATGAAACATCTGTGCGTGAGGAACTAATGTTAAGTGCTAAGAGAGAATATTCACTGATAGCTACGGACTCTGTGCTTGTGAAAAAGAGTGATGTGTCATCCGCTTCTAATTTGTGCACGCATGAGGGAGATACTACCAAGCGAAACCGACCGGGCAAGCGTAGAAGGAAAGAGAAGAAGTCATCTGACAGTAAGAAAGATATTGACCTTTCTTCCAGCAGCATAACTTCATTAGAAACTTCGGAAATGACGTTGGTCGGACAGGGTAATGTTGACTCCTCAAATAACTGCAGTATGGCACTGAATGTTGAAAGTGGTGTGGCTAAATGTACAGATGATACAACGCTGAATAACGAAGAGGCCACTCTATTTAATATGGTCAACGAGGAAGTGTCTGGCCAGAGCTTAAGTTGCTTAGATTCTCCTATTGAACAAGTCACAGGAAATTTGCCTACAGTTCCTTTACAGGTTGCTGATAGCTTTGATAAGGTAACTGCATCACATGAACCTATAAGGAGTTCCAGAAAAAAGAAGAAGCATACTTTACAGGGTAAAGGGAGTTCTAAGACTGCATCTGAAAAGAAAAATGAGTGTTTAGCAGTCGGGATTCAGAAGGAGCTGCAAGCCCGTGTTGCTGCTGATGGAAGTGTGAATGCGGCTAGAAGCTTGCCTCCTTCACCAATTAGAGGCGTCATCAATGATCCTGAATCTTCAGATTTACCTAACAGCCTTATACTTCCGCTGGATTCATTAGAAAAGGAAGATGTTAGTTTCTCATTCCAATTAATCGACAATGCTCTTGTGGGCAAGCCACCAAAGGATTACTCTAATAAGGCATGCCATACAGATTCTCCACATAGAGCTGCATTGACTTGCAATGGTGTAGAAGCTATTGTTTACCAAAAGGAAGAAAGCGTTGCATCCTCTCAAGTTGACCTTGTTGTAGACCGGGGTTCTTCTTTAGTTCACATCGAGGACCTAACTGAGATAACTGAGACAGTTCCCCCACCGCAAAGGACTTTACATTCTTCTAGGAAGAAGCTTATTGTGCTTGATTTAAATGGATTGCTTGCTGATATTTTCTATGATGCCCGTCAAGCTTATAGAGCACATAAAATGGTCGGGGGAAAATCAGGTGAGATTTGAGATTGAGCTCATAAGGATGCATTGAACATCACCACCTATATTTGCTTTATTCACAAACTAAAAGCTCGTTGCATAATCCTGCAGTTTTTAAGAGACCATTCTGTGATGATTTTCTGGCATTCTGCTTTCATCGATTTGAAATCGGGATATGGTCCTCGAGAAAAAGGTATGAACTTATTGAACCATCTCTCGATATGCTTTATTTACTTGGACTTCTAACCTAGAATCTTCTCAGGATTCAATTTTTGTCTGTACCATGACAGTTATGTTCCAGTCTCTTTCATGAGAGTTATGTTGTGGTTTCTTTCATGTTAACATTCTGGAAGTTTCTGCCGGCATAATATACATGATGTGCTTGATTACCTCATGGGACACAATGACAAATTGCAGTTCCTTTCATGTTTAAATTCAGAAAGTTTCTGCAGGTATAATGTAGATGATGTCGTTGATTACCTTATGGGAGATATGAAAAGCAAGCTTTTGTTTTGCTGGGTAAGTTAATTCCAAGTATTTGAGTGTAGCCAATATTCAGTTTGCTTTTTATAGCTTTCTTTATACATAGACCTCAAGCATTATCTCAACTAGTTGGTTTTGTCACAACAACATTTTGTGTCTAAAAGGGCGCACATAGATGAGTGCACGTTAACAATTTTACTGGTAAAGAACTTTACATTTTAATTAGTTCCAGTTTTAGAAGTCGAGAACTCATTGTTCAATCAGGTGTTGTAACTCATATGTATTTACTAATGTCAGAACCCAATATTGAAATGCACTGCAGTCTGCTCATAGTCTAGATATGTATGTTTAGCACCCACTACAGATTCTCTTTCATTTATTTTGAAATTTAGACTGCGAAAGTATATGCAAATTGGTAAATCGGTTATTGCATGCTCTCAAGAATTGGAGTCTTTCAGTTATATGAATTAGCAGCTGAAATGTCTTAGCATCTGAGGCTTTTCAATTCTGGAAAACTTTTAGATTTTGACGAAAATAATGCGCCATATTTGGCATGAGTGTTTTTGAGTTGTTAGAAGGATGACTTAAGATTGGTTAGAGCAGTGATTCCTTTCATGCTAAAATTTTATGATCAACTAGTTGGGGATTACTAATGTCTAATATTGCTTTAAAAGTAAATGCAGCTTTTTGTATAGCTTGGTTCTTCCATTCTTCCAATGACGAGAGAAATGTTGGTGTTAGTGATAGTGCATATAATGTTTAATGGATTGACTAAATGTTCCATATATTTAGCCGTTCTAAATTCATTGCAGGATCTGTCTAAATGCACTGAAACTGGGTACAAGACCATCGAAAATGTGCACAAACCCTTAGTTCTGAAGGAGCTGAAGAAACTGTGGAACAAAGAGGAACCTGATCTTCCATGGGAGAAGGGAGAATATTCACCATCAAATACGTTGTTGATAGATGATTCTCCTTACAAGGCCCTGTGTAATCCTGTAATTATTTCATAACCCTTTGCTTCTCTTTCTTGGAGCGTATATGGCCTTTATCTCATTTCAGTTTTTCTAGGATCTCATCCCTGATTGTTGTCTAACTTCATTGTTCAGCCTCACACTGCCATCTTCCCTCATCCATTCAACCATAGTGATGTAAATGACAGCTCTTTGGGTAAGTCTTCAGTTATATGCATGATTCTGTATCAAAATGCAGGTTTTCACTCTTCATTGTCTATACAGGGCCTGGAGGAGATATGCGTGTGTATTTGGAAGGGTTAGCCATGACCGATAATGTCCAACACTATGTACAAGCACATCCGTTTGGCCAGCCGGCTATAAATAATTCAGATCCCTCTTGGAATTTCTACCTCCGGGTCATGGTAAAAATCGAGAAGTCTTCACTTCCAACTTGATGACATTATTTTGAATCACTGTATTATCGTAATTATCTTTGAGATGGCAAAAGGTGAAACCTTCTGTTGTCCAGTTTCTGAGAGCATCTTAGGTAGGTGGCCTGCTGATTCAAGCGTTGAATTTCTTCTTGAGAAGAATGATGATCAAGGACCACCAGCCTGCTGCATCTTTCTGTATTTATCAAGTGTAAACCCATTGTATTTCACATGGAGGTCTACCAGAATGAGAGTTTCAAATACAACAAAATTTTGCAAGCCTGTGCTTGACTTTTCGCTGCTTGAGAATCAAGACAGTGTTGTATATACGAGGATGACAAAGAAGATTTTTTGGTGTTCAAGCACCTTCTCATGGAGTCTTCTAAGCGGCAGTGTATTTTTAGCTAGTTTTCCAGCTTTTAGAAAATATCATAAGCACTGTTTGTGCTAGTTTTGAAGATACGGGCCTCTGTTGTAAACCAGTTTTAGCATACAGAGTAAAACTCCTCTCCTGCTTCTCCATGTTTTCTGCATCATGAGTTTCCTTTTTTTTTTAACTTTTGGTTCCTGTAAACATGTATCATGGGCTTTTCTATGGTTACTATAACTAGACAATGATGTTTTTTTTTGGGTACATTGTGTGATGGGTTTTTCATGTTCTGCTGCTGCTTCTCTCTCTGGCACCGTGTTTGTACTTTTAATTTTTAGCATCTTCTTTATGCTCAAATATAGCAGTAATGCTGTTCGTTTTCTTTATCAGATACGGTTGTTTCAGTGTGGTGTACCCAAGAATTGCCGTGCCGGTCTTTGGCCTACACTGAATACAAACCCTGTGCCGGGAAATGTACCAGGCATGAATTCAGTGGGCACAGACCGACATGACAATCCATGGGTATACCTAAATGCCAGTATTTGGCATGTTCATTCCTCGTGAAGCAGAAGATTGGCTACTTAAGACTGCCTTTTTCGTTTCCCGTGTTCATTTCTTCACTTCTGAAATATATGCTAATGGTTTTGACCACTTGGGTAACTGAGAAAATGCAGGTCTTGGCTTTTCTAATTTTATGAGGTCCTAGCTTTTCTAACTTTATCTACAGAGAAGTTAAACTCAACAACTCAAGGGAGGCAGGAAAGACAGCTGATTAACGAATCTCCCAGGTAACTCATCAGTCATGATTTATTGCTGTTTCCTATGAATCTTGCCACTGTAGATTGTATTTTTCCTACCAGAAGTGTAAAATTTATGACGATTAGAATAGACTACGGAGATGCAGACAGCTGAGGTGTTCTCCTCTAAATGAGATGTCTAGATCTTTGATTTCCTATATTAAACTATTTTTTCTTGATAAAATAATGTTTGTCTTCCTATTGTATCTTCACTGTGTTTTCTTTTCACTGTAGACTGTCAGGTACACATATTCCTTCTTTTGCTCCAGCCAGTGTCTATGTTAAGCTTTGAGATGAAGTGAACATGAAAACCATCACGCTTCTGCAGGTATGGTGTTGGATCAACTGCCTGATGAGCAAAGGCCATTAGCTTTGAGAAACGGTCTTTGATCTTTTTCACTTCACCTGTTCTTCTGCAATTCCTGTCACTTCAGTGAACTTACAGGCCCCTAAAGATGTCCCTTGTTGGATGTGAAACTTATCAGGCAAATTGGATTCTTCCTCGCATATCAAAACAGTCGTATCGTGTTCTCATCTGGACGCTCTGGTTAGGCTTCTAGCTGAGGTTCTTATTCTGAAAACTACTCCATGATAAATTTCTGACTATGTTGGGTGTTGAGTGTCTAAGGATGGTTGGTGGTGAATTCATCACGTACTGTTGTCTGTTCAGCTGGAATTGAAGTCATCGACATTGATGAGGGTGGCTATGTCATGTGGATTAAATTCCACAACGGCTAAGATGGTTTCCGTGGTTGTGGTGGAGCTTCAGGCAATTCAAGCTGTGTTAGAAGTGGCCAGAGATTAAGGGGTGCCCGATTTGGTGGTGGACAGCAATTCTCTCTTGGCCAGAGATATGTTAGTGGTTTGCTCCAGTGGTCTTCGGCTTCTATCGTCTCCTTTGAGCCATTTGGTGGTCTGCATTGGAGTTTAGAAATTTGGCGGTTGGAGATTTCAAGCCTTGAGTCTAAATGAGATGAGAACCGAAGTCTGGGGCAGTGATCCAGTCGCAGTTGGATCAAATGTTACAAGTGTGATAACAAGGGTCCCATCGTTTGGCGTGTCTTACTAAAGATAGTAAGTTGGCTTTAATAAGTAATGAAGACCTCATGGAAGTTAAAAAAGAGGAGCCATCTAATCAGGGAAGAAGGAAACAAAGAAGATGGGGTTTTGGACGACGAGCGGCTTGAAGTATCAGAATTGCCAGCTGAGGTGATCCATCGGCTGCTAACAGGCCAAAAGTAGAAAGCCTTGTGTCTGGATTTGAACAAGTATCTTCCAAATTTGAGGTCAAGGACTGTCAGGGAAGGTCAAGGATCGTCATCATTGACAATTGTAGCAGTATAAATGTGATCTCATCCTATTTATCCAAGTGACATCGGAAGCCGTATAAGATACATCGATGAACTATCATTGCTCGCAGAACTTTTTATTCGAACTATGAAGAACTTGGGTAGATATCATCCAATAAAGATATGCCATATTCTGTTGGGAGGACCTTGGTTGTATGTTTGAAAGATTAACTATGATGAGTTTTCAGTTTGTCCATGTTTGGAGGTGAAGAATTACTGCCGATTTGTTGAGACTTCATACAATCGGTAGTGAAGAAAAGGGGCAGGACAATTCAGTATTAACCCTTGGCAAGCTTGAGCAGGCAAGCCAAGGACGAAGCATGGTCTTTGGTAATTGGGAAGGTGATGCGACGTCTATAGCACCTAATCTAAAGGAGGTACAACGTTTGTTTGCTGAATTTGCTGATTGGATACCTAAAAAAAGTTGCCCAAGCACTTTCCAGCGTACTACTAAATCAAGAGTTACAGTGCAAGGTGAGGGAGTTGCTGTTAGACTATATTATTAATAGACTCGCTCTCATCTAGTGAGAGGGTAGAGTTTAACAGTTGCTTGGCCATGGATATATCAGGGAAAGCCTTAGCCTATTCATAGTGTCTTCCTTTATGATACAGAAGGATATGCATGGAAACATGGGTCATCAACAAGACCACAATGAAGTATCCAGTTTTCCCCCCATATCACGATTTCGATGGCATGCATGCTTCATCTCTTCCAAAGATTGATTTAATCAATGGGTATCATAAGACCCCACGTTCAATACTGAGGTCAGCCTTTACAAGTCATTTGTTGTATCATTTATTGACTGTATGATTTGCCGTGGTATGGTTTGATGCTATGATTTATCTACAGAAAAAGCTGTAATGAGCACTTCACTGACTGATCAACGTCAAGTAGTGTTTGCAAAGTTTGCAGTTTTCATGGTTTCGGCGACAATTCTATCAGTGGTTTATCCTCAACCTCAGTGCTGCATGGACCGATGTTGTTATTAGTTGTGTACTTTTCCTGGAGCAATTGAAGGGTATGTAGTAGATCAGCTTAGCAAGCTTGTAAGTGTCGAGAGGTAAATAATTATTGAAATTGCATCCGACCCAATATTTCATGCATGGAGGGTTGTTCTAAATCAACTTCATATTTGATGTGCAAGTTTAGCTGTTCTTGATGTCCCCGGTTTAAATTTGATATTCATTGGTTGATTCAATTTCTTCTTCTGTCTAAAATCTCCTCCGATATTTGGCGATATGGATTGGGCTTGTTAATTGTAACGAAGATGGTTATTGCCATTGTTTATATTTATATTATTTTTTGTTTTATAATTAGGATGGTTTTTTTTTTGTTTCTGTTACAAAACAGGACATTCGGACTTATAAGGATTTTCAAACAAAAATGACGTGTTTTCTAATGAAAACACAAAACAAAACGGCTCTAAATTGTAACCTCCAAAAAAAAAACCAATTTATTATACAAAATTTCTGTCTACGGTGAGTTTGCAAAGATGAAAATATCAGTATATTACATAATAGCATGAGCACTGATTAATGTAGAAATAACGACAAAAATGCCAATAATGACTCATAATTAAGTAAAACCAATAATTTAATCAGGGAATTGGCGATAGGTTCAAAATTGGATAATTAATTAACGTATAGTCCACTTAATATTTTCTAAGGCATTTAGTTCAAAAACATGCAGTTATGGTCATTTTTATCATTCCCATGATCAAAATGCCCTCCTGATTGCATCAACTCATATCTAATTATGCCTGGGCCTGGCACCTGAGAAGTTTTGTTTCTCTTCTCTTTGTGGGTCGCGTGGCCTAATTATCCTTTGTAGGTTTTCATTTTGGTAGGTTGTTGATGTAATCAGGGCATGGCGCCCTTAGCCTTCGGACTTATCTGTTCAAAAAAAAAACTCATATCTAATTAGCTTGGATAAGAAGTAAGGAGGATCGGCCGGTCGTGGATGCTTCGGCCTTGATCAACGGCGAGAAGAGACCAGCGATCGTCGATGTCGGTGGAGGAGGGGTCGTGGGAACCTCGAGGGTTCGATCCACTAGTCAGATTACCGGTTCCAATGATGAGGTGGCAGATCTAAGAGGGACGGTGGCGGTGCTCTTAAGGGTCTGTTTGGTTAGGGAGTATCAGAGTGCATCGCGCGTGCGATACACCCCGATGCACTGATCGCATGTTTGGTTCGTAGCGCGATGCAACCTGATACACCGATCGCATGTTTGGTTTGCAAGGTGCATCGTATAACACATGCATCCAACGATGCATTGATCCCTCAAATCATGCATCATATGAAACGGCCAAAAGATGCACCCTCACGGTGCACCGCCTGTGTTAGTGAGATCATCGCCCTCCATTCTCCTCCGGTCCCTCCTTCCTCTCTAGCTCGCAACCCATCGCTGCCGAGCCCCATCCGCCCCATCCATCCCTACACTGATGCCACCCTTCCAGCTACTGGCAGCCTCTGTCCAAGCTCGACAATCGTTGAGATCCTCCACCCACTCCGGTTTCAGCGCTCCCCGGTGACTCCACATCGCCTGACGACACCGCCCACACTAGACCGCAACCCCGAGTTCCAGACCCCATGGGAAACTGGCACTGACCCTTCATCATCGACGGTGTCTCTCCCAGTTCCCCGGCATCTTCCGAGCTCTTCACCGGTGAACCCACTCCAGTGAGAACTCCACACCTCTGCCCTTTCCAACCCCGTCCAGTTCCAGATCTGATCATCTCGTCGATCAGCGACCCTTCTCCGTCGATCACCTCCCTCCATTGCTCGCGTCTTCATCTCCTCCAAAGCACCCCCCCCCTTCGGATCCACCGCCTATGTAGCCCAACGACTTGATCCGACCTGGTGGATCGACTCCCTGGCGTCCCATGACCCCTCGTCCTTTGATCCCGAACTTCAGCGAGATCCCCTTTCCGCCGATCCTACTCCAGCAGGTTCTCATCCATCAGATCCTCCCTTTCAGCTTAAACATGGGATCGGGTTGCATCAGATGATCCAAAGGCAAATTAAACAACAACATTGGATAGTCGATGCATGCATCTGCATCCCACGATCAGGGTGCACCAGTGATTTGAGCAACTAAACGCACCTTAGGGTCCGTTTGGCTCACTCGGATCCAGGCGAATCCGTGGGATCCGACGAATGGGCGAATCCCGCACAGTGGGATCCGGCGTTTGGATATCACGCGGATCCCGAAAAATGGAATCCGCTCTCATTTTTGACGTAGCGAATCCGCTCCCGTCGATTCCGTCCTGTGAATACTACGAATCTCGCGAATTCCGTCATGTGAATACCACGAATCTCGCGAATTCCGTCCCGTGGATACCGCGGATACCGTGGTGTCCAAACGGACCATTAGTGGAGGTGATAGCAGATTGGAGTATTCCTACTCATTGATTCGACACCTGCCATGTCATTGTCGGCATATCATAGCAACTCCTCCTACATTAAGCAAATTAGTCAAAAAAAAAAATGCCAAAATTTCAGCACTAGGAGAAAAAGACCATTGATTGGATCTATAACTTCCGTCTAACTGATTGTGCTGAAACTCTGCAGACTTCAAATCCTACAAAGCAGCCTAACACTCATTCTATAAACAGGCTCTCTTGTACAGTCACAGCCGATGTGGGACTAAAATCCCACTTACCAATTACCATCCTATGTTTGCTTGCAAGTGAGAGTTAGGAGCTGTTTGGTTGTCAAAAGTGGAGAGTGGAATGGTGGACTAGCAGCACTCCCTTCATTTGAAACTGTTTGATTAGACCATAACTGGAGGGAGCGGATGGACTAAGAGTGGACTAAAGGCCTCCACTCAACCATTTCATTATGGGCCCCACTTCATTGTTATCCTACGTATATACAACGCTGTATTGATTCTCAAGCGGCGAAAAGCCAAGCACATACTTTCAAAATTTGAGACTCTCATTCTGGTAGCACTCCATGTGAAATACAAGGGGTTTACACTTGATAAATACAGAAAGATGCAGCAGGCTGGTGGCCCTTGCTCATCATTCTTCTCAAGAATAAATTCAACGCTTGAATCAGCAGGCCACCTACCTAAGCTAATTACGATAATACGTTGATTCCACATAATATCATCAAGTTGGAAGTGAAGACTTCCCAATTTTTACCATGACCTGGAGGTAGAACTTCCAATAGGGATCTGAATTATTTATAGCCGGCTGGCCAAACGGATGTGCTTGTACATAGTGTTGGACATTATCGGCCATGGCTAACCCTTCCAAATACACACGCATATCTCCTCCAGGCCCTGTATAGACAATGAAGAGTGAAAACCTGCATTTTGATACAGAATCATGCATGTAACTGAAGACTTACCCAAAGAGCTGTCATTTACATCACTATGGTTGAATGGACGAGGGAAGATGGCAGTGTGAGGCTGAACAATGAAGTTAGACAACGATCAGGGATGAGATCCTAGAAAAACTGAAATGAGATGAAGGCCATATACGCTGCAAGAAAGAGAAGCAAAGGGTTATGAAATAATTACAGGATTACACAGGGCCTTGTAAGGAGAATCATCTATCAACAACGTATTTGATGGTGAATATTCTCCCTTCTCCCATGGAAGATCAGGTTCCTCTTTGTTCCACAGTTTCTTCAGCTCCTTCAGAACTAAGGGTTTGTGCACATTTTCGATGGTCTTGTACCCAGTTTCAGTGCATTTAGACAGATCCTGCAATGAATTTAGAACGGCTAAATATATGGGACATTTAGTCAATCCATTAAACATTATATGCACTATCACTAACACCAACATTTCTCTCGTCATTGGAAGAATGGAAGAACCAAGCTATACAAAAAGCTGCATTTACTTTTAAAGCAATATTAGAGATTAGTAATTCCCCAACAAGTTAATCATAAAATTTTAGCATGAAAGGAATCACTGCTCTAACCAAGCTTAAGTCATCCTTCTAACAACTCAAAAACACTCATGCCTCATATGGCGCATTATTTTCGTCAAAATTTAAAAGTTTTCCGGAATTGAAAAGCCTCAGATGCTAAGACACTTCAGCTGCTAATTCATATAACTGAAAGACTCCAATTCTTGAGAGCATGCAATAACCGATTTACCAATTTGCATATACTTTCGCGGTCTAAATTTCAAAATAAATGAAAGAGAATCTGTAGTGGGTGCTAAACATACATATCTAGACTATGAGCAGACTGCTGTACATTTCAAGATTGGGTTCTGACATTAGCAAATACATATGAGTTACAACACCTGATTGAACAATGTGTTCTCGACTTCTAAAACCGGAACTAATTAAAATGTAAAGTTCTTTACCAATAAAATTGCTAACGTGCACTCATCTATGTGCCCTTTTAGACGCAAAATGTTGTTGTGACAAAACCAACTAGTTGAGATAATGCTTGAGGTCTATGTATAAAGAAAGCTATAAAAAGCAAACTGAATATTGGCTACACTCAAATACTTGGAATTAACTTACCCAGCAAAACAAAAGCTTGCTTTTCATATCTCCCATAAGGTAATCAACGACATCATCTACATTATACCTGCAGAAACTTTCTGAATTTAAACATGAAACGAACTCCAATTTGTCATTGTGTCCCTTGAGTTAATCAAGCACATCATGTATATTATGCCGGCAGAAACTTCCAGAATGTTAACATGAGAGAAACCACAACATAATTCTCATGAAAGAGACTGGAACATAACTGTCATGGTACAGATAAAAATTGAATCTTGAGAAGATTTCTATGTTAGAACTTAGAAGTCCAAGTGAATAAAGCATATCGAGAGATGGTTAAAAAAGATCATACCTTTTTCTCGAGGACCATATCCCGATTTCAAATCGATGAAAGCAGAATGCCAGAAAATCATCACAGAATGGTCTCTTAAGAACTGCAGGATTATGCAACAAGCTTATAGTTTGTGAAGAAAGCAAAGTATAGGTGGTGATGTTCAATGGATCCTTATGAGCTCAATCTCAAATCTCACCTGATTTTCCCCCGACCGTTTGATGTGCTCTATAAGCTTGACGGAGATCATAGAAAATATCAGCGAGCAATCCATTTAAATCAAGCACAATAAGCTTCTTCCTGGAAGAATGTAAAGTCCTTTGTGGTGGGGGAACTGTCTCAGTTATCTCAGTTTGGTCCTGGATGTGAACTAAAGAAGGGGGCGGGACTTCCATCGATATTGGAGGAAGAGTGGAGACTGGAGATCGATATTGGGAGGATTTTTTACGAGAAGAATAAGAAAAGATTGGAAGGAGGGGGAGAAGAGGAAGATCGAGGAAGGGACGGTGGGAGGAAGTCGAGGCGTCTCCATCGGTACAGAGCAAAGGAAAATGTTCGCCGGCCAACCTCACCTTTACACCCACCCTGTTTGGCGACGTCGTTAGCTTACGGCCCTGTTTGGTGTGGGAATAAGGTGGGAATAACCCCCTTATTCCCATACTTATCCCCAAACACCTTTTCTTATTTCAGGTAATCATTACTCATTTATTCTCATTCCACCTACCACCACCACTCTACTTTTTCTTATTTCAAGTAATCATTACTACTTTATTCCCACTTTTCCTAACCCCAAAATCCCTTATTCCCACTTTTCTTATTCCCATACCAAACAGCCCCGTACAGGTTAGCCTCCACCTTCGTTGATAACCCCGGACCCACCGCAAAATCCCCTCTCCACCTTCGTTATACCCTGTCGTTGGCCAACGAGGCCTCATTGGCCTCCCACCCCTGTTAGCAGCCGGCTGCCAAACAGGGTGTTAAGTTGGCTATCAGCCAACTTCACCTTTAGGTGGCTGATTTGGATTGTCGACACGTGGTCAGGGCCGGCCCAATGCAAACTGGGGCTCGAAGTGAAAACATCAATCGGAGCCCTCGCAAAATTAATGCTAAATAAAATAAAATAATTATTATGTTTATTTTTTAAGAAATATTCTAAATTGTTAATGAAGTTTTATATTTTTTATATTATATCATAAACTGGAGCAACAATTTGCCAAGTTTAAAAAAAAACTGCCGAGTAAGAACGTGAAATCAAAAGATAATGGGAAGATAGATGGACATGCATGTATTGAGTATATAAAATAGGTTCAAGACATAATAGAGATGGAGAGATCGAAACATATATTTTGAGAATAAGTAAGACGGTAAAAAGATTGATCGTAGAGAATTAATAGAAAAGTAAAAAGATGATAAAATAGGTTAAATGATCAAATGGCTCTAAACTTGTCAAAAATCACCATTTATTTCTTAATTTTTTTAGAACAACGTTTAACAGATGCGTTAAATTAACTATTACCTTTTGGAACAATCAACATAAACCTTATGGGCCCCACTTTCTAAATTAGGGTTTGAGAGCTATTAAGCATGCCTTAAATTTCATCTTACCTTTTGTTGCATTAAATTTGGAGGCCCTTTGTTTAACTTGGAATATTGTGTAGTAGATTAAACATGTTATTAAAGTTATAATTAATGTTTGAATTCATTAAATCCTTGCATTTGGGGGCCCTCTTCTAACCCGGGCCCTAGGCGGTCGCCTAAGTGGCCTTATGGTTGGGCCGGCCCTGCACATGGCAATCCAGGCTGTGAAATCGACGGTGTATGCTTCACCTGCCTTTAAGTTGCCTAAGCCCATCGAGGGCTTCAGCGGACATACCTACCGGCGACTCCTCCACCCGGACCTCCTTCTGGCGGCTCCTCCCGTACTACGGCATCACCCCTCTTCCCGGCAGGCATACCTACTATTGAAATCTCCATCGATCTACGGATCTACGCATCGATGTAGGCATCACCCCTTCTCCTCCATTGATCTAGCTCTGGCTGCTCTGGCGGCTCCTCCATCGATCTAGCTCGCAGCGGCTGATCGAGCGTAGATCCGTAGGTATGTCCGCTGAAGCCCTTGATGCAAGGGTGGAGCCACCTTAAAGGCTAAGGTGGGCTCCAGCCCAGATAGCCTAATTAAAATTTTAGTAATTACTAGGTATATACTAAGTAATATTTAGGCCCAACCCAGCTTGAATTGAATCTCATCCCAGGTTAAGTTCAAACTTAGCCCATAGGAGCCCTATCATATTCAATTAAATGTCTTGAGTATCACATATTCTAGAAAGAAATAGTATTCATTTCTTTTTGGTATACTTTCTAGACCTCCTACATGCATTTGTGTAATCACAGTTACCAAATTAAGTAGATAAATTGGTGATTTTTTTCCCTTTAGTTTTAGTAAGCTCATGGCAGAAAAATTTTCTGGCTCCGCCCTTGCCTTGATGGGCTTCCAGTGGGAGAGGCCTCCTTTAAAGTTCCTCTCTCCTGATTGGAGAGCACCATCAAACATGCTGCAGAGCATTGAGACAGCATTGAAGGGAATGGAGCTCGCTCTAGTTGCCACCACTTCAGTTCCTAGTGAACTCTTAACCCAAGAGTTCAAAGACAACCTCTAGAGCCTAAGAGACCATATATGCCTCCTCGTACTAAAGCAAGATCATAACAACATGAACAAAGTGGAATTGCTTGAAAAAACCTTTCAATCCATCCATACCCTTCCCCAACATCCCCAGGATCTTCCATCTTTCTTCTTCTTGTTCTGCATGAAACTACTCCTTGATGGATCCTTAGTTGCTCCATTAATGGGTGCCAGTAACACTGCTCGAGAAAAGAAGGTGGCACCAAACACTAAGCAAACTGATCAGAACTCATGCAAAGAGAAATCTTGCACTGAGAGAAGAGAACAGAGGACTCTAAAGGCTAACGGTTGCGCTGTAGTGCTTGGTTTCCTTAGGCCTCGCGGTGCTCCTCGGAGCTCTCTTCAGTAAGGCCAATGGCTACTGGTCCGGACTCATCGTCGCCATCACGATCACGCCATGGAGAGAGTCCACCTTCAAGCTGGCCAATGTTAGAGTTCAAGGAACTGCTCTAGGATCCATTTATGGTGTTTTCGGAGTACTCATCTCTCAGAATATCATGGAACTGAGATTCTTGGTGCTGCTTCCGTGGATAATTTCCACTAGCTTTCTCAGGCGCAGCCGCATGTACGGTCCTGCCGGCGGCATAACCGCCGTCAGCTCTTCCATGATAATCTTGGGTAGGTTAAACTACGGCTCGCCTTCGGCCTTCGCCATTGCTAGACTCGTCGAGACCTTCATCGGTCTATCATGCTCCATCCTTGTCGAGCTTCTCCTTCAGCCGACCCGGGCTTCAACTCTGGCAAGAACGCAACTATCCAAGAGCCTCCAAACTCTCAAGGACTGCATGGAGAAGACGCAATGAAGCCTCGATGGAGGGCAGAGTTGGTCAACTGGGCTATCGGGCGACCGACCATCGAATCAAAATCTGGATTGCCACGTGTTGGCAATCCAAATTAGCCACCTAAGGTTGGCCGATAGCCAACTAAAGACAGGTTGGCTATATATCACGGCTCGTCGAAGGAGATGATTAGAGGACTTAAAAGCAAAAAAGACGAAAAGCCCCTTACACTCTCGTGGGAAACAAGATCCTCGAGAGGGTATTTGTGGTACCTAAAAAAGGCAGGACGTAATAGACTAATAGTGCAAACTCTCCCTTCTATTACAGTAGATAGATTATTGCGTAGATAACCTTCAAAACAAACACTAATTAAATTAGGAGCCGAGGGACTAGGGTCCCAAATCTTACTCCTAATTTGTCACTAAGTTCAGACGGATTTTTTTAAGGCATTAAATTCAAACCGCCTGGCAAAAAGAGCGTAACTATCATTTTCCCTTTTTTCTGGTATTTTCTCCCTCATGCTCCCCCCGCGTGCACTCTCCTCCGCCCCAGCTTAACCCTGAGCTGCCGCCCGTCGCAGCCACCCCATCGCCGGCCATCTCTACCTTCGGCGAGCTCGTCCTCTGTCATCTCCCTCGCCGATCGTCATCCCCAACGATTCCCTCTCCGATCGTCATCCCCAACGATTCCCTCTCCGATCGCCGTCCCCAACGATTCCCTCGCTGACCCCAAGGCTCCAAGCCGCCACCCTCCTCTACCTCTTCCCCATCGGGCCTTCCTCGTCGGTGACCACCACTCCCGTCGTGACCTTACGTTCCCTCCCTCACCATCCGTGTCGCACCCCGGCCCAGGAAACCCACCCAGGCCGGGGCACGAGGGGGAAACCTACATCTTTTGGCGACCAACAGCGGAGACGGTTACAAAAGAGAAGAAAAAGGCGGAAGGAAGATTTACATTAAATAATGCAAAAGATTAAATACATCAGTATATACAAGGTTTACATCATTTACATAATAACAAAAAAATTTACATCTTCAGGTGTCTCCGCGAACGCACAGACGAAGCCGTCCTGGCCCTCAAGCATGCTCGGCTGGCGACGCGCTGCCACACGACGAACACCGGCGAGGGCCCACAGGGGAAGCGCTGGTACCTGCACCTGCAACAAAACGGTCCAAGTAGGTATGAGCCAAGGCTCAGTAGGGTTCTACTCTACGACACTCGCAAGGGAAAGGGTGACTCCAACCGTGTTGACTCTGCGCCAAGTACCGAGGCCTGCCAAGGATCCCATAAATCCTATCGATAACCCGAAGGGCACCTGTCCGCAGTACGTCCTCCGACGGCCACTGTTCAGGGGTGGGCATCCTCCGACATTCCCTGACACAGGGTGAACATGACGCTACTCGTAGGACACCCCTCTCCAAGCGGGACCTCCACGCTTGTCGGAACGTCCGAGGTTACGACAACCATCTCCCAGCGCTCAAAGTACAGAGTCAACACCCCAAACCCCACACCCAGAGTTAAGTCCTACCCGGGATCCCACACACCCCACTCTCGACCAGCCTATCATGACTATAATGCGCAAAACAACGAATAATAATTAAAGCAGTAAGAAAGCAATTAATAAAGATAATGTAAACAAGCAACAGGACTAATAATCGAAATTTCGGCATTACAACGACACAATGCCGTCAACCGAAATTCCTGCATTGGGGCACACCCCCAGCCACTCCAACACAACAATCACATATAAGTACAACAAATAAACTAGGGCACACCCTCGGCCCAACTAGCAATCTAAACATCCCGAAGGGACATAACCCCTTTGGTTCAACCACAAAGCCATAAAAGGACACACCGTCGGCCCTAGGCTTAAGCATGGCATACTAATACATAATCACGCAAATAACATGAAGTTATAATAATAAAAATGGATGAAGAACAGATGGCAGCAATGAGTATATAATTGCAGCAACTACATAGACAATACAGAAGTTGGCATACAGCTAGCCGGACTACCAGCACAACTACAACCAAGAGAAAGTATCAAGGAAATTAAATAAGAAAACAAGAAGAACTTGAAGCATTTCCTCAAGCATCCGGCAGCCCAAGAACAGGGGGAAGAAAACCTTGAAAACCTCAAAAGAAATCCGGCAAACCACAAGCCCAATATCGAGATCCATCCAAGACCGAAACAGAGAAACAACATCATCAAAATCCACCCCCTAATCCCTGGCTACATGCAATGGCAGCAAAGAGGAGAGGAAGAACAGGGGAGGAAACCCAGCGATCAACCAAGAACAGAGAAATCGGAAATCCAACCAAGAACAGGGGAAACAGATCAAACCCAAGGAAAGAAGCGGAACCCATCGATCCACAAAACCAGAGAAGATCCAAGAGCCAACCGACGAGGAAAACCAACGAGGAATCCAAAACCGGAAAAACAGAACCCTTAACCCAGCCGGCGTCTAAAGTAGAATCCCTACCTCCACAACGCTGCTTCAACCCGCGTAGCTACGCCTCGGACCTTCCTCGCGTCGCCACGGTCCCGACGAACCTCCAAACTCCAGGAATGGCGGCCGGAGGAGGGAGAACGGCGACGTCGAAGGATCGGCCGGCGTTGGGGAAGAGCAGAGCACACGCGCGGAAGAAGGGAGAGGGGAAGAGCAGAGACCCGCGCGGAAGAGAGGAGCCGGAGAGAAAAGAGAAAAGAAGGAGAGGAGGAGAGAAAGGAGAAGAGAGGGAGAGGTGAAGGAGAGAGAGAGCTCGGGAAAAGAGGAGAAGAAAGGGGGAGGAGGGAAGAAGCCGGCCTTCCCTTCCCCCGAGGCGCGAAGTGATGGCCTGACGGCCATCACATCGGTCTTCTCCGACGAGACTCACCCTCGAAGAGGGTGAGATCAATCTCACTAGTTGGCCAGATCGATCCGGCTAGCCAGGCCAGATCGGTCTGCCCAAGAGGTGTGATCGATCCAACTTCCTGGCGTTGAACAATTGATCCTTCTGGCCAGGAAGGATTGATCCCTCTTCCGCAGGAAGCTAGACTTGGGTTAAGACTTAAACCCAAGTCCGGATCTCTCGATCCCGGGTCCACCTAGCCATTCTACTCAAACACAAACACCAAAACAAGGTCTGTGTGTGCACAGACGGGTGAAACAAACCAACAAGGTGCAATTTACCAAATTGCCCTTGCGGTCAACGATGAGCCACAGGAATAGAGGGACGGGTCCTCACAATCCGCGCCGCTCATCGCCTCTCCCGACGACCACCTCCTTCCCACCGCCATTTGTTGTCTTTGATGATCTCTCCGTCGTCCCCAAATCTCAACCCGCTGTCTCCTACTTCCAACCTCCTCAAAGCTCCACCAAAACCCCTCTAGATCTTCAGAAAACCTATTCCAACTTCGTCCTCGATGGTCCCAGGCCCTGCTGAGCATCCTCCAATGCCGGATCGACACCAACCTCTTCCTTCAAGCACCACCGCCACCGACCTTGCCGGATTTGCCGTTTTCGTCGTCCATCGCCTCGATCCGACCCGGTGGATGGACTCCCCAGCCACCCACGACCTCTCCTCCATCGACGTCGACGTCTGAAGAGCCTTCCTCATCGGTGATCACACTCCGGCAAGCCCTCAATCGTCGGTTCAATTTTCTTTTTTCTTTTTTCTCTTTTCTCTTTTTTGCACATAAGAATCAATAGCTGAGAGGTGTTGGTGATGTCGATGATGAATCAATTCACCGGTCTCGACCTCTAGGGAGCTCGTTTGCCTATGAATCCATCATCGACTCCTCACAGCCGTTCTATTCATTTTTCACTTTTCACTTTTTTCTTTTCTCTTCCCGGCAGTCACTTCTCTCAAGACCAACACTATATATATATATATATATATATATATATCACCTCTAAATCACCGACTTAGGCCACCCCAACCACTACTAACCCCCGATCTCGCCTCCCTAACCTCTCCCCAAGTCTTTCCCGGCGAGATCCAACTCTTACCAATCTTCCTCGACAACCATTTTCATTGGAATCCTGCGCCACCCTTTGAACCCATCGCCTCCATGCCTCCTAACCCACTCCGACCTCATATCCGGCCACCCCATGCGATCATGATTTCTCCGCCACCATTTTTCAGCGAGATCCGTTGCCGACGAGGCCTCCATTCGCCCCCCTGCTCGCTGCTCTTCTTCTCTAAGGTGGCATTTTTGCTTGATGCATCATCATGGTCCAAACCCATGTTTGGTTGACCATATGCTGCATCAGTTGATGCAAAAAGGTGGCTTCATGCAGCATCAGGTGATACAACAAAATTTTCTACATCAATTGATGCAGCATCAGTTGATGCATCACGCGATACTTTCCCTGATCCCTCCTTTCCCCTCTCCATCAATGGAAACACCCCCCGACCCTCTCCTTCCCGAGGAAGCCGAGCCCAACCAAGTCCTCCCAATGCCGGATCATCGCCGATCCCTTCATCCGCCTTCAACCTCATCTTCTTCGGCGCCGATAACCTCACCACGACCACCATCATCCCTCCTCTGCCCTCTTCCGTTGCCATCCAACCCTTCCCACACCACCTGATCTCCTTTTCGAGGAAGCCGAGCCCAACCAAGCCCTCCCAATGCCGGATCGCCATCGATCCCCTTATTCGCCTTCAACCTTGTCTTCTCTAGCGTCAACTGCCTCACCACGACCACCACCATCCCTCCTCTGCCCTCTTCCGTCGCCATTCAACCCTTCCCACACCTCCAGCTCAACCCCCACGACCTCAACCGTCGCCTCTCTATTGGCGAACGCCCCATCTGTCGACCCTCGCGGCCACCCAACCACCACTGGCCGGTTGGATCGTCGGAGAAGATGAAGGTGGTTGGGGTGGTGCTCAATCTAGAATAGGGAGGAGGTAGTGGTGCTAGAGGAGGATCGGGATGATGGGGAGATGGAGACGGTGGTTGGTGTCGAATGGGGAGATCGCTGGAGTTTGTCGTCGGAGTTGAAATCCAAAGCTCCGATGCATCAACTGGTGGCAATACATACCAACCAAATAGAAAACAAGTTAATACTGCATCAATTGATATAAGTAATCAAGCACTTGTTTATGTATCAACTAGTGCAACATCAACTGATACAAGCAACCAAACACCCCCTTAGTTTTATGTCATTGTCTAGATTTTGATGAAAAGCTAATGCTTATATGGAAGTTACTCTGCGCAGACAAATATTCACCGTACATCAATGGTGTTCAAACAACTTCCCCCTGAGGCAAAAAAGCAACTTGAAAATACGTACAAGGAGCTAGATATCATCCTTCTCATCGCATTTCCTTAGTTGATTGCAGATGTTATTGTATAGCTCTATGAAGAGTTACCCCAATGATCTTTTTATCATGGGTGTCCGTAGTATTTACTGTTGCTTCCTGATTGTAGTAAAGATTTGAGGTTTTCCTGAGGAAGATCAAAAGCTAACTTGATACTCTATCATGCATCTACATGCATGACAAAAGATGGTTGCCTTGGAGCAATGGATTGGCTCGGCGCAAGAGAGGAACATGGAGATGAATGGGTGAGCGATGTCACTATTCTAGGCTTGTGTGTGATGTTGTTGCTCGCTTTGGGGTGCGTTTGGCTCCGGCGGATCCGCGGGATGGGATCCGTGGAATCCGCTCCCGCGGATCCCGAATCGGCATGCGGATCCTGATTTCTAGGATCCGCGTGGAATCCGTGCCGGCGCCAAACGCGCGGATCCGGATCCGCACATCCCCCCATCCCGCGGATCCAACGGGATGGGGCCGCACCAAACGCCCCTTTGGTGTAAACTGAAACTGTTTCTAATTTAGCAGAGTACTATGTTTTGGTTTTCCTAGCTAGATAGAAAGCTTTGACCTGTCTTGTTCAAAACCTCTTGTTCTCCTGTTTTAAGTGGTTTGTTGTGTATTGTTTCTTCTTTTTTACAACTATTGTGCTTGCTTTTGTGTACTAGGAGTATGTGAAGGACATTCAGAGTTCATTTCAGATTGAGACGGAGAGAAACTTGCTGCTATTTTTCTATGCATGTAGTAAAGGTGTTCGGTATATATATAGGAAAATGTTTTGTGTACATCGATAGGTGGCATGTGAAATGCATATGTCATTTATCAGTAACGTACCGATTCTTTGATCTATACCGATGGCTACCGATGGGATAGATCAAAGAATCAGTGCTTGACTACCGATTGAATGTACCATTAGTGACATCGATCAAAGAATCGGTACTTGGCTATCAATAGGTAGCATGCGTATGTGATTACACATGTCACATGCTCATGTACACAAATTTGCACTCATCTAATCTTATAAGACATGGTTTTGGTATATCTGACGGCCCACAAGATGCTAGAAAAGTTTTATCTAGCGGTCAAGAAACACCCCCACCACATAAGTTCAGTTATTCCTAAAATACGATTATCTTTATCCTAGAAGATTGTGGGGGGTGGTTATTACGTTTCTTATAAACAAGAATCTATTATCTTTCTTTCTTTCTTTAATCCAAATAAGCTTTGTTTGCTCCTTGACATGATTGTACATTACACCCTTATTATTTTAGGCATGCCATTACTCTCTTGGCATGCAGAAGGTTGCGGCGTCCGCATAAAGACGGAGATGTTGCATTTTTTTCATTAAAATATATAAATCATGGATTAGTCATGACCAATCAATTAAACCGTGTCAGGGGCACAAGAATCCACTAGTATATATATATATATATATATATATATATATATATATATATATATATATATATATATATATATCATCCTTATATGATAGGATGGTTATAAGTTAATCATCATGTTGTCCTACATGGAGTCTATGTGGAAAGGGTTATCCTACGTGGATGGGGGGATAGTGGGGGGAGTTACGAGAGAGGTGAGGAGAGATGGTGGTTAAAAAAGGGGGTTAATGAGGAGTTATGAGAAGGTGAGAAAAGAGGGTGATTACCTTGCCAGGTGGCAGAGGCTTACTAGTGTGTATATATATATATATATATATATATATATATATATATATATATATATATATATATATATATATATATCAACCTTATAAGGAGCAAAAACGGTTACAACCGTTTACCTCCTATTAGTTTATTTACATGTATATTTTCCTAAGTTAACTTTGTATATTTTTATCATATTCCCTAGGTTAGTTTTAAATATACATCCTTATAATCAGAAGCCAACATATTAGTTTTAAATATATATACTTATCTATCTTATAAGATCCAAGGGTAGTTACTTTTATGACTCATCATCTGAGTCATAAACTTATACACGCATGACATACACGTGGTATATAAATTATAATTAAAAAAAAAAAAAGATAGTGGCTGATGTGGCGTAAGTTATAATAGAGATAGTGGGGGCGGACAGTTAGCCGTGCCCGGTGGCACGGGCCCACTAACGCGCCCAAACCACTCGTCGTTAAAAGCGACTAGGGCGTCAAGATTACAATTTATACCGAATCCTGACTAACTACTACGTAGCTAGCGGGAGTCCGGGTCGATCCGCAGGGAAATGAGAATTGACTAACATACTCGATAGATAACTCCAATCAACTAGCTAAAATGATTTGGGTTTTGAATTAATGTCTATTAAAGCAATTAACTAAGTGAAGAGAGATATAACTAATATAGAGAGGTCTTGGGATCTCCATTTCATTGTAGGTTCTAATGTAGCCTCATAAGGAAATGAGGTGTGTAATCCAATTGGGACGATCGAAATCTAGAAGTCGACAAGCGGGTGATTAGCCTCACTCATCGCTCGACGGAAGTCGGGTTAGGATCATCCGCCGGAAATAATCACATTCACAAAGTCGACGAATGAGTGATTAGCTTCTATCGTCGCTAACGAACCTTCGATTAAGATCGATTCGTCGCAAGAAAAAAATATTGTATGGAATCGGGCATTGGATCGAGATGGTTCTAGCACCTCGAATCCAATGCAATAGAAAGATAGAATGGATCCTTTGATTAGAGAGATAGGGATGGTTCTAGCATCCTTAATATCTAATCTAGGGCTAATCATCATCCCAATGTAATTGGATGTGTTTCTAGCACATCCAACTCATTGGGGCATAACAACAAACACCTATCATGCACAAGTCCTAGCTCATACCAAAGAAAGGCATTCATCCATTCAACATATAAGATCCATGTACAAAGAAAGAGAAATAATGCTTAAATCCATACAATAGATCAATCCCAAAGATTACACATCAAAAACCCTAAGAAAACTACAAAAGAATCATACAACTACATGGAAATCCCAAGAGAAAGGAAGTTAGCTACTCATCTTGGATCGATCCATGGATGGAGGGTGATGAAGCTCTCCTTCCATGGGTTTCCTCCAAGAAGTCCTCCTCTCAATTGGGTAAGAAACCTAGAAGGGCTGGAGAAAGAACTAAGAGAAGACCCCCAAAATCCCCCATAAGGGGTCTATTTATAGTAAACAAGCCTCCCCCACTCAGATTAGATCTGGGCCATTGATTTTGCTAGGCTGGCACCAAAGGATCGATCCTCATAGTGTGGAGGATCGATCTTCCGCTTCGTGTGATCGCTGGTCCCGTGAAGGATCGATCCTCCTATAGGGAAGGATCGATCTTTTCTTTCTTGAATGCTGGCTGCGCCCCGATGAAAATCGATCCTCAAGTGTGTGAAGATCGATCCTCTAGAATTTGCGTTCTGTCACTGGAAAAATGTGCAAAAGTGATCGATCCTCTCATGACATAGGATCGATCCTTGTTGTCCTGATTGGCTTTGTTCTTGATGTACTTCACAGGATCGATCCTCTTTCAATAAAGGATCGATCTTCTTCATAAAAACTGGCCCGAATGACATCGTTTAAGCTCGGAACTTGATCCAATCCTCGTTGAGGGCACTTGTACCTGTAATAGGGTAAAATCCATCAGTAAGGCCTTGCTCGGAGACTAACAAGGCCAAGTTAAAAGGGTGATTTATGCACTTTTCACGTCTTATCACACCCCCTAACTTGAACTTTGCTAGTCCTCGAGCAAAGCAAAAGAAAAATAACTAGGAGGGAAAGAGAAGAAATAAGATACTCATAAAGAGCAATCCCCCGATCAACAATTAGTCACTTCTCATGTAGCTTCGGTTCTTATAGGATCAAATTTCATTCATATGCACACATAGATTCAAATGCATAGCTCCATCCATCAACTCATAGCACAAGTAAAATGTAAGCGAATAATTCCATCAATAGCATCATTCAAACACTTCAAAGCACTTGAACAAGATTAAAGCTCATCTAAGCGATCCGTATAGTGAGAGTTGCTACTCAAGTATTCGGGGTCTCGTAGTCATTCAAGTAGGGTTCCAATCAAAACTAGACATCCTTAGCGTTTTACACCGGTCGAACAAATGACAAGTTTTATAAAATCTTTGTTTTTTTTTTTTTTGACTAAAACCAGTGGTCGTGCAATGCCATGATCCCTTAGGCTTTCTACTAGGTCCATGTAATAGGATTTAGACCAGTGGCTCCTCGGTCAGATGACCTAAAGGCACTAGGTGTTGAGGCACCCCTCGGGCTTAATTTCCTGAACCTAGCAGGCCACGAATCACAGCTGACCAACAAGCTTTTATTTGAAACTAGTGTGACCGTGCAATGCCTTGATCCCTTAAGCTTTTTACTAGGCCCATTTAACGAGTGTTAGATCAATGACTCCCAAGCCAGATGGCTTTGGGGTATTAGGTGTTGAAGCACCCCTCGGATCTAACCACTCGAGCCTAGAAGGCTACGAATCAAGACTAGTCACTTTTATTGACCTGGCTCTCGGCCTCTAACTTGGCTTCGAACCCTACTACAAGTCATCTCAATCGAGTGTAAATAGCTTTGGACTCCCAATCTATCAAGGTCCCCCAATCAACAACTACTTGCCCCCTCATACAAGTGTAAGTGCACAAGTGGATTGGATCACTTAAATGTCCTTAATGCATGGCAAGAAGAATTAAAGTGGAAGAATAACACTACTCATAAAATGATTTGCCAAATTTTACAAAGCATGAGAATCAAGATGAATTATGCAATAGTCATCCATGCTAGCATAAGAGTTGAAATTTTTTCGCATATTTACCAATCGAATAAACGTGTGACTAACTGTAGATCGATCACAGGTTATCCATAAACATGATGCAATCATACCCCCTAACTTAAGCGGGTTTGTCCTCAAGCACGGAAGAAGGGTAAAGTGTAGAGATAATCTTGTGACGAAATGGACGAACATGTAACCTTGACGACAGCGCGTCGGAATCGTTAAAATCTCGGATATGGCCTTGGCCGTCAAGGTAACGCTGACCCCGTCAATAATGGACGTGAAGCCAAGGCATGGGTAGTAAGCATCAACAGCGTCGTCCCGCTCATCCCCGTAGGTGATGGCTGTCATGTTCTGGTAGAACATGCAGACAAGCCTAGGGTACACTGTGGTCTCCGGTGTACAAAGAGGCAGAAGACCACGGTTCTCCAACATCTCAATGGAGTCCTGGGCATGCTCGACAGTACGAAAGTGCTCCACATTGAAGGTAAATTCGAGGTTTACCTCCCGCTGCCACTCTGGATTGAGACCTCGGACGAGCGTGGGCGCAGTAGACGGCCGGGTCTACTTCTTGATCTTCTTGGACTGGCGAGGGTTGGATGGAGCTGCCTTCTTCCGTTTGGAGGTTGCCGGAGCCATGGGTGGTGCAGCCAGAGCACGCGTGGATGATGTGGAAGCTGCCCTCGGAGTCCTCGCTGGCCGGGACGATGAGGATGGAGGTATGGAAGCTCGAATGGGTGAGGCTGGTGGGGAAGACAGTGACTCCGGAGGGGTAGAAGCTCGTGGAGGTGATGGTGAAGCCGGAGGTCTAGCCGAAGGTGCGGAGCCAGGGCGTGCCGGTGGTGTGGAGGACGAAGCGGCGGCCTTGCCCTTCCCGGTGGCCTTCTTGGTGGCGGCGGTGTGCTTGCGAACCATCGGAGGTGAGTGGAGAGGAGGAGATCGCCTTAGGGTGAAGTGGGACGACGAAGGTGGCCGGCGACGAGGAGCTTGGAAGATGCGACGGCGCCGGTGGGAGGTGAGGGAGTAATGTGGATGGCGCCGGGGTCTATTAAGGGTAGAGGAGTGAAGGGGAGAGGTCGTGCGGCGGCAGCTTGCGTCGGAGGCGAGGAAAGGAGGAAATGGGGAAATGTGGACGGCGCCGGGGTTGAATGATGGAGGAGGAGTGAAGGGGAGGGGTCGTGGAGGCACTGGGAGGTGGGAGGCGGCGGCTCGATGGACGGCGGCGGCGATTTGCGTCGGAGGCGGAGACGAAGAAGGGCGGGGCGGCGTCGTCTCCTGAGGGAAGAAAGGGGGAGGATCGATCTTAGGGCTTGTGAGCCCTAAGTCGGTCCCCCCGGGGTTTATATTTTTTTTTCAAAACCCCGCAAAGGATCGATCTTCCTCGAGAAGAAGATCGATCTTTTGCCACGTGATAGCATCGTAACGGTTAAACCTTAAGTCACGCTGACGTGTCCAAGTGAGTAGGATCGATCATTAGGGATGGAAGGATCAATCTTCTCGAAACCAATCCCCTGTCACGAATAAATGCACAAAAATGATCGATCATCAGGGATGGAAGGATCGATCTTCTCGAAACCAATCCCCTGTCACGAATAAATTCGCAAAAATGATCGATCATCAGGGATGGAAGGATCGATCTTCTCACCCCCAGGTTCCAGCGTACAATCAATCGGACATAAAGGATCGATCCTCACAGTTTGGAGGATCGATCTTTTATGTACCAAACTGCAAAACTGGGCTGAAAACCTGGGAATTCGCCCCACACACCTCAAGCAAGAATACTAGGCTCCTTAAGCATTAAAATACCACAATAACAGCCCTCCAAACCAAACAAAACATCAATTATCCCACAAATTCAACATACCATCTTGACATTACAATTATTCCAACAAAGATCAATTCAAAAACACACCAAAATCAAACATGCAAATAATGGGAAAAACACTCAATCATGCAAAGAAGAAATAGCAAACAAATTCAAAAAAATACGAAGAAAAGATGGGTTGCCTCCCACCAAGCCCTAAATTTACCGTCTATAGCTAGACGCAATAAAGCTCAAGTATCAAATGGTTCCGCCAACATAACGGTTGGCTCAAGAGTGATGTCAAGAGGGAAACTATGAATATAAGGTTTCAAACGTTGACCATTAACAGTGAATGTAGCCCCCGAGAAAGGATTTTGCACCTCAACAGCTCCATGGGTGAAAACCTTAGTGACATCAAATGGACCATCCAACCTAGTCTTAAGTTTCCCTGGGAAAAGCCGAAGACGTGAATTGTAAAGCCAAACCTTATCCCCAACATCAAAGGTTTTCCGAACTATGAGTTTATCATGAAAAACTTTGGTCCGGGCCTTATAGATTTTGGTATTCTCGTAAGCCTCATTCCAAATTTCTTCAAGCTCATTAAGTTGGAGTTTCCTATTGCTTGAAATATCATTAGCGTCCCAATTGAGAGCTTGAATTGCCCAAAACGCTTTATGTTGAATCTCTACCGAGAGATGGCAAGGTTTTCCGAAGACCAATTGGAATGGCGACATCCCGATTGGCGTCTTGTAGGCCGTTCGATAGGCCCACAAGGCATCATTGAGCTTAAAAGCCCAATCCCTCCGGTCGATTCTCACAACTTTTTCTAAGATCCGCTTGATCTCGCGGTTGGACACCTCAACTTGGCCACTAGTTTGAGGGTGGTAGGGTGTGGCTACCTTATGGGTAATTCCATATTTTTCACATAGAGATTTAAAATGCCGGTTGGTGAAGTGAGGGCCACCATCGCTTATGATGGTCCTCGGGAAACCGAAACGAGTGAAAATATTGGCATGCAAGAATTTCAAGACGACTTTATGGTCATTTGTTTTCGTGGCAATTGCCACCACCCATTTGGAAACATAATCCACCCCTACCAAAATGTATAAGTAGCCATTTGATTGAGGGAATGGACCCATAAAATTAATACCCCACACATCAAAAACTTCACAAACAAGAATGGGAGTTTGGGGCATTTCATTTCGTCTCGAAATTGTACCAACTTGTTGACACCGAAGGCAAGCTTTGGTAAAATTATGCGAATCACGGAAAATGGTGGGCCAATAGAAACCGCATTCAAAGATCTTTGCGGCGGTCTTCCTACCGGAGAAATGTCCACCACAAGGATGAGAGTGACAATGAGTGAGGATGGACGTGACTTCCGATTCGGGAACACATCTTCTCAACAATTGATCCGGGCATCGTTTGAGCAAGTATGGATCATGCCAAAAATAGTTCTTGATATGTGAGAAGAATTTATTTCGGTCATTTTTGGACCAAAAGAGTGGAACTTGCCCGGTGGTGAGGTAATTGACAATATGAGCGAACCACGGCTTGGGAAATTGATCGATGGCCAAAAGATGCTCGTCCGGGAACAACTCATTGATCGGAATGGAGTCTAAGATGTGCTCGGACGATAGCCTAGAGAGATGATCCGCTACAACATTAGAGGAGCTTTTTTTATCCTTAAATTCAAGATTGAACTCTTGGAGAAGCAAGATCCATCGAAGTAAGCGTGGCTTGGCATCCTTCTTGGAGAACAAGTACCGCAAAGCGGCATGATCGGTGAAGATAATGATTTTGGAACCAAGGAGATAGGATCGAAATTTCTCCAAGGAAAAGACTACCGCTAGCAACTCTTTCTCGGTAGTCGTGTAATTGACTTGAGCGTCATTCAAGGTTTTGCTAGCGTAGCATATGACATGAGGGAGTTTATCAATCCGTTGGCCCAAAATAGCGCCCACAGCATAGTCCGAGGCGTCGCACATGATTTCGAACGGGAGTGAATAATCGGGTGCGTGCACAATGGGTGCGGAAGACAAGGCCTCACGAAGAGTAGTATAGGCATGCATGCAAGGATCATCAAAGTTGAAAGGAACGTCTTTAGCAAGTAAGGCACAAAGGGGCCGAGAAATTTTGCTAAAATCCTTGATGAAGCGACGATAGAAACCCGCATGCCCAAGAAAAGATCGGATATGTCGAACCGATGATGGAGGAGGAAGTTTAGAGATGAGCTCAAGTTTGGTCTTATCAACTTCGATCCCCCTACTCGAAACAACATGGCCCAACACAATCCCCTCATTTACCATAAAATGACTCTTCTTTCAACTCAAGACTAGGTTTGTTTCCTCACACCTAGCTAAGATTTTGGTAAGATTCTCAAGACAAGAGTCAAATGATTGGCCAAAGACTGAAAAGTCATCCATGAAGATCTCTAGAAAGTGTTCGATCATGTCTCCGAAGATGGCTAACATGCAACGTTGAAACGTTGCCGATGCATTACAAAGACCGAAGGGCATACGCCGATAGGCGAAAGTGCCAAAAGGACAAGTAAATGTCGTTTTCTCTTGGTCCTTAGGATCAATTGCCACTTGGTTATAACCGGAGTAGCCATCAAGGAAACAATAGAAACTTTGTCCGGCAAGTCTCTCCAAAATTTGGTCGATGAAAGGAAGTGGAAAATGGTCTTTTCTAGTGAAACAATTCAACTTCCGGTAATCAATACATACTCGCTATCCCGTAGTTTGGCGAGTAGCAATGCTTTCTCCCTTCTCATTTTTAATCACGGTGATGCCCGATTTCTTGGGCACTACTTGGGTTGGACTCACCCATCTGGAGTCCGAGATGGGGAAAATGATCCCTGCCTCAAGGAGTTTAAAGACCTCTTTCAACACAACTTCCCTCATGTTTGGGTTCAATCGACGTTGGAACTCAATGACACTTTTAGACTCATCTTCTAAATGTATGCGGTGCATGCATATAGATGGGTCTATCCCCTTGAGGTCGGCAATGGACCACCCAATGGCCCTCTTGTGCTTGGTGAGCACCTTAATGAGTTTTCCCTCTTGTGCAAGAGTTAAGGATGAACATATGATTACCGGGAGGGAGCAATTTGGCCCAAGATACTCATATTTCAAATTGGATGGCAAGGGTTTCAACTCTAAGGTTGGAGGCTTAATCAAAGATGGGGGTGCCGGTGTGGAGGAAATAGGTGGCAATGGCTCAAAAGAAGTTTTTCGAAAGGCCATGGCACATGCATGTTCAAATTCATCAAGTAAATCCGAAGTGGGTAAGTCCACATCTTGCAACGCATTGAAAACCATCGGAAAATCATCGAAAGTCAACACTTCATCACGTAAATCCGAAAAATCCTCATCAACACTCGGCAAATCAGCAAAATTCAACACATCATCACCACTCGATAAAGAATTATCACAAGCATCCACAAATGATTCACAAGACTCATCTATATCAAAGTTCGCAATCATCACATCATTTGCACATTCATCAACAATATCATCATCCACCAAAGCATCGACCATGAAACATTCATTCCCATGCATAGATTGTTTAGTAGCATCAAAAATATTTAATTTCAACTCCATATTCCCGAAAGTAACGGTCATGATGCCACTTCTACAATTGATGCATGCATTGGCCGTAGCCAAGAAAGGTCGGCCAAGTATGATGGGAATGGATTTTTTATGTCTAACACCCGGTTCCATGTCAAGTACAACGAAATCGACCGGGAAGACACATCTATCGACCTTGACCAATATATCTTCAAGAACACCCCGTGGTGTCTTGATAGATCTATCGGCCAATTGCAACGTCATTGAGGTCGGCTTGAGCTCTCCTAAGCCAAACTTACAAAACAAGGAGTATGGCATAAGATTCACACTAGCTCCTAAATCAAGAAGAGCCCCCTCAATCAATTGATCTCCTATGATGCAAGAAATGGTAGGAGTGCCGGGGTCTCTCAATTTTGGAGGTAGATCGAGTTGAAGAATAGAGCTAACTTGCTCAGTTAGGAAGAGCTTTTTGGAGACGTGAGATTTGGATTGCCTCTTATGAGTACACAAATCCTTCAAAAATTTGGCATAAGAAGGCACTTGCTTAATGGCATCCAACAAGGGAAGATTGATGTGGACCTTCTTGAAAAGTTCTAGCATATCTTCATATTTGCCACTCTTCCATGGTTGGGATGTGGCTTGAGGATCAACTAATGCTTGAGGGTATGGAGCCCGAGGAATGTATGCTTTGGTTGGTAGTGGATCGAGTGAAATAGGCTCATTTTCCTTGGAAGATGGCAATGAACTTGAGGGATCATGAGGGGCGTGATGAGGTGATGCTTGAGAGTCATTCATTGAAGTTGATAAATGAGGTTCATGCCCTTGCTCTAATGTGGTGTCTTTGGACATCTCCACATTAGGAAAAATCTTTCCACTTCGGAGGGTAGTGACCGCTTGCACTTCCTCGTGAGTGGAGTCGACGAAATGTTGGCCTTTAGGGTTTGCTTTGGGTTGACTAGGAAGTCTACCCTCCTCCCTTCTTGCCATAGTATTGGCCAATTGGCCTATTTGCACTTCCAACTTTGCAATGGATTGGGAATGAGAATGCAAAAGTTGGGTACTTGACTGAAAAGAGTCCAAAGCCTTGAGAAGCCTTTCCTCAATATAAGGGTCACGTTTAGGAGCTTGAGGGGCTTGATGGGCTTGGTAGGGAGCTTGGTATTGGGAAGGCCCAGGTGGCCTTTGATTCCAATTTGGAGGATGAGAGGATTGAGGATAACCCGCCACTTGAGAGGGATATGCATGAGGGGCTTGAGGTGGCCGGTAGGTGGATTGATTTTGTGGAGGTGGATTAGAATGATATGGAGCTTGGTACCTAGGAGGGTAGCTCGGGGCTTGATTGCCCACAATTGGAGGCCTAGGATTGTATGCATTTGGAGGTTGTTGGCCGGGATTTCTCCATAAGAAATTTGGATGATCCCTAAGACCGGGATTGTATGTATTCGAATAAGGGTCATAGGTAGGCTTTGATTGGTTAAAGACCGCATTAATGTGCTCTTGTACGAGCTCCGAATAATCACACGCCAAATGGCATTCGGTAACTTGGTGACCGGGAGTCGAACATAAGAAGCAAAGTTCTCCCAATGATGGAGAATTCGGTGGGTAACTTGATGAAGAAGGAGGAGTGGGAATTTGATTCAAGGAATGAGCAAGAACTTGATCAAATTTTCTACTTAGAGTATCAATTTGTTGTGCAACACGAGTGGCTTCGGATAACTCTAATACTCCTCTAGAGTTGGATTGTCCTTTAGGGCTTGAATTATCCCTAACATTCCTTGAAGTGAAAGCATGATTTTGGGAATTAATGACAAGCTTTCCAAATAAGACCCATGAGTCCTCGTATGGATTGGTCATGAATACCCCACCGCACGCGGTGTCTACGTCTTGTTGATGACGTAGTCTAAGGCCATTGTAAAAATAATCAACAAGAGACCATTTAGGGATTTGATGGTGTGGGCATTTTCTAAGAAGCTCTTTAAATCTATCCCAAGCATCATGAAAAGGTTCGTCATCTTCTTGACGAAAGGTTGCTATTTGGTTCTCATTTCATGAGTCTTAGCGATAGGAAAGAACTTTTTTAAAAAAGCACTTTGTAATTGGTCCCATGTAGTGATTGTTTGGGGCTCAAGGGATCCTAACCAGTGCTTGGCTTTGCCCTTCAAGGTAAATGGGAACAACTTTAGTCTCATTGCATCCTCGGTAAAGTTTGGAATTTTGACCGTGGAACTCTTTTCAAGAAAATCCTCGAGGTGATAGTAAGGGTCCTCATTGCTCAAGCCGTGAAAGTTTGGAAGGAATTGAGGCTTAAACTCATAGTGTGCGGCTTGAACAATGGGTTGTTGTATGCCCGATGTAGGTGCAAAAGTAGTAGGGACATAATAATCCCTCATACTCCTACAGTCCGGAATGGGATTGACATGAGGATTGGGGTCCGGGATGGGAGCATCCATGATTTGAGGAAGTGGGAAGTCCCTATGCAAGGGTATGCTTGAAGATGTCCTAGAATCTAAGAATGCTTGAAATGTGATATCTAGATCTGAATCATCTTCATCACTCATTCATACATATAGGAATTTGGACCATACAAGGTAAGAGATACATTACAGTGGGCTGGTCCAAGAACCTTGTATCTTTGCCCGTAGATGAGTCGCTTCGCCGCTCGGAAGCTTCACCTACAAACACAAAAAGATATACAATATAAGCAACGTTTTTTTTTTTGGTATTTTGTAATAAAAGAAAGTAAAGCAACCTAATTGAAAGAAGGAATTTATCCAGTAAGAAATTCAAATCAACAAATCCCCGGCAACGGCGCCAAAATCTTAACGCGCCCCGAACCACTCGTCGTTAAAAGCGACTAGGGCGTCAAGATTACAATTTATACCGAATCCTGACTAACTACTACGTAGCTAGCGGGAGTCCGGGTCGATCCGCAGGGAAATGAGAATTGACTAACGTACTCGATAGATAACTCCAATCAACTAGCTAAAATGATTTGGGTTTTGGATTAATGTCTATTAAAGCAATTAACTAAGTGAAGAGAGATATAACTAATATAGAGAGGTCTTGGGATCTCCATTTCATTGTAGGTTCTAATGTAGCCTCATAAGGAAATGAGGTGTGTAATCCAATTGGGACGATCGAAATCTAGAAGCCGACAAGCGGGTGATTAGCCTCACTCATCGCTCGACGGAAGTCGGGTTAGGATCATCCGCCGAAAATAATCACATTCACAAAGTCGACGAATGAGTGATTAGCTTCTATCGTCGCTAACGAACCTTCGATTAAGATCGATTCGTCGCAAGAAAAAGATATTGTATGGAATCGGGCATTGGATCGAGATGGTTCTAGCACCTCGAATCCAATGCAATAGAAAGATAGCATGGATCCTTTGATTAGAGAGATAGGGATGGTTCTAGCATCCTTAATCTCTAATCTAGGGCTAATCATCATCCCAATGTAATTGGATGTGTTTCTAGCACATCCAACTCATTGGGGCATAACAACAAAATAGCTATCATGCACAAGTCCTAGCTCATACCAAAGAAAGGCATTCATCCATTCAACATATAAGATCCATGTACAAAGAAAGAGAAATAATGCTCAAATCCATACAATAGATCAATCCCAAAGATTACACATCAAAAACCCTAAGAAAACTACAAAAGAATCCTACAACTACATGGAAATCCCAAGAGAAAGGAAGTTAGCTACTCATCTTGGATCGATCCATGGATGGAGGGTGATGAAGTTCTCCTTCCATGGGTTTCCTCCAAGAAGTCCTCTCAATTGGGTAAGAAACCTAGAAGGGCTGGAGAAAGAACTAAGAGAAGACCCCCAAAATCCCCCATAAGGGGTCTATTTATAGTAAACAAGCCTCCCCCACTCGGATTAGATCTGGGCCATTGATTTTGCTCGGCTGGCACCAAAGGATCGATCCTCATAGGGTGGAGGATCGATCTTCCGCTTCGTGTGATCGCTGGTCCCGTGAAGGATCGATCCTCCTATAGGAAAGGATCGATCTTTTCTTTCTTGAATGCTGGCTGCGCCCCGATGAAGATCGATCCTCAAGTGTGTGAAGATCGATCCTCTAGAATTTGCGTTTTGTCACTGGAAAAATGTGCAAAAGTGATCGATCCTCTCATGACATAGGATCGATCCTTGTTGTCCTGATTGGCTTTGTTCTTGATGTACTTCACAGGATCGATCCTCCTTCAATAAAGAATCGATCTTCTTCATAAAAACTGGCCCGAATGACATCGTTTAAGCTCGGAACTTGATCCAATCCTCGTTGAGGGCACTTGTACCTGTAATAGGGTAAAATCCATCAGTAAGGCCTTGCTCGGAGACTAGCAAGGCCAAGTTAAAAGAGTGATTTATGCACTTTTCACGTCTTATCACCCACCACCTAGTATATATATATAATGAAAACTTCTTATCACGTCTTAATAGCATTCCATTATCCATAGCCAAACATCTTTCTGGATTTTGCATCATTGTTTTGACGGAAGAATAAATTTGTTACTTTTCTGTTTCTCTCATTAATTTAATATCTGATAATTATTATATGTTAGTTGCTTGTTAATTCCTAGTCTGATGAAAGGTAAACCGTAATCTGAAGCAAAGCATATCAACTAATAATAAAACCAAGAGTAATCCCTATGTGCCACGTGGCATTCAGCGATTGCTTAGCTAAAGGGGGCCACCTGAAGCTTTAAAGGCCCCCAACCGAACCTGCTACTCATATTCCACCACGTGGCAGGCGAAGTGTTCCCGCAGGCAAAATAAATTTTTCTAAAAACCTCACCCAAAGTAAGGGGTCAGAGCCCCACATGCAACAAACCATCTGCTCATATGCCCATGCGGACTGTTTTGGAGTAAAAAATCCAAAAGGTGATAAAGGTTGCCACGTTGAAGCATTTTTGCGTGCGCGAAGCATCCTAAAAAGAGATCATGAGCGAGCGAACCGGGTCCCCGTTCCGAGTTCGGATTCGACCAGTTTCTTGCTTGCTTCGCGGGCTAAACCCGGCCCCACCCCGGGCCACTTCTCTCAGAAGCTTCTTCGAGTGCTACCCCCACTTTATTCGATTTTTTTTTTAATTAAACCCCATTATTTCTAAATTTGTGATTTTTTCCGAGTGGTTTATTTTTGGAGGTGTCGACGTCCACACTGCTCCTTTGTAATCAATGATTAAAATGGGATTCTCATTTTTATCAATGATTAAAATGGGATGCATGAGTGTTGTGATTCCCATTTTTATCAATGATTAAAGTCATTTTTGTCAATGATAAAAATGGAATGCATGACTTTTTTGTTCTCATTTTCATCAATGATAAAAATGGGATGCATGAGTGTTTTGTTCCCATTTTTATCAATGATAAAAATGAAATGCACGAACTTTTGATTCGTATTTTTTACCAATGATAAAAATGGGATGCATGAGTACTATGATTCCCATTTTTATCAAAGATAAAAATGATAAAAATTTATTCTCGGAATGATAAAAATGCATTCTCGAAATGATAAAAATGAAATTCTTGGAATTTTTCTCATTCTCGGAATGATAAAAATTCATTTTTATCTTTCTCGGAATGATAAAAATTCATTTTTGTCTTTCTCGGAATGATTAAAATTCATTTTTGTCTTTCTCGGAATGATAAAAATGAATTTTTATCTTTCTCGGAATGATAAAAATGAGAATAATAACCCACATTTTTTCATTTTTATCCATTTTTGTCATTTTTTAATATTATTATTCTCATTTATCATTCTCACTTTCCCATAATTTTTCATATTTTTCTAACTTTTCCTTTTTTTGCCGATTTTTCTCTATTCAATGATAAAAATGGGATGCATGACTTTTTGGTTCTCATTTTTATCAATGATAAAAATGGAATTCCCATTTTTATCAATGTTAAAATGGGAGCATGAGTGCTGTGATTCTCATTTTTATCAATGATAAAAATGGAATACATGACTTTTTGGTTCTCATTTTCAGCAATGATAAAAATGGAATGCATAAGTGCTGTGATTCTCATTTTTATCATTCACATTAATATTTGTGGCATGGTAATAAGTCTTTACGAAATATTTCTTGTAAACCATTTAATGGTGCTGGATATAGTATAAGCAAAGATATCACAGTCAAGTGTGTGTCAAGAAACCCATGATACCATGATAGCCTTGACCGGGCCCGGGGCCCTGTCTAATTACAAACTTTTATACACATCTTGAGTTCATTTTTTTAAGCTCCGGGCTTCTTTGCTATTTTGCTTTGTTCAACCTTCATGAAGCCAACATATGTAATCATTGCCCGTTGTCAAGCCCAAATATGTGGTTGCTTGCACGCCATTTGAAGAAGAGGCCTCTATATAGCATTAGAAACGAGTTTGATTTAGAGAAACAAGTGCCCAGTCGGATTTGCCCGTCCAATAGAGAAGGATCGATCCCACTCAAGGGAAGGATCGATCCGAGCATGCACGAGATCGAGGAATTCCAAAATCCCGAGTCGGATCGATCCTATTATGTAGGAGGATCGATCCGTCCCTCAAAATCTCAGCATCCTGAAGAGGATCGATCTTCGGATCGATCCAACCTTGATCTTTACAAACATGTGCCCTCTGTCTCTTTTGTTTTCAACGTAGGATCGATCCCTCTTGGAGAGACGGATCGATCCGCTGATAAATTTCAAAGAGAGATCGATCCTACATGACTGGAAGGATCGATCCTACATGACTGAAAGGATCGATCCTTCCCCTTCCTTGCTGCCGTCATCCTCTTGGGAGGAAAAAGTCAACAAAGATTGCATGGGGAGATCAGACAAAGAAAGCAAAAGAAATGCCACCTGGAATTTTTTGATACGCTGTCAACCGAATGACAATTTAAGCAATGAGTTAATTGCAATGCAACCAATTTATTGCTTGGTTGCTGCTTAATTAGAAAGACCACTACAAACATGTGGTGGTCTTGATAGTGGAATAAGAATGGTGCTAACCATGTTAATATAAACTCAACCATGTTAATATATCTATGAGCTCAAGCTTTTAACTTACATGGTTAAGTTCTTTCATGGTCTCAGAACGGAGCCAGCATTTGAACTTTGGGTCACGTATTCCACCGCCGCTTAAAACACATAATGAATCATCATAAATGATAACAATATCATACTGGGGCAATTGCAGCTCGAACTAAGAAAATAAAATACAATTGAAACCGTTATCTAGGTATGGGAGGTCTAGGGTTGGGATTCTCAACGAAGACATCCTATAGGCAAACGAGAAAGACGATGATCGATAGATCATATCGCAATCAAAACAAAAAATTAAATAAATAAAAAGTGAAAAAATGGGCCGTTATGAAGAAAACATGAGACGGCTGGTTTATGGACGTAATTGTAATTAGAATTCACAATCAAGGGCATTTTTATCTTTTTTTTTTATAACAAGTCTGTCAAATAATCGGGCACGTGGGGTTATCGACTTAAAAACTTATAGCATGGGTTTTTCGATAATATTGTTCGCTAATATGGGTGTATCGTCAATTAACTCAAGTATATATTACCTCAAAGAGCGAGCGGGCGAGCGAAAGAGAGCAATCGATAGATCTCGAAGCTTTCTCTCTCCAATGGCGGGTCTCTCGCTGCGGTGCGGCGACTGTGGGGCTCTCCTGAAGAGCGTGGAGGAGGCGCAGGAGCACGCCGAACTCACCTCCCATACCAACTTCTCGGAGTCCACCGAGGCAGTCCTCAGCCTCGTCTGCACTACTTGTGGGAAGCCATGCCGATCTAAAACCGTACGAGATTGTCCCATGAAGATTGCTTCTTTTTTTCGTTTTTTGTTCCCTTTCTTGGATCTGAGGATTGTGGGTCTTGTCATCTTGTGGATTGGGTTTCAAAATCGCAACTTCTTGATTTTTTTTTTTTTTTAGTTGGTCGATCGGGTGAATTTGATGGGGATGTGGGGTGGTCTTCTTTTTGTTAGTTTGTTTCTTAGATTTGGTTTGGGCGGCTGGGGGTTTTGCTTCTTTGTGACGGGTTTTGTGGATTTGATTGAAATTTGAGATGGTTTTCAAGAACGCAAATTGTTCAGCCCTTCTTGTTCCCTTTTCTTCGTGCTGGTTGATATTTCGGGTGGAATTTTTCGTAATCATGTTTTCTTATTCTGGGGCAGTGGGATTTGTGTTTTTATTGACACATTCGGCGGTTTTGAGGAGAAATTATGGTGTTTTCCCTTATTGTTGTATGTGTTTGGCGAGTTGGTTGTAATTTGGAACGGTTTGGTTGGACTTGGTCCAAAATCCCATTGAAACTTGTGGTGGATTTGATGTATGAAGGAAACTGATTTGCATACAAAGAGAACTGGGCATACTGAATTTGCTGACAAGACCATGGAGGCTGCAACACCCATCGATTTAGAGGCTCCAAAACCTGTAGTCGAGTCGGGGGAGAGTGCCACTGCTGAAAGTAGCCAATCTGAAGGTAAACCTTCAACGCTCTTCTCATATGAATTGCTCCTTTCATATGTGGCTTGGTCCCTAATTTGAGAGTGCTTTCTTTGTGATTGTCTTTTCTTGATGGTCATAAATTGGTGACGTTGGTTGGGATTTATGGATTATTGTTTACTTCCTTTTTAGATTGATTGTGTTGCACTATGGCTGGTTTTTGGTGTATGGACTGTTGTGATGACAGTAGACTTCAACATCATATCGATTAGATAATTGTTGGATGGAGTCAATGAGGTCGTACTTTATTCATTCTCTCAACATGGAAGCAGAATGAGCTACTGTAGGGTACAAGGAGGCTAACAACAGCGTTTCTTCATATATGGGTTAACAAACTATAAATTATCTTGGCTTTGCATTACCAAAAACTCCCCTACTCTCTTAACAAACATAAGAAACGGCAGATGCGCATACTCGCACTAGCAGTGGGTAAATCTCTATATTGCACTCTTAAGTCTCAACTCTGATTGGAAAAGTTAGTGATGGTAATAGCCAACATACTATATATCTTCACCAATGGTAATTAAAGGGCCAACTGTTCGGTGCAATAATCCCTCCTGAGATTTGTCGGCAATACTTTTCTGACATACAATAGGGCCAATCAAACATGTTGACCTTTTGTAAAGTCAAGAACCCCGCATATGCTTCTACACACTAGATGTGACCAACTACATGTTCCTACCTCCTCTATGTTCGTAAGTATCTATTTACTTAGTTGCTTCTAGAATTGTCTATTTTGAGCTCCCTTAGTTGGTTGAGGGACGCTTGATGGACGTAAGAAGACCTAGTTCTTAAATTCTGTTGTGTTACGACAATAATCTTGTGTAGGATTCGACATCAACACAAAATCCTCAAAGGAAAGCAATCAGCTTTTCTGAATGAAGAGGTAGGTTTTGTGGCCATCAATCACAAATTTAAACAATCATTCTTCGTAATTCAATATATCCCATTTATGGTATTTGCCTTGTTGATTTCATGAACCCTTCTTAACAATACCCTTTGTAGCTACTTGCATATCTTTTGTGCTATACTTTAGTGGTATGAGCAAAACATGTCTTACTTTGACTCTTTAGTACCCTTGTTACATGCTTTAATGTCCATGAATCATTACATGATTCTTAGTTCATATTGTTCAATTTGGTAATCATTTGTTCACTTAGTCAACTTTCTAGCAGTCATTACTCCTTTTTTTTAAGAATGTTTCAGTAAATATTTAACTTTCTTCGAGGCATGTGCAAACTTTGTCTTGCTTTGACTGTCGGTTATCCTTGTTGCATGCTTTCATGTTCATCAAATCATTAGATAATTTGATTTTGTTATTGTAATGTGGTAGTATCATGTTCTTTTTTTAATTATTATCAACAGAGATGACTATCCCAGAGGTTGATAAAAAACTGCTTGGGGAACTAGAGTCAATGGGATTTTCAGCTGCTCGTGCAACAAGAGCCCTCTATTATTCTGGTACGTTCCATTCTTTTTATATTCATGGCTGCAATTCTCATTTTGCTTAGTAAGTACATCAATTATCCATCCATACTTTTGGAGTATTGTGCTTGATATCTTATAATCCTGCTAGCATGGTATTCTTCGGTTTAATCCATATTTATTTTCTTCGAGCATCCTTTTGCTGGGACAGGGCCAAAACTTCATTAATTTGAAGCTCCTAGAGTTATTCAATTTAGTGAGAATCCTTGGTGTTGCTTTCCTACAAATTTGATATGATCGCCTTGTTTGGGATTAATGGGGGAAATGAATTATTCTTGAAAGTCTGCACAAAAAAGAAGGGATGATACTGCATACGAGGGAAATAATGCTTATTTATCATCATGATCGTGAATTTGGCTTGCTAAACAAGTGTAGGAATGACATTGTTATCAACTTGCTCTAAACGTGAAATTTTTTTCCAAGTTCTATTCTGTAAGTGTGGTTCATCATAGTTGCTGAATGTTATTGTTTAGAACTTGCATGCAATAATACACAACAGAACTATCTGCTCATTTTCCATGACATGTATAGGATGGAGAAGTTTCCTGCATGGGATAGTTTCACTCTTGATCGATTGGACTCTTGTACATGTGTCCATATATTACACTTTTGTGTGTGTTTGTGTGTGTCCTTGAATACTATTTTCCAACGTAGATTAGTCTTTGTGAGAACATGGGAGAGATGCTACTATTTGCCTTTCACCCACAACCATAAACGTAATGCACTGATAAATGCAGTTAGGCGTTGATCCTTATGTAGACTTTATGAGTACATCACTTCTGTATGTTAAAATTGGTGTCTGAATGGTGTCTGCATGCCAATGGTTGTGAAATACTATACCACTTCGTTCTAAACTTTTTCGGCAGGTTGGCAACCTCGGGTTTAGCCTGAATGTTTTCTGTTTCAGTGTTTTGTACTGAAAATGAAATACTAGATAACAAAAAAGATTTTCCAAAGAATGTTAGTTACGAAACAAATAAATGAAAACTATGGATTACCAAGTAAGTAGTTCAGCATGCTAAGTCCATTAAGTGTATAAATTGGATCCTGAGTGAAATTGTATGCCTGTAATTGAAACTTGAGAAGAACATACCTTTGGGGAGCCTATGAAAAAGTTGTGCAAGGATATGGTTAGTTGAATTTGGTTGATGTTAACCCTTGGTTTTCCCCAGGCAAATCCCATTCGTAATGATACCCTTAGATTGACATTGAACCTAGCTACTTAAAAGAATGATTCAGCTCTGAGGATGGCTACCAGACCCACAATAATAGGTTTACTTTTTTATCCTGTTTTCCCACCTGCAGCCAGTGGTGGTAGAAGCAATAGCAAAATCCACTACCTCTACTGGGGCGTGGCAACAGCTGTAGGCTATGATGCTGCGAGTGACTGATATCGCTTCTTCGGAAAGAGAGCAAAGGGACAGAATGGCAAACCAATGGCAAGGGAAACCAACATATCTCATTGGTTCATCGATTGTTGATCCATACTTGTCGTTAACCCTTCGATTTCTGTTTGTTGATCACATTAACGCGACGGAGAGGGTGATTGGGGGTAGTACATGGTTGCGACAAGGGTATGGGGGGCTAATGGTGGGCTTACTTCAAGTTAGAGTTGTCAGATCCAATTTGTGGTCTGACCTGATGCAAACAAAATCAACCCGTCACAGATTGTTCTGAAGCAAAAAAAAGAATAGAGTAGATTCGTAAAAAAACCTGAAATGTCCTGAAAAGGAAGATTGCTAACCAATTCTGATCCATTTATAGTTTCCGGCCCCTTGCAAAACTGCTGACTATAATTTAGCATATATATTCATTATCTTGGCAACTGAATGTTCACTATTGTATTTTGTTATTAGCATTATAACATGATTAATTTGTTGGGTTGTTTAAATGGCTTTCCCTTTCAGGTAACAGTAGTGTTGAAGATGCAATAACGTGGGTTTCAGAACATGAGGAAGATCCAGATATTGATCAGATGCCTCTAGTATGATACTCTTCTTCTTTTTTTACGGTTATGGACAATTTTCTTTATAGCTCCTTTAAGTTGTTGATGTACTATACTTCCCTTTGGGAGGTTCCACACTTTTCCAATACAATCAATCTTTTATTCACTAGTTGGCCTGCATAGCAGTCAATGTACAGCACCTTTTTATATAGTGATACTTCATGTCAATGATGTTGTTTGCTTCCATTATGTAGGTCAATGGTCATTACTTTCCCAATAAAATCCAATTTTTTCTTCGCCACTTGGTTGAAATATTGACTTTCTTTAGTAGATTCAAAAGTGCAGTATCTAAATAAGTGCAAAGTTCAATAATTCAACTAAGGACACAACACTCAAAGCTTTTGCACTTAGACCACTTATTTAAGGTTTCTTGTTTGCTTGATCTGCATGCTAGCATGTCTCCAAATAAAGCTATTAGTTTGTCACTTGAAAGCACTTTATCCTTTGTGGAAGATTATGTCTAGATGCTTTCTGGTTATTGAATACTTATGTAAATGCTTTCATATAAAGTTATCAGATGTTTATGGTGGTACATTTCATAGTGCAACTGCTGTTACTAGGTTAGAAAGCTCAATCCTGCTATTTCGGTCTGACTTCCAGGTGCCTGTCAATGCTAGTGTCGAAACAGCAAAGCCATCTTTGACTCCAGAGGAAGTGAAGATGAAAGCTCAAGAACTCCGGTTTGTGTTTTTAATTGCCTTCTTAATCTGTCCTCTGCACAAGATCCGTGGGTTCCTTTTGTCTCCATTCGTTCTTTTCAGAGTATGGTAGTTTCGAAAGATTCGATCTGTCATTAGTATTTTGAAAATTAGCATGTAACAATGTTATCCATCTTACCAAGGATTAATATGCACATGGCGCGATATGTGTGCCGACACTAGGCATAGACTTTGTGCCGGTGCCACGAAGCTCTTGAGCATTTTATTGGCACAATACATATCAATCTGTGCGATATGGGACAACCAGCATAGCAATCGCTGCATCTTACAAAGCAAAGTTAAGAAGCATCACATCATAAAAAGTCAAAATAGTGCATCTTATACTCACAATATTGGCGTGGTTATAGTTGTTTATGACTCATTTTATGTACAAGCGATATGATGTTATGGAGTTCTAAGCTTTTTAATGTGCGACATACAAACTTTAAGAAAGGTACTCCGAAAATTTATAACTTTTTTGGTATGTGAAACCTTCTGCATATTTGCTCAAAATAGAATTGTACTTCGGCCTAAGTAGTTCTTCTTAAGTTTGTCTTGATGAGTCAATGTGCTCTATCCATTTCTACCTAAATGCACCTGCTACACAAAGGCTGCACAACCATAGTGAGATGCTAAATGGCTTAATTTGAAACATTGTAGGAACTTATTCATGGATTAAATAGTGTCTAAACATGAAGCCCACTGCTAAATATTGGTCTGGTTTGTTAGGTTTGACTGTTTTTGCTCTTGCCAGGAGGCAAATGAGCAAGCATAGGGTGATTTAATTTGGTCATAAGGGGTAAGTAATAATGGCTATTCCCTAACAATTTTATTAGGATGTAATGGGAGGAAAGATTTTGAGTGCAAGCGATCACGAATATGCCCCAACACCTTTCCTTGGAAGATAGTTTTTATCTGTGAACATTCTTAAAATCTTAAGTTCCATAAAAGAAATCAGTAGAACAGTTAACAGTCTTCCAGTAGTCCCATGTACTGACAATGCTCAGTGCCCATCTATTTTACATGCATAGTGAAGAGTTATTGATCGAAGGTAGAGATAAAATATGTCTCTAAGGCGGCCCTTTCAGTCAATTGGTAGGAAGAAAGTCAATGCACCCATAAATGTCCTTGATACAAGTTGAGAGATCAGTTTCCTCCATTTTCTGATGTTCATGAGGACTTTCACATTCATATCTATTTTCCTAATATCGTTATGGACACAGGGAGCGAGCTCGCAAAAAGAAAGAAGAGGAAGAAAGAAGAATGGAAAGAGAGAGGGAAAAGGTATCACCAGTTTATTTTGTTGCTTCTCTCAGTTGACTGTTTAGACTTTCTGGCTGCTGCATTATTTACTTTAGCTCCATGGAAAAAAGAAGGCATTGGTGTTTTATGATTGAAACTCCAGCAACTATGAGTGCTGATGCCTGTAATTCCTATGCATTCATCTGAAGCTCAGTGTGTGAAGCTCAAAGTGCATTCTATTACGAATGCTATCAGTTTGGGGATCAACTAATAGATTACTTCCTCCATCCTTGTGCATTATCACTCGAATTTAGAATTGACACGAGTTTAAGAGGTTATAGGAAAGAATGTTTCCAATATTTAGTTCTAATTTAATGATGCTTTCAGAATCGCTTGAGGTAAATTCTCATGGTCTTGGGAATAGGCAGTTGAACTGGTGCTGCACATTTTGTAATCAGCAGGTTGGATAAAGGTCTAAAATGAGTAAAAATTGTATGTGAACAGTATGCATCTTAGAGTCCTTGGGAGGTGATATTGCGTACAAGGATAAAGGTAAGTCATTGATGTAGTATTAGTTCCGTATGTTTCAGGATGTATGTTCAGGAGTGTGATAAATAACAGTTCTCGTTATTAATGCATTGCGCTCATATTGAGATGGCATGTTTCTTTTACGTAGTTAATCAAAAACTGATTCACCATGCCCTTCACAAGAAGATTGGCTCAAATGCAGTAGTTTCTGCTAGATATTTAAATGTTATGCCTACCATTTTTGGGTACTGTAGGAGAGGATACGCATTGGCAAAGAACTTTTAGAAGCAAAGAGAATTGAGGAAGACAATGAGAGAAAAAGGTTTGTTGCATATTTGTTGGAATGGTTTTGATCTCCTTGATAATGACATCAATCAGCATTATTGCTTCTTTAGTTCGATTGAAATGCTAGTTTATTTTCTTATAGGTTATTGGCGCTGCGGAAAGCAGAGAAGGACGAAGAGAAAAGAGCAAGAGAGAAAATTCGCCAAAAATTGGAAGAGGATAAGGTCTTTTATTGCCTTAAGTTATTGCATGTTGTCTGCACTTTGATCAAATGGGCTATATAAAAAATTACAATCTTTATTAGTTATGTATGCATTTTGTCGTTATCAGATTCAACCTTTGGTTTTTTAAGCTGTGTTTCTTTTCTCCATTCAAAAAGCCTTTACTGTGAAGATTTGTTGATCCATATAAAAACTATTTCAGGCTGAGAGAAGGCGTAAGCTGGGATTGCAACCTGAAGACCCTGGTGCCCCAAAACCCAGCACACCTCCCGTAGAAGAGAAGAAGGTCGAATGTTATCATCTTGACTATATCAATTCCTTCTGCGATCTTGTACTTCTTGGAGGTGAAATCCGCTAATACCATCTTTTCAATTTCCAGACATTTCTACCAGTGAAACCTGCTACAAAAGCAGAAAGACTGAGAGACTGTTTACGATCCCTGAAGCAAAACCACAAGGTAAAGTGATTGGCTCTCTTGATGAGTGGGCTTTAGGTTAACCTCTACCGATTTTTATTTATTTATCAAATCCACAAAGTGTAACATTTCATTGTTAAAGATCTTACAATTGATGATTTGAGTCTTACAAATCTTACACCAATATGAATACCTCCAAATCTGGATCTACATGAGCCTTACAAAACCATAAGGTAAACTGATTCGCGCTCTTGATGAGCTTATGGTGTAGATTTTATGGTTCACAATATAAAGCTCATTTATATGATCAGTTATTACCTAATTGATAAGTAGTGTCCATTTGGCATATAAAAAAAATCCCCCTAGGTCCTGTATTGCAAACAAAATTGCAACAAGCAAGTATTTCTACTTGTCAATTGGTTTGGTTAGTTTTCATCCTTTCTGCCCGCTCCTCTACTTTCTGCCTGGATGTGTGTGAACGTCAATCAGTTTGGAAAGTCAGTATTCCGGCTATATATCTTCGTTTGCTCTGCAGACTTGTGAATATGATTTTCACATGAACGCCCTTGCTGTTGTGTGCTCCAGTGTTCAATTTGTTCTGCAATCTCCCTACCTTTTCACGAATTGCATGCCCTCATATATAATGGTAGCTACTTGCTACATGTTAAACGGTTGCACCACTAGTGCAAGGCAAGTTAATTAGCAAAAGTTTGAGGTTGGTTCCATTTTTGTGGCCTTCAAAGTTGTTCTTCATGGTCGACCCATATGATATAGGGAGGTCTCATTTTTGTTAGTTGATAATGCCAAAAATAGTATTGATTTTCCAGTGAATTGCATCTCTCATAGCGAGCTGTTTGAATATGATAGGATGACGATGCTAAAGTAAAACGAGCGTTCCAAACGTTCCTAACATACTTGGGTAATGTTGCGAAGAACCCGGATGAGGAAAAATTCAGGAAGATCAAACTCAACAACCAAGCATTCCAGGTTATGATACACAACTATCCTGAGTTCTAGAATTTGGATAACTTCTACTCTCTTGAATCATTCATAGTCGAACTCTTGTTTTCCTTCATCCAGGATAGAGTTGGTAGCTTGCAAGGAGGCATTCAGTTTCTTGAGCTTTGCGGATTTGAGAAGAACGAAGGGGAGGAGGTCTTGTTCTTGCCAAGGGACAAGGTGGACATGGTGATCCTGAATTCAGCTGGGTCAGAGCTGAGTTCCGCCATAGCTAATCCCTTCTTTGGAGTTCTTTGAGTTGTAGCACATCTCCTGACAAATTATAAACCCCAAATTTGAATGTGGGAAAATAACGATGAACCTCGAGAAGGAGAAAGAGTTCAAAATAGTGGAGAACTGATGCATCACTTGTGCTGCTGCTACAGTCTTGCTGAGCCCTACCTTTTTACTGGTCCCCTTGTATTTGTAGTTCATGGTTTACAGAAATCAAGAAATGGGAGTCAACCAAAAGCCAAGCTATATTTTGGCTTTTTTTCTTTTATTTATGAAAAATTGAGCTCAGGGTGAGTAAATATCAATATAAACCACAAATCCCTCGACGATTTGAACTGATGACCTCAGGCAGGAGGTTACAAGCCTTAACCGCTACACCACCACATTGGTGGTAATGTTTGCTTTTATTTGGTGTCTCGCAGCTAATCACATTTTATAGCATCTCGTCATACAATTGTAGGCAAGTATAAAGGCAATGCAAAATAGTAGTATGTTTCAGGTGAAGATAAAATGTGGATGAGTGGCTGCAATATGATGATACATTTATCTTCGATCATTTGGTATAAAAGTTTGAGTTCAGACGATCATCGTTTCCAAACTTTTTGATTCATATTTAGGTGTCCAGGATTTGATTGCAGGGATTCTATGATGGTATTTCACAAATAAAGACATCCTGCTCAAGGATCCACAGAGAACAAAATGACCCTTCAGTGCAAAATCATTAATCAAAAGGCAAGAGATATAAACTTGCAGACTAAAATGTCAAAACAAATTGATCTCCAGTAACTAGGTCAGATTGCTAGTGAAGGACTTCAATATTTTCTAAAAATTCACATTTCCTTGCCATTTCATCAAATTTGAAACCAGATTACAGGCACTACACAAACAACATTCTGCATAATCCAAGAAGTAAAGAACTCATCAAAGTGCTTTGCAATTGACTTATTCAAAAGAGAATCCTTAGATTGGTAATGAAGGAGTACTTAAATCTCTGAAAAGAATAAATATAGGAGATAGCAGTTGAACCAGAAGGAAGAAAGTGCAGACCATTCTATTGTTGCCAGGTTAAGATGAGAAAATTACAATGGTTGCAAGATGCTGTCATATGCTTTGTACAAGATGTAGTCAAAAACTCGTAAACAGATTAGACTATAAAGGCCCCAGAATTGGAAGCAAAACTGAGAGCCTCCTTGTTAGCAAGCTTCGGATCCAATCCATGATCAGTGATAATACAAGTCTATGACTCCATCCTCCGTAATACCATCGAGAAACTTATCATGCTTGATGTGACTTTCTCCACTGCTCAAGTCCTCTAGATGTATGAATAATGTACTTCATGTCTGCTCCACGCAGTCTCAGAGTGTGGTTGATTATGGAAGTGTCTAACACTGAGGTGAATGCAGTCAAAAGAGACTCTTTTTCGTGATTCCAGCGGTCAACAAGTTCACAAAATCATCTATAGTTTCCAGGCCTTTTCCCGATGGAGATTCCAACCTTCTCTTCTTGCTTACCTCATTTTCACTCGTTTGGGAGGGGCTCAATTTTCTTATTGGAACAAAAGCCACTTTCTTCTTTGACTCTCTTTCAAGTTCCAAAGGCCTAGATGAATAGGAAACTGAAACTACATGCGCATCTGAATCTCTTCCAGATTGGGACTTCATTGCATGCAATTTTTGGCCAACAAGATGACTTCTGTCTTCAGAATCCTCAGTATTGACACTACCGGTTGCTGTCCTGGATTGCACTATGGCTGACCTACTGGCGTGTTGCGTATCAAGGGGAGTAGAATCTTTTATGGGGCAGTCTGTGGCAAGCTTCTTTGACCCGAGATTATGATGAGCATGTTGGACTGCAATGTAGATGATGCCGTATCAGATAATCATATCCCAAATCTAATACAGTACTAATATTAAACCCACTAAAGAAAATCATATTTCTTAACCTGAAGACGAAAGAAGATGCACAAATTAAGAATGACAGCTAAAGTGGAGAAGTATCTTCGAAAGATGGTGAATGTAAACAAAATTCATAATAGCAGGCATTCAGGACCTTTGGCCCAGATAGTGAGTAAATGAAGTACAGAAACATTGTCAACAAAATTGAGACATTTATCCAAAAAGCCAGCTACCAGATGCTCCTTGAAAACGAAAGAAACAGAGTTAGGACCTGCTGGTAGAAGAGAATAGCCTTAGAGTTAGAGTGAAGCTTCAGCTTCTTGAGAAACAAATATGGCATAGCCATACTTGGGGCAAAAACATACATCCCTTAACTTATATTTCCCTGTTTAGATGCTTCGAACAAAGTCAAATAATGTATTACTTGGAGATTGATGATAAGTCCAAGTTGGTGGTCTATAAGGTCAAGTTCACATTTATGCAAAAACAATCAATAGTAGCAAGAGAAATGAGTTTGAGCCCTTGTCCTACATAACCTGTTATCTTTTGTTTAAACCAAAAGTTGAATTACATGTCCCACATACTGATTTCTCCCAAAGCATAAACCATGAGTGCATAAAAAGTGACAGGAAATAGAGGTACAAAAAACTCACCTTCATCAAAAAGCTCTATAGTTTCATATTGAATAGGTGTTTCCAAAGGAAGAGCCTTTTCATCTGTATCTTGCATTATTGTGTCAGTTTTCTCTCTCCTCTCAAGCAGCACAAACTTATCTTTTTCCCAGGTGCATTCTAAAACAAGAATATCAGCAGTTGAGGGAGTTGAGGGATAGTACTCCCTGAATGCCTGCACTAGCAACAAGACATGAAAACAAGATCTAAGGAAAAATAAAATATACACAAAACAGATGCAGACGTCTTTCCTTGAGATTGAAGAAAGTAAGGACGAAGTTATCGTTCATAGAGAGAAACCTCAACTCCAGCAGGACAAAGCTTTACAGAATGCTTCTTTTCGGATATAGGTGAGACCTTGTTGAAAACGTAAACTACATCAAGTAAAACCTGTTTAAAGTAAAAAAGGAGCACTCAAGGGAGTTAGAAATAATTACATGATAAATCTCCCCGAGATTGAGAATAACATGATTTGTGGTTTACAACACATCAAGAAAGATGTATCTATTACAGAGTTTTATCTTGTAAGAAGATCACGAGTAGCTTAGTGAATATTTAAATAGGATAGATTTCCAAAAGTTCAGTTCCATCTCCAAATTATAGAAGGAAATATATAGCAGACAATTGGTATGAAATAGTTCTTGCCTTTTCATTCGATGAGAATTGGCAGTTGTCAGACAAACAGAAATCAAATAGGCTAGTTGCATGTCTAGATTCCAGAAATATCCATCATCCATGTCAACTGGAGGACAAGATCTTCAGTTTTGAAGTCATTCCATAGTAAAGGTGCCAATTTTGATACAAGTTAAACAAACATGAAACAACTATATGAAAATAGCCATCTAGAAAATTAAATAAGAAACATGGAATAAAAAAATAAACTCCAATTCTAAGTTCCAATATCCACCAAATGCTCCTTTCATGCTAGAAAATTAAATAAGAAACTTTAGATCATCACTTCTCTATCAAATAAACAGAACCATCTAGAATAAGTATTAAGCTGTTATCCAATTTTTCAGCAGAAATAGTTATCAAACAAATCTTAATAAACAGGGTATTACTTCAAAATGATTTCAAGAATTGTCCACAAAACTGCTAACTTGCACAACTTTTATAGATGACTGCTGGTTTAGTAAGACAATATACATTAGAAAAGCAGGAACAGAAATTTGTTAAAGAATGCTTACTTGTTGAACTAGAACTCGAAGGCGTGCAATCAAAGCCAATACCATCACAGAAAAACCTATGAAAAATGACTTAGCAAGGAGGAAAGATATCTGACTATCATAATGTAAAGGAAAATGTCTACAACACTCAAATTAGGGAGATTTTGCACACAAGCGTGTTAGATTTCCTATCAGGTTGCTTCTCCAACTCAGCACTTAAAGTTTAACCTTACAAATGAAGTATGATATGGTGTCGTTAATATTCCTCAATCATCAATGAACACTTGAAATTAAATACGAGTCAAATGCTGAAAATTTCAGATGCACAATCACTGGAACCATGGTTTTAGCTCAGCCGAAAACGATCCATTTTTCCATCCATGTGCTCAAAACTCTACAAGGTTTCAGGTTTCAACTAGTTTCAGCAAGTTTCGAGCAAAACATATCAAAACTGGTTTCCACTGTAAAGAAACTGGTGATTCAACCAAAGCTTCATCTATTGAAAACCCTAAAACCGAGAAAATTAGTCAATAAGATGAAATTAGCTATTTCCCCAGACACTGATACACCTTGATGAGTTTTCAACAATTGCAAAAAGCAATACTCTATGAAATAAGATGAAATTAGATAATCATCCAGAAAATTAGGATACGTTGCTGCCTTTATCATTGGCTCGGTCATCTGCACAGCAAGGAAATAGTATCAGCCATACTGCACAAAAACGTTTCAAAAAGACTGAAGGAACTGTATCAATTTTCAAGAAAAGAGTGTAAGAGTGACTTCTACTACTACTCTACTAAAACGAAAATGCAAAAAATGTGACTTTTCTCTACAGACTCCACAGATCCTAAGTATCTTCTAGTGAGTAAAAATGAGACGCTTATAGTTTGAAATTTCAAGTGTTGGATCAAACTAAAAGAACAAAAAAAAGTACCAAAGCAAGAGGATTGACAACAAGTTTTTCTTCATTTTTTTCCCTATCATTTCATCCATGTGAATTTCCTTGAACTCAACATAAAGCATCTCGTAACATATACAAGGCAAGTTTCGATCCAGACAACAACTTGCACGTAAACTAGGAAACCTGTGCAAACACTTGGACCATTAACAAAAGGAAATATTACACATGTAGCTTGGATAAAAGAAAAATCAGCCTACTGATGATTAAAACCAAGTTAACTTGTTAGTTATTTTCCCTACATCGCATTTCAGGTCTATCGAACGAATTAAGATATACAACAACACTTCTTATAGTGTTATAATTACTGAGTTCATGGCTTTAGCTTGATCATAAAGTAAAAATTCCTAAATTCCTAACAAAATCAAGAATTACAACCTGGCAAGAATCCAAGGGGTAGAAGCACAATGACATGCAACACAAAAACTACATTTACAATATCTACAAGAACTATCATCATTCAAACCAGCTTGCTTAAGAGAAGATCATCACACCCTAAAGGAATGGCTACTCCTTTAGGATATCTAAAGGCATTCATGACGTTGAGGGTTGAGACCTAGGGTCGAATCCACATCCAGCGAATTTCCTAGTTATGGGTCATACGCTATCTCCTACGGAGTGACCCTTGCATTGGTGTTAATTTACATTTCTACTTCACTATACCAATGATGAGAATAGATGCATTCTAGGTATGCTTGCGAAGCAATATTCCATTGGCACACATAGTCATATTTCACTAAATAAATAAGTTGGAACCACAACAAATTTGGAGAATATCACACCTGTGATAGTAAACGTGCAATTCCCAAGAGCCGTTCCTTGTAATTGTACTTCCCACCGGGATACTTTTTCTTAAGTCTACAAAACCAAAGAACTTACTGAAAATCTATAAGACGCATCTTGGTCACGAACCCTACAACCATCATTGTGAACATGTATACAAAAAACATTACCTTTTAGAAATATGCGCCTTCTCAGCAGGTTTCCTACCTTCGATGATCGGAAACACAGTATTCAAGAGCTCCCCAAGCCCCGCGGACTCCAGGAGCCTCACATCCCTCCTCACCTGCAACTCCAAATCGAACTTCATAGAAACATCGACTGATTGACATATAAACTAAACTTAAAAGAAAAAAATCGAACAATATAGAAGAAATCGATGCAATTTGTGACCTTCAGGAGGGCTTGGAAGTAGGGGCTATGGCGGTGCTGGTTCTTGTTCTTGTAGACGACCCTGTCAAGTACTGCGGACTCATCATGGAGCTGGCCGAGGAGTGACCTCATCCGGGCCTCGACATCATTGCATTCCAATCCCATCAGCGTCATCGTTCATCGAGGGGCGGGGGAAAAGTTCAAAAGAGAAATCTCTCTTAATCTGAAATGAGAGAAAAAATAGTTAATAAAAATGAATGACCACAAAGTAGATCATTTTATTGAAAGCATCCATAGAAACTGTGATAAGTCAGTAGATGAAAATATGACCCTCATCTGTGAACCTGACTGATTCACTATAGAGATAAATGCTGCAGTATTGTAATGCCCAAGCCCATCATGCATGGTATCCAAAATCTCATTGATTACTCATGTATCTCATCTGAGTAAGCACATTGTGTGACATCTCTATTAAGTTTCGAAGATAGCCTGGTGTCTGTCAAAGAGTGGATCATTTAAAGGACCAGATAGCAGCACCAAGCGTAAATATGGATTATAAACATGATAGTTTTGCGTGTGAAATCCCGAACAATTCTCGGGTCAGAATTCTCCACCTATGGTATTCAGTTTTGCTCAAATAACTTCAACTTCACAAACAATGTAGAGAATGAAGTAGACCAAAACGCATAATTTTCACACAGCAAAGAAAAAATAACAAGACTCGCACCTGGCTTGACTGACTGAAGACCAGATGTAACACAAGCCAAGTTCTCAAAACCTGCTTTCTCAACTTATTAGCCGCAGCTGTGGACCTTTACTATCAAACAAGCAAAAATATTGTTAAGTAGGATATATTTAACTAACGGTGCCTTCGAATGCTTGCATGGCTTTTTCTCAAGAACATTTCATCCAAAACATTTTGCTACTAAAAAAGATTTATATGAAGAATGAGAAATTGATATAATAGTTTATGCTCTGCTAATGCAGGCTAAAGATCTGACGAGAGCTACAAAATGTCTACAATTATGCTAATTCTAGAACATCAGATGGAAGATGCCACTACTACCATGCTTAACCAGGAGACCATTAACCTTTTAAACCCTCTTGGCAGACAAGCAGTATTTTATTGTCAGGAGAGAACATGTCTTTTACTGATTAAACAAAATCAGAGTTGGATTTTGTAAACGGAAGCCCAAAGAACAATCCGGAGAAGTTGGTATACACAGCTCTCGGAAAGGCCAGCCTTGGATCGGGTAATTGAGACACTTATTAATGGTGGTGGATCAAGTAATGTAGAGGCTTAATGAGACTTAATCGTGGTGGATCAAATAATGGAGAGAGGTGAACGGTATATAAGTACGAAAAGACTAAACGGTCCTCGACACTATAGCAAGCAATATTGGACTGAAGAGGCTATTTTTTGGGAAGCTAAATATGGAAATTATGGTAGTGGGAGGCAAAGAACAAATATTGCATAGTGCAAGCATCTTGAATGAGAAAGTCGCACCATTACCATGCGAGTTGCATAAATGCGTCCAACATCAATGTCAACAGGTGACATATGGAGAAAATGAGTGGAGAATGAAAGTTGTAATAATGAATTAAGAACAGGCCAAGCAACTATCAGCCTTCCTACAATTTAAGTAGCAGAATAACATCTCTATGCTGAAAAGCTCCTTTCGAAAGTCACTTGTAAGCACCATGAAACAGATGCATCGCTGCAGGTAAAGAGAGCTATCGCCCTTAAAACCAAGTACTGCCAATATGAACAGCCACAACCCATAGCTGCCTTGCTACTATGATAATCCTTCCTTGGCATCGCTCATTGCTTCTACAGAAAGAAGTTCATGCCCAGTGCATAAAAACATTTAAGCTCCCTATCAAAACATGTTTTCTAAATCAACTTTCTTTTGATTAAAGCAAACAATATGCTCACACATTGGTCACTTTTCCTTACAATCACTAATAGATCAAGTCATCTTGTACTCAAGCTCATCCATTATTCCAACTTTCTTTTGATTAAAGCAAACAATATGCTCACACATTGGTCACTTACTCAAGCTCATCCATTATTCCAACTTTGAACAAAGCCCCATAATTATGAACTCTCTGCTCCAACATAGTTGTGAAGGGCATCATTGTGGTTTTGCATTTCAGATTATGCAATTGGAAATGACCGCAGAAATTAAGCCATATATTATGCACATTAGCAAAACCAAATATTTTAAGATCATGCGTAAGCACAGACACGGATGACATCTTGACCAAATAGCAACATTTTCATCCTTTGAATGCAAACTTGCAGATAAAAACGTACTATATCAACTCGAATTGCATACCCTGATAAGCAGGTACTTGGGTTCGAACTTCTTAGCACTCTCCACGGAGTCGTAGATCAAGCCAAACCCAGTGGACTTCCCACCGCCAAAGTGTGTCCGAAACTTGAACACGAAGATGGAGTTCGGGTCCCTCACCTCGTATAACTTCGCAAGCTTGTCCTTCAAATCCGCCTTCAAAAACCAACCAATCACCAGCATGAGAAGCGCATGTACCTCGTAAGATTCTATGAAAAACACAAGCTCTCCGCGATAGAAATTTTATAACTTGGAGACGTTCGCCCTCCGAGGATGCAGCACATCGATGACCTACGAACAGACGAATGAAACGAGCAAGCAAAGAAAGTTAGGGTTTTGCACCGAGGAATTAAGAGATGGAAAAAGATTTTGAAGGGTTTTGGGGGAACTGACGATTTGCTTGCGGGAGAGGAGGCGGTTTGTCATGAACTTGCGGGTTCGTATGGTCACCGACGGCGCCTGCTTCTGGTCCAAGATCGTTCCCGGAGTTGGAGACGACGAGACGGACAGCGGTAGCGGCCGCGCGGACAAGGGGAGTCGAGGAGAGTGAACCCTAATAAGACGCTCTTCCACTCTATCGCATGCGCTTTATGTGATACAAGGTCGCTGCCGGATAATTTTCCTTAATCGATGATGAGCGGAGGGGGTGGCCGATTGCTCTCCCAGTAAAGAAGCGGAAGAGGGCACCGTCTCCATCTTTTAGTCGAGGAGCGGAAGGGACGGCATGAGGATCGATAAGTCCTAATGTTACGAGAAAACCCTTTGAGAGTTGAGACTGATGAATGAGAATTACGGTGGCCATGTAATTTGAGAAAATAAAAAAGGGTATTTACGCAAATGAAAGAAGACATGCATCCGACGAAAATTTTCGGCCACTCTCTCTTTTATGATAGAGATAGATAATTACCGAGTTCATGGCTTTAGCTTATCATCATTCAAATCAGCTTCCTTAAGAGAAGATCATCACACCCTAAACGAACGGCTACACCTTTAGGATATCCACCGGCATGCACCCATGACCTTGAGGGTTGAGACCTAGGGTCGAATTCACATCCAGCGAATTTCCCAGTTATGGGTCATATGCTATCTCCTAAGGAGTGACCCTTGCAGTGGTGTTAATTTACATTTCTACTTCAATATACCAATGATGAGAATAGATGCATTCTAGGTATGCTTGCGAAGCAATATTCCATTGGCACACATAGTCATATTTCACTAAATAAATAAGCTGGAACCACAACAAATTTGGAGAATATCACACCTGTGATAGTAAACGTGCAATTCCCAAGAGCCGTTCCTTGTAATTGTATTTCCCACCGGGATACTTTTTCTTAAGTCTACAAAACCAAAGAACTTATTGAAAATCTATAAGACGCATCTTGGTCACGAACCCTACAACCATCATTGTGAACATGTATACAAAAAACATTACCTTTTAGAAATATGCGCCTTCTCAGCAGGTTTCCTACCTTCGATGATCGGAAACACAGTATTCAAGAGCTCCCCAAGCCCCGCGGACTCCAGGAGCCTCACATCCCTCCTCACCTGCAACTCCAAATCGAACTTCATAGAAACATCGACTGATTGACATATAAACTAAACTTAAAAGGAAAAAATCGAACAATATAGAAGAAATCGATGCAATTTGTGACCTTCAGGAGGGCTTGGAAGTAGGGGCTATGGTGGTGCTGGTTCTTGTTCTTGTAGACGACCCTGTCAAGTACTGCGGACTCATCATGGAGCTGGCCGAGGAATGACCTCATCCGGGCCTCGACATCATTGCATTCCAATCCCATCAGCGTCATCGTTCCTCGAGGGGCGGGGGAAGAGAGAGAGAGAGAGAGAGCTCGGGAGGAGGCGGTGGCGTGGGCTTGTGGAGCGGCGCTAGGGTTGCAGCGGCGAGCTCGGTTTCGATTTATTAGTCCACGGGAAATTGGTCTTTAGTCCCTTTTGGTGCAAACTATTAGCCAACAAGTCCATAGTTAAAATTGATGTCAACGAAATATTTTAATAACATTTTTTAAAAATAGTATTATTTTAAAAAATTCCAATTGTAATTCGGTAGCGGGCGCGAAATCTATGCCCGATTAATCGGCGCTTCGGATCACCGAGGAGGGCAGCAGCGAAAAAATCACGGGGAGAGCTCGAACTCGTGCGGTTCGCAACGAGAAGGAGAGGTCCCTCGCGCTTCTCTCGACCTCCCGCCCTTTCAAGTCATCGATCAAACTAGAAGAACAAATAAAAGTACCAAAGCAAGAGGGTAGACAATAAGTTTTTCTTCTTCTTTTTTTCCTTTTCTTTTGTTAAAAGATAAGTCTTGTTTGTAACAAACCAGCAGTGGTAAGATAATGGTAGCAGTATCCAAGTTCCTACCTAATATCACAGGTGCCCAAGTCAAAATGCATGGTTGTGCCAAAGCGAACTGATCAAGAAATTTGGATTTCCTTTCCAACAGACAAATCATTTTTTTTAATTGAATTGAGTCAGCAATAAGGAAGGATCCAACACTAAACTTATAGAAGCAAACAAGGCAATCATGTGTTGTCCGGAAGATATCTTTATATTCAATAAAAAGATGGAAAAATATCTTCCAACTTAAAAACGAATTAGATTCTTACTAAAATGATTCAACACATCATTTCAAAAAACCAGGTCTTATTCCATATCTTTTGGATGTCTTGTTCATACTCTTGTTATTTCTCAATATTTCGATAAACTTTATTGTTCATATTATCAGCTTTATAGATAGAATGCTAATTTGGCTATCCAAAAAATAAGATGCAACAAGTGCTTTGAACAGATCAAAACGTGCATGATTTTTATACAAGATCGCAAAAACAATAAACAATTAACATGAGACTATGATAGGATCCATAGACTCATTTCATCCATGTGAATTTCCTTCAACTCAACATAAAGCATCTCGTAACATATACAAGGCAAGTTTGGATCCAGACAACAACTAGCACAAAAACTAGGAAACCTGTGCAAACACTTGGACCATTAGCAAAAGGAAATGTTACACGTGTAGCTTGGATAAATGGAAAATCAACCTACTGATGATTACAACCAAGTTCACTTGTTAGTTATTTTCCCTACATCGCATTTCAAGTCTATCAAACGAATTAAGATATACAACAACACTTCTAGTGTTATAATTACCGAGTTCATGGTTTTAGCTTGATCATAAAGTGAAAATTCCTAACAAAATCAAGGATTACAACCTGGCAAGAATCCAGGGGGTAGCAGCACAATGGCATGCATCACAAAAACTACATATACAATATCTACAAGAACTATCATCATTCAAACCAGCTTGCTTAAGAGAAGATCAGCACACCCGAAAGGAACGGCTACTCCTTTGGGATATCCACCGGCACGCACCCATGACCTTGAGGGTTGAGACCTAAGGTCGAATCCACATCCAGCGAATTTCCCAGTTATGGGTCATATGCTATCTCCTACGGAGTGACCCTTGCAGTGGTGTTAATTTACATTTCTACTTCACTATACCAATGATGAGAATAGATGCATTCTAGGTATGCTTGCGAAGCAATATTCCATTGGCACACATAGTCATATTTCACTAAATAAATAAGTTGGAACCACAACAAATTTGGAGAATATCACACCTGTGATAGTAAACGTGCAATTCCCAAGAGCCATTCCTTGTAATTGTACTTCCCGCCGGGATACTTTTTCTTAAGTCTACAAAACCAAAGAACTTATTGAAAATATATAAGACGCATCTTGGTAACGAACCCTACAACCATCATTGTGAACATGTATACAAAAAACATTACCTTTTAGAAATATGCGCCTTCTCAGCAGGTTTCCTACCTTCGATGATCGGAAAGACGGTGTTTAAGAGCTCCCCGAGCCCCGCGAACTCCAGGAGCCTCACATCCCTCCTCACCTGCAACTCCAAATCGAACTTCATAGAAACATCGACTTATCGACATATAAACTAAACTTAAAAGAAAAAAATCGAACAAGATAGAAGAAATCGATGCAATTTGTGACCTTCAGGAGGGCTTGGAAGTAGGGGCTATGGCAGTGCTGGTTCTTGTTCTTGTAGACGACCCTGTCAAGTACTGCGGACTCATCATGGAGCTGGCCGAGGAGTGCCTCACCCTACCTGGGCTGCATCGGTGATGCTGGTCGATGCAGTTCCTTCTTTCAGGTGTTTTTCTAGAAGATGGCGAGATATTTCGTGGGGATCGAGGACTTGGAGCTTCGATGAGTTCTTCTACAGTTAATGTATAATTTTAATCAATGATGTACAAATTGATGTATAATCTGATGTATCCAAGATCAGAATTGTATAAATATTTATTCAGTTGTATTTGAGAAATGTCGTAATATTCTTTAATGTAGATGTTGAGGAATGTAATGATGTTGAAGTTTTAAAATTGTAAACTGTACTGGTTTCTTGTGTTATATTTATAAAGGAGATTCTGTTGAAATTTTTTGAACTTGAGGACTAAATTGTTTAAAATCATAGCTGTTATATACTTGTGCACCAATTGATGATATAAATAGGTTTAGGTGGCTCACGTCTCGATCTGAATGGGTTTTTTGGGTTGGGGCGTGACAGTTATTCAAGGGGAACGTTGGAGAGTAGTTGGAGGCGAAGGAAAGAGGAGAATCTTCATCTCTATGGCCGAGTAAATCTTCATGGCATGGCGTGTGAGGACCTGCCCCTCTTTCCCCTTTTGGCTTGTGTTGACCCCAAGGGCAATTTGGGAAATTGCGCCTTGGCGGTCGTTTCACACTGGGTGTGCACACACAGACCTTGTTTGATGTTTGTGTTTGTTAGAAAGGTTAGGTGGGACCTAGTTTGGGAATTCTGGGCTTGGGCCCGTTTTCCAGCCCAAGGTTGCACTTCTGGGCAGGGAGGATCAATCCTTGGGTCGTGGAGGATCGATCCTGCCTGTGCCTGGAAGTCTTTGTCGGTGGCTTTCGAAGGACGGCCACCGCGGTGGCCGTCGCTTCCCCTGTCAGGGGAGGGAAGACTTTCCCTCCCCTCCCCCAGCTTTTCCCCGCATTCGCCGGCTTTCCCCCGGCCTTACCCCCTTCCCTTCCTCCTTCCTTTCTTCTTCTTCCTTCTTCTTCCCCGCGAGAGCTTTGCTTCCCCTGTTCCGGCCGCCCCTTTTCCTCCTCCGTTCTCCCTCCTCCGGCCACCGTTCTCGGAGTTTGAAGGCTCGTTGGAACCGTGACGGCGTGAGGAAGATCCTTGGCTAGGCTTCGTGGATCGAAGCTGCTCTGAGGAGGTAGGGATCCCACTCAAACCCCGGCTAGCTTTGAAGGTCTAAAATCCGGTTTTGTTTTCTTAATTTATCTCCTTGTGGAGTTGTTGTTTCCCCGTTTTGAGGCCTTGAGTAGCCTCGTGGTACTCAGATTTACCAACCCACCAAATTTGGTGTGGTTTGGTTGTGTCTTCCGGCGGTTCTCCGGCCGGAAGCACGCCGGAACCCATCAGGATCGATCCTCCTGGGAGGAAAGATCGGTCCTCTGATGTTGGCTTGCTGCGCCCAGCACATGATCGATCTTCTTATGGGAGGAGATCGATCATGGGGCCTGGGTAAGCATGGTTACCCTTCGTCTCGAGAATGATCGATCTTTCTGGGAGGAAGGATCGATCTTCCTTGGTGCGACTGGAAGGGTGCCCTCTGTCACCAAAAAGATCAATCTTCCTGGGAGGAATAATCGATCTTCTTTGGCTCGACAGTGAGAGAAGCTCACTGTTGCTTGGATGATCGATCCTTCCCTTGGTGATGATCGATCCTTCAGTAGCAGAGAGGGTTTTCAAGAGTTTTGCCCGCGGGGCTTCGCATGTATGTGGTTTTTACGATTTTACCCTCGGGGTTTATCCTGTAATGAATTGTGCATGAATGCTTATCGCTTTGTGGTTGAACCGAGAGTGTCGCGCCCCGACCCGCGAAAGCCCAACCGGGCCGGGCGACGCGAACCGGAACCTAACCAACGCGGAAAAAGAACGACGAGGGTTCCCTCTAACCTATTGGTCTCCCTAACAGTTCACCAAAAGCATCCCCAAAATAAAGATACAATATTATATTCAAGCCTCGAACCACAGATTAAGAACTCAAGTGTTAATATACAAATCCTCGGAGAGGGGAAGATTCAAAATACATCATCACTCCCGTAGGAAACTATCTAACATAGGTATAAAAGCAAGAAACGATCACCACCTCTCAAATACCACCAGGCGCCGCCGCATCGCCGACCAACTGCCCGGTAGGGGCCATAGAAGAGGAACTGACGCCTGCACCTGCAAAACGCAGCCCCGGGTAGGTGTGAGCACTAAGCTCAGTAGGGATCTACACTACGACACACAGAAGGAAGAGGGAAACGCAACAGTGTCGCCCTCAAGTAGGATCTGGGTGTATACATGGGTCCCATAACCCCACCGCGTGTCCCTGGTGCCCAGGAGCAGCACTCAGTAGCAGGAACAACACTGGCGACAGCGTCTGCAGGAACCCGACACTGCAAGGTCAGCACACTGGGACACCGGCTACACCTCAACATCCGACTCAAGGCCGACACGACCTCTACAATCATCAAACATCATGTGTACCAGTCCTCTAAGCCTATCATAAGATTCGACTGGACACCACAATTCAACCGAGTCCTAACAGCCCAACCCCGGTCCTAGGGCTAAGTCCGAGCTTCCAGCCTCGGGACGGCGACCCAAGGATCACCCACGCCCTAACCAATGCAACTAATGCATAATTCAACAATGCATGCTATGACATACACAGACAGGAGATAGGCATGCAACAGTATGGCAAACATCATATAAGTCAGCCGGATCGCTGCAGCGGTACTACCGACCGCTGCCAGCCGATTCGCAACGGGTCCCGGCTTTACGACGGTACCACGACCGTCGACCGCAGACTCCTGCAACGGGAAGCAACCCCGAAAACCGCTGATGAACAGTAGAAATATAATATTATAATTCGACATATAATATTATATTTAAAAACACCAAATGTTCTCTACTAGAGGCTATTTGATCTGGTCGATCCGATGTCCAAACAATGTCGGATTCAAGATCCAACTTAGCCACCAGTAGAGCTACATGTATGGATCAACATATCTAAAATCCAGAATCATCCAACGGTTGGATTAACGGGAAAACGCTAATGAAAACCACTAATCAAAACTAACTTTCTAATTAATTTCTGCAACGCAGCCCTCTAGAAAACAATTCATAAGAAATTGTAGAAAAATCGGAAAAATACGAAACAAGATGGAATGGAAAGCTAACGAAGAGATTTACAACTCTTATGTTTAGCAAAAGCCAAGATCATGTACTCGCCGGCTGAAAAACGCGCCTCAAGCCGGCTGTTTCTCAAGAACAGCAGAAAAACAGAGAATCCGAGCTTAATCATGTAATAAACATACTCAAAACTCAACTGATCAACATGAAACTCAAATCATTTATTCTAATAGGTAAGAAGCATCTACAAACATGAGGATCAACAGATCCAACGGTTGGATCACGCGAAACCCATTGAAGAACACATGTAGGTAGAAGAACCTACCCAACAGCGCATTCCCGGTTGATCCCTCGCAAACCAGCCACCAACACGACCTCAAACCACCTCAGCAACCTTCCTCTCGTCTCCACGAATCCAACAAGCTTTAGAACACCCAATTTGGTGGTCGGAGGAGGGAGAACGGCGAAGAAGAAGCTCGCCGGCGGAGAAGAGAAGAAGCAGAGCACCGCGGGAAAAGAAAGGAAGAAGGAAGAAGAAGAGAAGAGAAGAGAAGGGAAGAAGAAGAAGGGAAGGCTCGGGGGAAAGCCAGGAAAGCCGGAGGAAAGCCTGGGGGAGGGGAGGGAAAGTCCTCCCTCCCCTGACAGGGGAAAACGACGGTCGGCTTCGTCATCGCGGAAGAGAAGAAAAGCCACCGACTGTTTGATCACGAGTCCGATCGATCGCTCCTACGAGCGATCGATCGCTCCCGAGCCGCAAACAGCCCCAAAACCTTCTGCACTAAGCGATCGATCTCCAAAGCATGTCAGACCGATCTGGCTAGCAAGGCCAGATCGATCTCCTTCGCCCAGAAAGACAAACTTGGGCTAAAACACAAGCCCAAGCTCAGATCTTCCGATCTCGGGTTCACCTAGCCATTCTAACAAACACGAACACAGACAAGGTCAGTGTGTGCACACGCGGGTGTGAAACAAACCAACAAGGCGCAATTTACCAAATTGCCCTTGCGGTCCACAGCGAGCCACAGGGGTAGAGGGGCATGTCCTCACAGAGAGGGTGATGTCTCTCGGGGTGAGTAGAATAAATGGGCTGACGGTATGTCCTTACCGCTTTGTGGTGAACCGAGGGAGTCATGACCCTCGGGAGTGTTTAGTATAAATGGGCCGAAGGTGTGCCCTTGCTGTGTTGGTTGTTTACAGCTTTATCATACTTATCCTGCCATGTGTTCCTGTGCATTAGGCATGCTAGGGTAGGTTGGGTCGGTGTTGACTCTGCTGCTTAGAGTACCGAGTGATGGTAGTCTTAACCTCGGTTGTTCCGCCAAGTGCGGAGATCCCGCTTGGAGAAGGGGGTCCTACTGGTTGCGTCGTTCCCACCCTGCGTCAGGGAATGTCGGAGTTGCCCACCCCTGAGCAGTGGCGTTATCGGAGATACGCACCTAGGACAAGAACCCTTCGGGTTATTGACGGGATTTATGGGATCCTTGGCAAGCCTCGGTACTTGGCATCAGAGTTGGTTCGTTGGGTTTGCCTTCTTAGCGAGAGTGGTAAAGTAGGACCCTGCTGAGCTGTTGCTCATTCCTACCTGGACTGTGGTGTTTGCAGGTGCGGGTCCTCGTTCTCCTCCGGTGCTTCCCTGTCGCCCGTCCAGTGGTAGCGCGCCGGCACCTGACCATGTCTGAGGGTCAGGATGGGTTCGTTTGTGCGTTCGCGGAGACCCCGGTGGGTGGTGTAGCTTCTTTTTTTTTTGGGACTGTTGATCCCTTGTAGCTTGTTGTACTAGAACCCTGTTAACTCTTTTATTACCGTTTTGTAATAAATGTTAATAGCTGTTGTTTAGTACCCTTGCTTCCGCTTGTGACTGTTGGCAGCTGTTTCCGCCAGCTGGCCGTAGTCTCAACTGTTTCCGCCAGTTGAGGCTGTAGTTGTAGGCGTTCTTCCCCCCCTCGCGTCCCCGGCCCGGTTGCGCTCTGCGGGTCGGGGCGCGACATGGCGGGCGGATGACTGAGTAAGGACGAGGCTTTTCTCTTCATCGCTGATTCATGTTTTGATCTTTAATATTTAAACTCTATAAATGTATTGGATCTTCACATATTGCTATGTGGTTGAACATTATTATAACTCTAGTCATGCTTCTTTTATGATATTGTGATCCCATAGTTATATCTTTTGTTCTCCTACCTAGTCTCGTGAAACCTTTACTATGCATTACTGGTAGTGACAGCTGGTATTGCATACTCTTAAGGTTATGATAATATAAGGTTAGGGCTTTGTCCCGTGAAACCTCTATTGCACGCTGCCTGTAGTGACAGCCGGTATTATGTATTCTTAAGTTCTGGTAGGATGGAGTTAGGGCTGCAACGAGGAAGACCCGATCATAGGAAGAGACACCCATATTCTGCTAGATTCATATTTCCATACCTTCCAGTCGAGGTGATGGGTATGTGAATCCCTCGACTAAGTATTGCATGTACCATCGATAAGAAAAGAACCCAAATCTGAGCGAGGGATTCCCAAATCCTAGCCTCCTCCAAATCCTGATTTCATTTATTCACCTCGCATCACCATTAAATCTTTGATCTAACTCTCTTAACTCTTACGCCCTTGATCATTTTCGATATATTGTTATCTGTGTTTCTGGATCTTTTCTGCTTGTCTCTCTGTGGGATTGACCTCTCTTATGTTGTATTGGACCGCAGTCGCTGTGTGAGACATATTTGAGCGACATCATTCCGTAACCGCGCTATAATCGCTTCCCCACGTTCTGTTCTTTGGTCGATAAGGACATCATGATCGCACATGGCCGATGATCCTTCATTGCACACATCCTGATCACGCTTGGTCGTTAATGTTTCCCTACATGCATTACAATCATCTTTGGCCGCTGACTCTTCCATGCATGTATCTCAATCGCACTTGGCCGATGACTCTTCATTGCATATTGATGAGTCACATAATATGCATAATTCACCCATTTAACTTGGCTTTGTTAGCTCTCAAGCAATGCATTTCTAATCACTTTTCATGTTATTTCAGGTACAAGAGTTTCTAAAGAGAGTTGCATCGATTGCGGCTTAAAATAGCATAAATTGCACAAAATCTGTCATATTCGGATTGATCCAGACCCAGTCTGGATTGATCCAGACTCCGTTCGGATCGATCCAGAAAAGGTCTGGATCGATCCAAACCTATCTCGGATCGATCCACACCTATCTCGGATCGATCCAAACCCATTCCAGAGACCAGTTTTCATCCTTTTACATTGGATCGATCCAGACTCAGTTCGGATCGATCCATAGACTTTTAGATCGATCCAAACCAGTCTGGATTGATCCAAAACCCTTTTCCAGAGCCTCAATTTGCAGTTTTGCACATTGGATCGATCCTCGATCCAAACCGTTAGAAACTCCAAGATCTACATCTTGGATCGATCCAAAACTATTTTGGATCGATCCAAGACCGGTTGACGGGTAAAAACGGATGGGTCGGATCTAATCCGAGGGTCCACGACTTGGGGCCTATAAATAGGGGGTTTTGCTCTCTTTTGGGGATCCTTTTTCTCTCTCTTTCCTAGCCTTCCTCTCTCCTCTAGCTCTTGAGATTTCTCCTCTAATTCTTAAGGATTTAGGGCTCTATTGGTGGATTTTGATGGAGAAGATGGGTGAAGCCTCTCCCTCCATGGATCTCTCACCCAAGATGAGTAGCTAAGTCCCATCTCCTTAGGGATTCCTTGATGTCTTAGGGTTTGTTCTTAGATTTCTCTTTGTTTCTTGATGTAATGGCTCTCTTGAGATGAATTTGTATGAACTTACATTTAATTCTTTGTTTCTTTAATGAAACCCATTGTTGAATGTTTGGAATGATTTCTTTTGCAAGTGATTGTATGAAAATTAGATGCTTGCTAGGTGTTTGATTGAATTCCTCAAAGAGTAGGTTATGCTGGAACCATGGCCAACTTTGTGGGATTAATCCATGATCTTAGGATAGGATCTTGAGGTGCTAGAACCACCCCAAGCTATGACCATCCTATTAACCATTCATGTCTTCGATGGTGATTTGGAGTGAGATATTAAACCCATCTTAACCCAATACGTTATTCATACAAAGCCTTGATTTCTTGCCAACAATTTGACCTTAAGCCGACGATTGTTGAGTGATGATCGAATTAAAGCCTCGATCATGAATCTTTAACTTGTGATCCACGCGATGAGATGATCCTAACCCGACGTCCCATTAGCGGCGAGCGATACTAATCCTACGCTCGTCGATCCTCTATTGCCATCTCATTTAGGTGCCATTCATCTTGATTCATGGAGAAGACAATTAGACCCTAATTCAGATTGGAATTCCCTAGGAATTCTTTCTTGATAAATTTCCGTCTTAATTGCTTTTAGAGTACTTTAATTAAAACAACTTTAGAACCAATCCAATTGTTTACAACTTTTGTAGAGATTATATCACATCTAGTAATTCGACCATCCAATTCTCCAAGGACTCGACCCATACTCCCATTTAACTACGTTGTAGTTAATTAGTAGTTTGGTAATTTGTTTTGCCCGCCTTTGATATAATTAACGACACATTTCAAGGCGCGTCACATATATCTCAATTGCATTTGGCCGATAATTTCTTCCTGCACATCAGATATTATGATCGACCAACTGAATTGGACGATTAGATCATAGATCAAGAAGTCATCGGTCATATATGCTAGGCATACGTGTCGATTATTGATTGGTTAGCCATTATTTTGGCTAACATGACCTTTTAAATATCTCTAAAAACGTTTGATCTAATTACTCCCGTTCCTTCTCTGCTCTCGCCTGTCTCACGATCGTCGGCTAATGGATTGGTCCCTTGCTTGACTTTTGGATACCGTTCTTGCTCCTTGTTAGCCAATTTCTCTCGCTAGAGGAGGCCGCCGAATAAATAAAAAATTGATAACTATTATGCTGAGTATTTCATATAAAAATGATACAACTTGTAGAATATAAGCCAAATATGGTTTTTGTGATAATGACAATTGTCAGTAAACTGATTTTGTAGTCCATGTTGAGAAAGGAGAGCAACAGCTAATTAACTTGATGTCCATAATAATATCATACTAATATCTTTTAAATATCCATAATATAGTATCATTCTTAAACAGTATCTAGAGGTGAAAAGTTGGTCGGCTTGGATGTCTCTTTGTTTTTTTTTGAATAACAACTAATTAATCAACTCCTCAATATTATTTGTACCAACAACCTCAAGTATTATTCACGCCACCCCATCCGCTCGCTCATTAGCTTCACAAGGTATACGCAAGAAGCGCAAGCTTCGAAACTGTTCAATCCTCCACCAAATATCCTGCACCAATTAGTTGAATGTCATTGATGCTGGCATCCTACCCTCCACAAGGGCCACTGCAGCAGATGAGTCACTCTCGATCACCAAAGTTTGTGCACCACGTCTCTAGCACTCCTGAAAAGTGGGCCGGCTTGGGATGTCAATTGGCAGGATTTGGTGGGCTCGTGTCGTGCCTCGCCCTGCCTATTAGTTAAACATGCTTGTGTCAGACTCGACCAGTGGCTCAAAAACTGAGCCAGGCGTAGTCTACAGGCCTGCCTGCACATGTGGTCACGGCCCAAACTAAGACATGACCAACGTCCCAGCACAAAGCCCGCAAACAATCATCGTCGACGGCGCCTGTGAGGACCCATCCCTCTAATCCTGGTCGATCGCCTGGGTCAAACCCGTGGCTCGTTTGCTTGTTTCGTGTCGAGCTCGTGATTCGGTGGATCGCCTTGGTTCTTTGGACCGTAAGGGCAATTTGATCAATTGCGCCTTGTCGGTTTGTTTCACACCCACGTGTGCACACACTGACCGTGTTTGTATTTATGTTTGCTTAGAATGGTTAGGTGGACCCGGGATCGAAAGATCCGGGCTTGGGCTTGTGTTCTAGCTCAAGTCTAGCTTTCTGCACTAAGATAATCGATCTTTCTTGCTAAAAAGATCGATCATTTGGTGCCAGAAAGTCTTCGTGCATCGTCATGAAAGATCTATCTTCCTGGAGGGAAAGATCGATCATTCATAGGTCGGTTCGTCCGTCTATAAAACGGGCGCAACCCTCTTCCTTGAATCCCTTTTGAAATCCGCAGTTCTTGAGCTCAGATCCGGCTGGATTTTGAGAAGATTGAGGGCGGTTTTTGGCTCGGCAGCTTGGATTGAAGCTGCTCTAGTCTAGGTAGGGATCCTACCTACTTGCGTTTCCGGTTTTTGGAAGTTTTTGGTTTATTTTGTGATCTTTAGCTTAGATCTGTTAAAACGCATGTTGGTTTTAAATGCAAGTACCGGTTTGAACTCATAGTCCTTCGTACTACTAGATCCCAAGGTTTTGTGGGGTTGGTCATGCTGAGTCCGAGCATGATCGATCATCTGGTGGAGATGACTGATCATTTCCCTTGGCTGGCTCGGATGAGGTGTCTGTCACGAGGATGATCGATATTCATGGGAGGAAGGATCGATCATTGTTACGAGCGGTCTACTCGTGATCCTCTCGTAATGGGTCTCTACTGCTCCAATTGATCAGAATCGGCCTGATCGGACCTGATTCAGTCCAATTGGCTGGATGTGGCTCGGATCTGGTTCAGATCTGGCTCAGATTGGGGTAGGACTCTACTGGGTCAAGTCTGGATTGGTTGATTGGCTTTTGGAATTGAATCTGGCTCGGATTGGGCTAAGGGCTTGGCTGAACCAAGTTAGACTGGGCTGAGTCTGATTTGAAGTGGCTGAACCGGATTGAAGTGGCTGAACCGGGTTGATCCAAAGGCTGAGAATCGCCGGCGTAGGGACGGCGGCGGCGATCGGGATACTTCCAGGAAGGGTCGCCTGGAGGTGGGGAAGAGATCCACCGGCTCAGATATGGGAGATGGATGGAGGATCGGCCGGATCTGGGGGAGACGGCAGTAGGGGTTTGGGTTCACCGACGTCGGGGACGACGGGGAGCTCGGCTGGGGCTTGGGACGTCGGGAAGATGGTCGGGAAAGGGTCGTGGAGAGACAAGGAAGGTTTTAGGAGGGTTTAGGGGTGAAATCGGGGACGGGCGTGGGGTTGACGGCGAAGGGGACGGAGGTCGGTTGCCGAGGAAGGCGCCGGAGACGGTGAAGGGCGACGGGAAGGGTATGGCCGCAGTCGTGAGGCTTAGGGGAAGACGATGGAGGGTTTAGGTGGCGACGGGGGTGGCGGGAGAGGAGAGAACGGCGGTGGTCGGCGGACGCTAGGGTACGGGAGAGAAGAGAGGGAAAGAAGAAGACGATGATGTGGCAGGTGACGAGGAGAGAGGGTGCTGACGTGGAGGAGAGAGAAAGTGACGGGGAGAGAGAGATTCTGGTGGAGGTGATGCCGGCTGCGGAGAAGATGACCGACGGGGAAGAAGGTGGATCTATGGTGGATATATGGTGGAAGCTATATTATCTCTACTTCTATAGTATTCTACTCCTATGATAACTTATCAACTATTCTTAATAATTCATCTCATGCATTCATCATCTAATACAAACTACTACGGTCCTTTTATAGAGACCTTAACACAGTTCTAATCCAACAAGAAAACCCCCTTGCTTAATTAGCAAGTAATAAGGTTTCAAACTCAACTCAACTCAACTTCCTAACTCACATGGACTCTTAATTAATTCCTAACAATCAAATATCAACTAGACTCAATAAAAGAATAATAATAAATCATAATTAAATACTCTAGTTTGAACTAGGGAAGACCAAGTCAAATTAGGAAAGAGGCTGAACCAGTTTGGTTCCTCTTCTGGGTTTGGATCCAGTTGGTCAAGTCGGATCGACTCGTATCATCCCCCTTCCTTCAAAATTGGCCTTGTCCTCAAGGCCAGAGTCAGGTCAGGTAGGATGGCTCCATGTGGCTGGACCGAATCAACTTGCTGCTGTAGTTCTGGACTCGGTGGGGGAGAAACCAGGTCGATCCCATGTCGGGTCCAGTGGTAGCAGTGGCAGTGATGGATGAGCATCTGTCGATCGATCTGACGGCTCAGGTAGCTCCAGGAATATGATCTTCAATGGCTCTACTGGATTATCTTCATCATGTCCCATCAGTAGTGTTGCCCATGACCATAGGATGGGATCTGATCTCCATGGTCTGATCAACTGTGCATAGACTTGGCTTGAATCTGGGTCAAGCTGACTTTGGTCCAATCTGAAGTGAAGATGGCTGGACCATGCTTCTGCTGCACTTGTCTGGGCTTGAAATTGGTTGAACCAAGTTGAATCTTCAGCTGTGCTGAGTCGTATTCTGGTCCAAACCTGTCTGACTTGATTGGCTCTATCGGTGTCAATATGGACTTGAGTCAGTTGAGCTAAACCGATGTTACCATCATAATCAGATCTGATCAGATTGTAGATGAAATCTGGATAAGGAGGGTAGCTCCTTTCATGACTCATCTCAACCTTTGAATGCTTGATCAACGGCTGAGAATGCATCTTGATCACATGGAGTTGATCTGGATGGTCCTGATTGCTGGAGACTCTTGGATCAGGTTCAGATCGAAGATCGGAACCACTGGATCGAAGATCAGGCTGATCAAACGGCTGGATCAAGTTGCAGTCTTGATCGGACGGCTGAGAAGCTGCCGGAGCTGGTTCAACGGCGAAACAAGGTCGCCGGAGTGTGGCAATGGCACAGGAAGCTTCGCAGGGACCTGGCGATTCCATCCGTACGGTTTGATCGCTGGATGGGGCTTCGAGCACGCCGGATCTGAAGGTGGCGGCGCGGTGGAGTTCGTCGCCGGTGTTCGCCGGTGTTCTAGGCCGCGACGATGCTTGAGCTCGTCGGCAACAGGTACGGGAAGGTCTTGGGACCTTTCTCGTGAGGTTTGATCTTGAGATCATTCCCGGGAAGTGGCGGATTGAAGGATGCCGGAACAGGGGAGTTCGCCGGAATTGGATCTCGGCGATCCAGGCTTCCTTCGTGGTCGCGGCAAGCCAAGGTGGCTTCGGGGAAGGACGCCGGTCCTTCTGGATGTCTTTCCGAGGTCCAAGGTGGTGTTGAACGGCGGCATAGGGCGGTGGAGTTCCGAGTCCTTGTCGGGTGTAGTTGCCGGAGCCGGTGGAGAGGACGGGCGAGGCCTGGACCGGGTAGGAAGGCGACGGGGAAGGTCGCCTAAGCTCCTGGGGCGGGTTTTCCATGAAAGGCCGGCCAGGCGACGGTCGCCGGTGGAGGGATGGGGACGGCTCACTCTTCAGCCGTTCCGAGCCCGCGATAAGCCGGTCGCGAGGAAGAAGACGAGCCACGTGGCTAAGCCGTGGGTGAGCCGAACCGGGAAGAGAGAGAACACCATGGAAATTTCCGGGAAAATATGGAAAAATAGGAGAAATTCCGGAAAAATCATGGGAAGATAGTTGCAAGTGTTCACCCGGATCCGACGGAATTAAACTCGGAGTTACAATGGGAGTTGCTCTCGGAGTTGTAGTAGGCGTTGCAGCCGAAGTTGCAACCGAAGTCATAACCCGAGTTGGCTCGGGATCAGGTTCTGTAATCTGGATTGCAGCTGAAGTAGGGGTCTGACTCGAAATCTGAATCCCTATGGGACTTGTTTGAGTCACAGTTGACCATCTACTAGTAATCTACTCCCACTTCCTACTGGTGCGCTCCAAGTTTCTGCTTTGGCGTTCTATCAAAGTTGAACAGAGCTTCAACTGGGACTGCAGAATCTTGAATTGCTGCTCCAAACTTTCCTGGGGTACTCCGTACATGGTGGCGAAGTTTCCAGTAGGTTCTGAACCGCACAGTCGGTGGAACGGAGCTCTGATACCAAGTTGTTACGAGCGGTCTACTCGTGATCCTCTCGTAATGGGTCTCTACTGCTCCAATTGATCAGAATCGGCCTGATCGGACCTGATTGAGTCCAATTGGCTGGATGTGGCTCGGATCTGGTTCAGATCTGGCTCAGATTGGGGTAGGACTCTACTGGGTCAAGTCTGGATTGGTTGATTGGCTCTTGGAATTGAATCTGGCTCGGATTGGGCTAAGGGCTTGGCTGAACCAACTTAGACTGGGCTGAGTCTGATTTGAAGTGGCTGAACCGGGTTGATTCAAAGGCTGAGAATCGCCGGAGTAGATCGCCGGCGTAGGGACGGCGGCGGCGGTCGGGATACTTCCAGGAAGGGTTGCCTGGAGATGGGGAAGAGATCCACCGGCTCAGATCTGGGAGATGGATGGAGGATCGGTCGGATCTGGGGGAGACGACGGTAGGGGTTTGGGTTCGCCGGCGTCGGGGACGACGGGGAGCTCGGCTGAGGCTTGGGACGTCGGGAAGATGGTCGGGAAAGGGTCGTGGAGAGACAAGGAAGGTTTTAGGAGGGTTTAGGGGTGAAATCGGGGACGGGCGTGGGGTTGACGGCGAAGGGGACGGAGGTCGGTTGCCGAGGAAGGCGCCGGAGACGGTGAAGGGTGACGGGAAGGGTATGGCCGCAGTCGTGAGGCTTAGGGGAAGACGATGGAGGGTTTAGGTGGCGACGGGGGTGGCCGGAGAGGAGAGAACGGTGGTGGTCGGCGGACGCTAGGGTACGGGAGAGAAGAGAGGGAAGGAAGAAGACGATGACGTGGCAGGTGACGAGGAGAGAGGGTGCTGACGTGGAGGAGAGAGAAAGTGACGGGGAGAGAGAGATTCTGGTGGAGGTGATGCCGGCTGCGGAGAAGATGACCGACGGGGAAGAAGGTGGATCTATGGTGGATATCTGGTGGAAGCTATATTATCTCTACTCCTATGGTATTCTACTCCTATGATAACTTATCAACTATTCTTAATAATTCATCTCATGCATTCATCATCTAATACAAACTACTAAGGTCCTTTTATAGAGACCTTAACACAGTCCTAATCCAACAAGAAAACCCCCTTGCTTAATTAGCAAGTAATAAGGTTTCAAACTCAACTCAACTTCCTAACTCACATGGACTCTTAATTAATTCCTAACAATCAAATATCAACTAGGACTCAATAAAAGAATAATAATAAATCCTAATTAAATACTCTAGTTTGAACTAGGGAAGACCAAGTCAAACTAGGAAAGAGGCTGAACCAGTTTGGTTCCTCTTCTGGGTTCGGATCCAGTTGGTCGAGTCGGATCGACTCGTATCTTGGGTTGACAGGGACGGATGACCGATCATTTCCCTTGGCTGGCTCGGATGAGATCTCTGTCACGAGGATGATCGATCTTCCTGGGAGGAAGGATCGATCATCTCGGGTTGACAGGGACGGATACTTCCTATCACTAGGAAGATCGATCCTTGGTGTGACAGGAAGGTGTTTTCAATGGCTTTTGCCCGCGGGGCTTTGCATGTACAGATTTTTGTATAGCTTTATATCTTGTACATACCCTTAAGCATGTTAGCCCCATAATAGGGGTAGTGGTGAACCGGGAAAGTGATGACTCCCGGGATGTTTAGAATAAGCGGGTAGGTTGCCCTACAACTTTCCCTAGCTTAGCATGCCGGTGTGCGCCGAGGGCTTTATCTGTGTTGATTGCTAGTTGTTGTTTGTGGGGTTGCTTCCCGATGCAGGTGTTGCTTGTGAACTGGCTGGCAGTTGGTGGTGGCACCACTGCAACAGTTCTTAACCTTACTTACCTGTTCACCACCCCGGGCCGGCAGGGTGCCGAGCCTAGACCTTGTTTGTTGTATCATCACATATGTTGCATGCTTATCTGTCTCTCCTGTGTATGTTCATAGCATGCATTGTTTGTGTATTAGTTGCATAAGGTTAGGGCATGGGCGATGGGTTGATCGCCGATCCGGGGCTTTCGAGTAGCTCGGATCTAGTTCTAGGACCGTGGCGGGTAGCGTGGTCCAGAATCTGATGAAAGTATTCAGTCGACGTTGATGATAAGCTTAGATGACTTGAATATTGATGTTGATTGAGGTGTAGAGGTCGTGTCGGCCTCGAGCCGGGTTCTGATGTGTAGCCGTTGTCCACGTTACGTGACTCTTGAGTAGAGAGTGTGCCTACTCAGTGGTGCTATTTCCCACCAACAGTGTCGGTTTCTTGCTCGTGTAGTCAGTAGTGTTGGCTTCCTGCTTACTGAATGTGACCCAGTATGTGACCAGTTCTTCTGGAAGACCATGACTGTGGCCCTCAGAGACATCCGGTGGGGTTATGGGACCCATGTGTACACCCATGCTTTGCTTGAGGGCGACACTGCTGTGTTCCCTCCTTTTTGTGGGCGTCGTAGTATAGTTTCCCTGCTGAGCTTAGTTGCTTACACCTACACGGGCTGCGTTTTGCAGGTGCAGGCGTCAGCTCTTCTTCGGTAGCCTCTACCGGGCAGGTGTTTGGTGACTTGGCGGCGTCTGCCGGTGCTTGAGAAGCGGTGATCCTTTGTTTACCTTTTTTGGATAAATAGTCTCCTACGGGAGTAGGGGTGGCAATTCGGGTTCGCGGGTCGGGTTCGGGTTGGGTCGGGTATTGACCCGTTTAATAAAGGCCAAACTCGAACCCGACCCGTTTATTAAACGGGTCAGGTTTTATCAACCCGAATCTGACCCATTTATAAACGGGTCAACCCGACCCGACCCGTTTAACCAGTTTATTAAATGGGTCGATAACCGGGTCGGGTCGGGTCGACCCGTTTAACAACAATCTGACCCGTTTAACAACCATCAAACAACAAATTATCAACTAATTAATAAAATTATTAAGCAATAAAATTACAACTTGTTTCAATTCCATCCAAACCATCCAACCTAAACAATAAAATTACAATTTGTTTTAATTTTCCTTGATGAGATGAGATCACATTCAAATTAGCTCTAAAAGTTTAAATGATATTAAAATTAAACGGGTCGACCTGCCTAACCCGCGGGTCAACCCGACCCGACCCATTTATTCACGGGTCGTAAACGGGTCGACCCGTTTATGACCCGAACCCGATAACACCAAACCCAAACCCGTTTATTTCGGGTCGGGTCGGGTCAGGTTCGCGGGTCATGACCCGAATTGTCACCCCTATACGGGAGTGATGTATTACTGTACACCCTTTCGAGGCTTTGAATTATTGTAATATGTCAGTTGAGGTTTGTTCAATTATTGTCTTCTTTAAGGGTATTATGAATTGTTTAGGGAGACCACTAAGTTAGAGGGAAACCTCTTCAAAATTTTCGTAGTTTGTTAGGTTCCGGTTTGCGTCGCCCGGCCCGGTTGGGCCTACGCGGGTCAGGGCGCGATAGCGTCGATGTGCATTCTAACAAACTTTTGCTTAACCGTTGATTTTTCGAAAGGTATTAGGTTTCATATCTCGAGACAAGTGTATGTTTAAAAAGGCAAATAATTGTTTTTCCAAAATTTACTCAAGTAGTGTCTAGTCCAATATGTGACTGTGTGTGTTTGCCTTCACCTATCCACTTAAATTTTTTGATTGAGCAATTAAAAGTTAACATGGTATCATATTACAGGTTTTGAATTTGAACATTGTATCACACATTTCATGTAGACAGTCATTTGTAAAAGATTATGACCTATTGGATTTACCGATCAAACATCCCGAGCGGACCGTTGTCTCCCTCATAAACGGTCTAAAGAAACATACACACTGATCCAATTACTTGTTGGTGGGATAAATTATAATTTTAGGCCATGTGGTATGGGTTTTCATTTAAATTCATGTAATTTCAAAACTTTCAAATAAGGTCCTAACGTTTGTATTTCGTTTCAAATAAGTTCTCCGGTGCCAACGACATGAGATTATGTGACCCATTTCTCTCCTAACCTTTAACCGCCGCTGTCATTGGAGGTTATGGTTTACACGGCTCTCTTTGTCCCCCTTTGATCGCCCTCTTTCGCCTGCCTTTGATCGCCCTCTTTCGCCTGCGAGATCCTCTACGGAGAGGCTTCGACCAGCAAGAATCTAGCGCCAGATACCAATACATCTACCCGGAGCCATGTTGGTCGGCGATTTCGATGACATTGCCTCTTTCCATTTGTTTGACCCATTTGTCATACACCGCCATGACGGTCTTAGCGCCCATGGTCTTATTTGAAACAAAATCCAAACGTCATGGCCTTATTTGAAATTTTTGAACCTACAGGGCGTTAAATGAAACTTGATCATAACCACAGGGCCCAAAAGTGTAATTTACACTGTTGATCAAACATCCTGAGCAAATAGTCATGTCCCTCCTAGATAGTGACAGAACTATATTAGGGGTGGGGGGCCATGGCCCCCAAACCTTTGAAAGTTTAAGGCCAAAAAGCACTTTGGTACCCTGCAGTTTCAAACATTTGCAGTTTAGTACCATGTTGTTTAAAAATTACCAAAAAATGCTTTAAGTTACAAAACTGGTCATTTTGGATTCAATGGGCTAACTTCATTATCAGCATTTCATGGCAAACCAGTCATACGTTAATTTTGACTGATTTTCATTTGACGTGGCAATAAAAAAAGCACTTTAATATCCTGTAGTTTCAAAATTTTGCAGTTTAGTACCACGTCGTTTAAAAATTATAAAAAAAACACATGAAGTTAGAAAACTGGTCATTTTGGATCCAACGAGTTAACTCCGTTATCAACATTTCATAGCAAACTAGTAATATGTTAATTTTGTCTGGTTTTCATCTAACGTGGCAATAATATATATATATATATATATATATATATATATGATATATTTTCATTTAGTACCCTGTAGTTTAGTCGATATTTTTATTCAGTCTTTAACCTTTAAAAATTTCAAATCAGCTCCTCGTAGTTTCGATTTGTTGCTTATGTAGTCCTCCAGTGCAGCTGCCGTTAATCCGCTAACGGCGAAAGGGCCAGGTCAGCACTCTTTTGACCCAATTTTGACCCAATTTTAATTTTATATTAAAAAAATCCAAGTCAGCACTCTTCTCTCTCTCCGCTCTCTTTCATCTATCTCGATCTCTCTGCTCCTCTCATGGTGCTAGTAGAGGGGGCGGCAGTTGGGAGGTCGTGGTCGACATGGACGACGCTGGGGAAGTTAGCAAGAAGGGTGGCGGCGTCCGGTGGTGGTGTTGTTGGAGAGAAAATGGTGCGGTGATGAGATCGGCGAGCGGCTTGTAGTGGTCGGGAAGGAAATCGGCGGAGATGAGCAGGGAAGGTGGCGGGTTGGTTGAGCTTGGCCTAGGACTCGCAGAAGGTGGTCGGGGGCGGAGTCCGACGGTCTTCCATAGACAAATCCTTGGGTGTTGCAGTCGGACATCAACCAGAGCATGCGTTTTAGGATGCCATCCTGAGCTCTGGACATCTCCTTTGACGTGCGCGTTCCAGTTGCATCAGTGTGAGGGCCGCACCATGCGACCCTCGCGGTTCCTCAGCCTTCGCTTATACCAAGGTGTAGATGAGAGGAAGGTGGAGGAGGTGCTCAGGGCGATGGCACCATGGAGGGGGAGGCGGAGCCATGGTGGTGGTTGCCGACGTGGTGAAGGTCGATGGCGGCATTGTCCAATCACCTCATCCACACCAGCACCCTCTACGACCTCGGCCACCTACTTTCCGGCGAACCCCATGGCGGCAAGAGCTCCAACGGCCGTCTCCAACCGCGCCCAGCCTCGTCCGACCCCGGCGAACCACCTGAACCACCCGAAACCCTCCCCTGAAGCCCCGACCCACCGCCGCGGTTCCTCCCATCGCCGCCAACGGCCGTGAGCACCGCCGCCTCGCCTCCCCACTGCCACCTGGGGCTTCCTAGGCCAAGGGACCCCGATCTACCCTTCCCCGACACCGACGACCTCTTCTTGGCCGACAAAAAGCGGTGATTTTCTTCCCTTCAAGACCCACCGCCGACGTAACCTCAGATCCGCCTATGGCGACGGATTCGGCCATCGAACTCAGGGGATTGATTCCCCAGTTGTCGATGGCCTGGTCGGAAGAGAAGAAGGGAGAAGAGAGCAAAGAGAGCGAAGAGAAGATGGATCTGAAGAGAGAAAGATACGCTGCCGTTGTTTTTTTTAATAAAAAATTATAAAAAATAGGTCACGTGGATAAAAATGGATCAATTTGTCGTTAACTCGTTGACGGTGAGTGGACGGAAGGACCACATAAGAATGAAATCGAAATTACGATGAGCTGATTTGAAATTTTTAAAGGTTAAGGACTGAATAAAAATTTCAACTAAACTACAGGGTACTAAATGAAAATTTAGCCTATATATATATAGAGTTGGCGACGGGGTGGAGAGAGGAAGTGGGAGTGGGGGAGGAGGGAGATGAGTTTTATGGTGGCGTGGATCTCGATGGCGCTCCGGCCTGCATGAGGCGATTGCTGGGGCGGAGCACGGTAGTGGAGGAGAGCAGCGCTAGGTCGAGGGGGCGGGAGACAAGGGAGGAGTTCTGGAGCTTGATGGAGCCAAAGGTGTGGTCGGAGAAGACGACGAGTGCTCGGGTGCCGATCATGCCTCTCTCTCTTTCTCTCTCTCTCTCTCTCTCTCTCTCTCTCTATATATATATATATATATATATATATATATATATATATATATATATATATATGATTGGTTTGCCGTGAAATGTTGATAACGGAGTTAACTCGTTGGATCCAAAATGACCAGTTTTGTAACTTCAGGCATTTTTTGATAATTTTTAAACAACATGGTACTAAACTGTAAATTTTTTAAACTACATGGTACCAAAGTGCTTTTTGGCCTAATAAAAACCAATCAAAATTAACGTATGACTGGTTTGTCGTGAAATGCTAATAACGGAGTTAGCCCGTTGGATCCATAATGACCAGTTTTGTAATTTCATGCATTTTTTGGTAATTTTTAAACAACATGGTACTAAACTATAAATTTTTGAAACTACAGGGTACCAAATTATTTTTTGGCTAAACTTTAATACAATATACATAAAGCTAACATAAGATAACGGGTCAGAAAACTAATAGCAATTATAAGTCCCAATGGGATATTATAAGGCCATCCGCATCAGCTTCCTTATCCATCCACCCTAAAATATTCGAATATATATTACTCCCTTATTTTACAGTTTCTCTATTTACAACGCCATACATCAATTTCCCTAAACCATTTCCTACATCATTAAAGTACTCATTGCCCATCTTTCTTTTCATATTCTATTCTCCATTTATTATTTGGCAATCATATAATTGTAGAACTTGTATTATATTATATAATTAAACTTTGATAATATTTTATATTAATATATAATATATACTTTTATCTCAATAGTTAGCACATTATAAAATAACATATACTATAAAATAAATAATATACAATCTTTAAGATATATTTGACAGACATATAGTTTTATTAAAATAAATAATATACAACTTGGAGAACATGTAAAGAGAGATAAGCACTTTAATGTTTTTGTTTCTCAATAAAACCCATCATAAAAAAACCCAGCTTCAATATTTGACATTAAAATATAATATGGGGAAGTGAACAATGCTCCTCCACATGTGGGGGAGCACGTTCATCGCCCCCGTTTTAGGGTGGATGCAAGGTAGCCAATGTGGGCTTAAAGTTGATGTTTCCCTATTTTCTCTCCCCTATAATAGAGTGGGGGTTGGTTTGATGGATATGATGGGAGTGCCCTAAGGCCTTTTGGGAAATAATTGTTGGATTTAAGGCTTTAAAAAGGCCCAAAACTCCTAGGGTGAAAAAGTGGGCTAAGCCTTATAAATAGATGTTGAATCAAATGGGCCTGTTAAAGCCCAGTTAAAGAAGAGAGCCTATGAAGCCCATATGAGTGTGTGTAAATGTTTAGTCCCACATTGCCTGGGACAAGAACATTTCTCTAGTTTATATAGAGTCTTGAGCATCTATAGTTTGAATGCGAGTGAGAACTAGATAGAGGCACACACATGTGCACGCGCGTGTGCCACCGGCCGCCGCCCGCCGGACCGGTGCCGGAGATAGTGACGTGTACGTCCATGCGAGCGCCACGTGTATGCCATGCGTGCATTTTTGCATACGTGGCAGGTGACTGTTCATCTTCCTGAATAGTCACAATTGGGCTGAGCCACATTAAGTGAGCCATCAATTCACCAGAAATGGGCTGAGTCAGTTATGACTCTTGGTCTCCCTATTATATTCATGACTGGGCAGTTATGGATGAGGTGGCAACCATGTTCTCCTAGGTGAATGTTACTGATGACGTGGCGTCTGCCAATGAATGGGCAGTTACTGATGATGTGGCGCTAACGTGGCAGTGGTTACTGATGACATGGCGCTGACGTGGTGAGTCTCTTCACCTCCCCACTAAATGGTTGATCAACTAGCCTAGCTAGCCTATAAATAGGACCCCAAACCAGCCGTTCAAGCTGGCTCATGCATACATTATTCACCACACCACTTGTATAATAGAGGGTCCTGATTGAGAGTACCGTACCATCTTGGAGCTCGAAGGGCAATCGGACGGCCGGCTTCCCTCCAATCGCGATGGATCGTTGTACCCTGGGAGCTTTTTGCCTGAAGAACCAGAAGCAAGGGTGGTGGGCAAATATAGGTTAAGGACACAGTGTGGTACACTGGCCTCGATCAAGTGGCGTTTCTTCATCGGATTCGTCTTCCTTCTTTTCCATTTCTTTTCCGGATTAACGGTACGTGAAGTTTATTAGTTCTTTGTTAAACCGATTGTAAAGGATTCCTTGTTATTATTAATAAAAAGCAAGGGTCCTAGTTTTTATTTCCAACATTCTTAAGCTATATTTTTTCGGTTTTACCGTATTTTGGATCCACTTCTCCTACGGATCCTCTTCCGGATTTCTTTTTCTTTTTGAGAGGAAGTTTTACTTCCTATAAGAACTCTAAAGAACACAAGAACTGAACCACTTTTGTGGTTGATCTGCTTTTGCAGATGGCATCAGGATCAACTGAGCCTGTGATCCCTCCTCGTACGGAGGAAGTGCCGGTAGGCAATCCACATGTAGTGGAAATGCCTAGCATGCCGATCGGTCAGCTAGAGAGGCCTGAGAAGTTTAAGGGGTTGAACTTCAAGCAGTGGCAACAGAAAATGTTGTTCTAATTGACCACCCTTAAACTTGTCAGGTATCTCACTGAGGACGAGCATGTTCTAACTGAAGAACAAAAGAATGCTCATACCGTGGCTGCAGTTCAGGCTTGGGGTCATTCTGACTTCCTATGCCGGAACTATATCCAGAACGGATTGGACGACAAGCTCTACAATGTGTACTTTCCCAAAAGAACCGCAAGCGAACTTTGGGAAGCCTAGAACAACAAGTACAAGGTGGATGACGCCGGCGCAAAGAAATTTGTTGTCGGTCGATTCCTTGAGTACAAGATGGTAGACGGTAGAAGCGTTGTCGAACAAGTTGAGGAACTTCAGCTCATCTACCATGACATGAATGCTGAAGGTATGATTCTGAATGAACCTGTCCAAGTGGCGGCAATGATAGAGAAACTGCCCCACTCTTGGAAGGACTTCAAGGACTACCTAAAGCACAAACGAAAGGAGATGAGTCTTGAAGATCTCGTTTGGAGGCTGAAGATCGAGCAGGATAACCGCAAGACCGATAAGAACAGCTGTCTAGGCATCTACTCTAAGTCCAACTTAGTTGAGAATACCGGCGGTTTGAAAGACAAGAAGCACAAGCGCTTCGATGAGGGCACTAAGGGAGGCAACGGGTCTCAGAAATTCCAAGACGAGTGTTTGATCGCTTACAAACGCCGTCGTTAAAACGTTGCAAACTCAATCAAATATTAAATTTATATCCTTATTCAATCACTAAACTACTAAGTAGAAATAGCGGTGAAGTCCAAAGTCGATCCACAGGAAAAACGTTGAAAACTGAAATCAATTCTCGAAACCCTAAAACTAAGGAAAAGAATCAAAGATAGAATAGAATTATCTAAACTAATAAAAAAAAGAAATAAAAGGTTGATCAATTTGAATCAATGGAGTAGTTACTTAGGAATTACTCAATCCGCCCTAATTTCATTATTAGTCTTCTCTAGTTATCATGTTGTTCCCTTCTCTCAACATTATGGATCATATGGCTACAAGCTCACATGAATCCCTAAAATAAAGTTAATGTTCCCAACGGCATAACCTATCTTTGCTTGGCATAGATTGTCTTTGGTCCTACGATTACATTAAATTATACTACTCCTAATGACCTTGGCACAACCTATCTTCGCGTAGCATAGCTTATCTCAAAGGCAAATCAATAACTTCATGAAAACCATCTCATAAATCTCTACAATCAATCACAGAAATCATGTAGGACTGAAAATACGTCAAGGGAACTCTGTTCCTTCAACTCTATTAACAATAAAACTATATTCATGAGATCATGCATCGAGAAGTTCACAAGAATCCAACTAAAGAAAAACCAAAACTACACTAGGGTTTCATGAATAATCCTAAGTACAATAATTAGCAACTCATCTTTTGGATGAAAGCCATCGGGTTGGAGTAGGAAGCTGTCACCATCCACATCCTCTCCTCCTTCTTCTTCCTCCTCCAAAGATTGACAAAAAGATGAGAAGTTTGGCTGAAATAACCCCTTTTTATAATAAAAACCCTTAATCCTGGAATTAGGGTTATGGCTAAGTTGAGTTGGACCTCTAGTGCAACTCGAAATTCCTAGTTTAATTCTGACAGCCTCTTCTGGTCGCGACTGGGTTCAACCCGTCCGGAATTTGGAAATGTGCTCAACAGGAAAGATGTAGATTAGGAAGTCTTCTGTCTTCCTCCTAAGATTTTATAATATTCTGACTTATGTGGAATATTTGGCAAATATTCTCCTGAGCATCGACGGACCAGTTTCCAGCAGCTGTATATCTTCATAGTCTTCAAAACTGGTATTAATCTGTCTGGAATCTCGCCAAGTGTTCAATATGAAATTTATAGCTATTGGAGTCTTCTATCACTTACTAAATTTTCAGAATATTTGGACTTATAAAGAATATATGGAGAATATTCTCCTGACAGGCGATGAAACAGTCTTCATCATATAAATTCATCTTTTTAGCTGAATTCCTTGTATTTCTTCTCATATCATGATTAAATCTGAAATCAACTAACAAAAAATTAAATACAACTACTCTAGGCCTAACAAAGGTAATTTAAGGGGTTTAATTAGGAATAATTAGTGACTTATCAGTGTTTTATCTGCGGGAAGACATGACATCGGGCTAAGGATTGCCGTCACCGCCCAAGTGCTCAAGGGAAGAAGAAGCAAGCTCCCAAGAGGAAGAGGACAGAAGCCAATATAGCTGAAGGTCTCAGTGCAGAGATGGATGACATGCACATGGTTGCAGTTATCTCAGAGGTGAACCTGATCGGGAGCAACCCGAAGGAATGGTGGGTCGACACAGGCGCTACCCGCCACATCTGCTCCAACAGATGGATGTTTGACAGCTACCAGACAGTGGAAGGAGAACGCTGCTACATGGGAAACTCTGCAACCTCCAAGGTGGAAGGTAAAGGGACTGTGAAGCTGAAGATAACGTCAGGGAAGGAGTTGATCCTGACGGAAGTCCTTCATGTACCAGAGATACGCAAGAATCTGATCTCAGGTTCTGTGATGAGTAAGAAGGGTTTCAGGCTGGTATTCGAGTCTGACAAGGTTATCCTAGCGAAGAATGGCATGTACATTGGCAAGGGGTATATGACTGAGGGATTGTTCAAAATGAATGTAATGACTGTAATCCCCAAGCTCAAAACTAGTGAAGCCTTAAAGGCTAGTGCATCTACTGTACTCAATGTTGCCCAAGAGGCCAATAAAGAGAAGCTTGCCTATGTGACTGAGTCATTTAATTTATGGCATGGGAGATTAGGACATGTGAATAAAAATTCTATGGAAAGATTAATGTCCTTAAATCTTCTTCCTAAAATAATAATTGATAAAGAACACAAATGCGAGGTTTGTGTGGAAGCCAAATTGGCGAAGACTTCGTTTCAATCAGTTGAACGAAGCACTGAACCTTTAGGTTTAGTACATACAGATGTTTGTGATCTGAAAATTGGACAGTCTAGAGGTGATAAAAAATATTTTATTACCTTCATTGATGATTGTACGAGATATTGCTATGTTTACTTAATGAGAAGTAAAGATGAAGCAATAGAGATGTTCACTCATTACAAGAATGAAGTGGAAAACCAACTCAACAGAAAGATCAAAATGCTGAGGAGCGACATGGGAGGTAAGTATGAATCACCTTTTGCCCAAATATGTGCCGAAAATAGCATTATTCATCAGACCACAACACCCTATTCTCCAGAATAAAATGGAATAACAGAACGAAAGAATAGGACGCTAAAGGAAATGATGAATGCAATGCTAATAAGTTCTGGCTTATCTCATAACATGTGGGGGGAAGCGATACTTACGGCAAATCATGTGCTAAACAAACTACCGTATAAAAGGCTAGATAAGACACTTTATGAACTATGGAAAGGTCGTGTGCCTAGTTACAAGTTCTTAAGAGTTTGGGGATGTCTAGCTAAGGTTCCAATTCCAGTTCCTAAACGGACGAAGATAGGGCCAAAAACGGTAGATTTTGTGTTCATTGGTTATGCACAGGATAGTAGTGCTTACCGATTTTTGGTTAATAAATCAGATAATCCTGAAGTGCATGTGAACACTATCTTAGAGGCTAGGGATGCCTTGTTCTTCGAAAACATGTTTCCTTATAAACCTTCTCTTGCAACAGAGGCAAGTGAGAGAGCTTATAAGAACACTGAAGAAGAAGGATTCCAAGAGTCCTCGGTTCATGAAGAGGATGAGGAACCAAGACGGATTAAGAGGGTTAGGAAAGAAACTTCTTTCGGTCCAGAGTTTCTAACATATTTGTTAGAAAATGACCCTCAGACATTTAACGAAGCAATGTCAACTCCAGACGCTCCTTTATGGAAGGAAGCTGTGAAGAGTGAAATTGATTCCATCTTGCAAAACCACACATGGGAACTTGCAGATTTACCACCAGGTTGTAAACCTTTGGGTTACAAGTGGGTTTTCAGAAAGAAAATGAAAGCGGATGGAACGGTTGACAAATACAAGGCAAGGCTTGTTGTCAAGGGTTTCAGACAAACTGAAGAGGTGGATTATTTTAACACCTATTCCCCAGTCACTAGAAAAACGTCGATCAGATTAATTATTGCAATTGCGGCACTAAACAATCTGGATATTCATCAAATGGATGCAAAGACGGCTTTCCTAAATGGTGATCTGGAAGAAGAGATCTATATGGAACAACTCGAGGGGTTTGTGGTTCCTGGAAAAGAAAAGAAAGTTTGCCGACTTGATAAGTCCTTATATGGGCTTAAACAAGTACCTAAACAATGACATGAAAAGTTTGATCAAGTGATGTTGACAAACGGTTTTCGCTTAAATAAGTGTGACAAATGCGTTTACATAAAAGGTGATGGAAAAGAATGTATAATCCTATGCCTTTATGTAGATGATATGATCATCATTGGTAGCAATGACGATATCATAAAAGCTACTAAGAGCATGTTGTCACGAAACTTCGATATGAAGGATATGGGTGTTGCTGATGTAATACTTGGGATGAAAATTACTAAGACTTCGAATGGTTATACATTATCCCAGAGTCATTATATTAATAAAATTCTTGATATATTTGACAAAGGGAGTGATGCTGTAGCCAGGACACCGCTAGATGTCAATTCGCATCTAATGAAATACCACGGTGAAGGTGTACAACAATTAGAATATTCCAGGATCATAGGCAGTCTGATGTATATCATGAACTGCACTCGACCGGATATTGCTAACTCAGTAAATAGACTGAGTAGATACACAAGCAATCCGAGTAAAGATCACTGGAAGGCAATAATCAGAGTCCTTAGATATCTAAGGTACACAACAAATTATGGATTACATTACACAAGATATCCAGCTGTGCTTGAAGGGTATACAGATGCAAACTGGATATCAGACTCCAATGACACAAAATCCACGAGTGGATTTGTCTTTGTAATTGGTGGTGCAGCTGTATCTTGAAACTCATCCAAGCAGACTTGTATAGCAAGATCGACTATGGAAGCTGAGTTCATAGCATTAGACCTAGCTGGGGAAGAAGCAGAATGGCTGCGTAACTTCCTAGAAGATATTCCTATGCGGCCTAAACCAGTGCCTCCTATCAGTATTAACTGAGATAGTCAGTCAGCAATAGGCAGAGCACAAAGCCACATGTATAATGGAGAATCTCGACATATACGTCGATGACACAATTCTGTGAGGAAATTGTTGTCTACTGGTGTGATATCCATCGATTTCGTGAGATCAAAGGAAAATATTGCAAATCCACTAACTAAATGCCTAACAAGAGATCTAGTGGATATTTCATCGAGGGGAATGGGGTTGAAGCCCATGAAATGATTATCCTCCTCAATGGCAACCCAACCTAGCTGATCTGGCGGACCCAGGTTCTAGGTTCAATCGGACAACCGAATTGTGGGGGCAGTTGCTAAAATCACTCTTACCCATTCCTATGATGAGTGAGTGATAAACCTGCATAGTGTAAGGTTAAGCTTATGCTTTCAATGATCCTTATTACTCAATGAGTAAGGGCATGGCATGATGCTCTTATTAAGAGATCACCTATATCGAGTGAGAAGGGGCCGCTTCTATGAGAATCTTTTAAGGGCTAGTTCTCTAAAGCACTCGAAGAATTCTACCAGGTATGTCCAGGGCCGAAATGGACACAACAAATGAGCCAATAGTGGTATAAGAAATGCGTTGTGTGAGCACTGTTGTTTTGGTGTATATAAAAGCTGAACAGTTCAAGACATCGCGTTCACTGTTTAGCAAGTACATCCGATAGTGTTTCACTAAGGAAGGTTCAAAGCTGAAAGCTACCTCTTCTGATGCAGCAAATTTTTGTGGTACTCTCAAGTGCATTAGGATCATACAGCATTTGATCAGTCATTTGATTCATGTGGGGGATTGTTGGATTTAAGGCTTTAAAAAGGCCCAAAACTCCTAGGGTGAAGGAGTGGGCTAAGTCTTATAAATAGATGTTGAATAAAATGGGCATGCTAAAGCCCAGTTAAAGAAGAGAGCCTATGAAGCCCATATGAGTGTGTGTAAATGTTTAGTCCCACATTGCTTGGGACAAGAATATTTCTCTAGTTTATATAGAGCCTTGAGCATCTATAGTTTGAATGTGAGTGAGAACTAGAGAGAGGCACACACATGTGCACGCGCGTGTGCCACCGGCCGCCGGACCGGTGCCGGCGATGGTGACATGTACGTCCATGCGAGCGCCACGTGTACGCCACGCGTGCATTTTTGCCTACATGGCAGGTGACTGTTCATCTTCCTGAACAGTCACAATTGGACTGAGCCACATTTAGTGAACAGTCACAATTCACTAGAAATGGGTTGAGTCAGTTATGATTCTTGGTCTCCCTATGATATTCATGACTGGGCAGTTATGGATGAGGTGGCAACCCATGTTCTCCTGGGTGAATGTTACTGATGACGTGGCGTCTGTTCAGCTCCCCACTAAGTAGCAGTTACTGGTGATGTGGCAGAGTGGCAGCCAATGAATGGGCAGTTACTGATGACGTGGCGCTGACGTGGCAGCGGTTACCGATGACATGGTGCTGACGTGGCGAGTCTCTTCACCTCCCCACTAAATGGTTGATCAACTAGCCTAGCTAGCCTATAAATAGGACCCCAAACCAGCCATTCAAGCTGGCTCATGCATACATTATTCACCACACCACTTGTATAATAGAGGGTCCTGATTGAGAGTACTGTACCATCTTGGAGCTCGAAGGGCGATCGGACGGCCGGGTTCCCTCCAATCACGGTGGATCGTTGTACCATGGGAGCTTTTTGCCTGAAGAACCAGAAGCAAGGGTGGTGGGTAAATATAGCTTAAGGACACAGTGTGGTACACTGGCCTCGATCAAGCGGTGTTTCTTCATCGGATTCGTCTTCCTTCTTTTCCATTTCTTTTCCGGATTAACGGTACGTGAAGTTTATTAGTTCTTTGTTAAACCAATTGTAAATGATTCCTTGTTATTATTAATAAAAAGCAAGGGTCCTAGTTTTTATTTCCAACAATAGTAACTATAAGGCCATAAGTTGTAGGGACTTACTTAAAATTTTGACTTGTTTAATCAAATTCTTTCAAACCATTGGCGACAAAATACGTGATATATAGGAAAATCTCTTTCACCCAAATATCAATATAATACCAAATAATTTTTTCTGTAAACAAATATCAACATGATGTAATTAAAATATACGATTAAATAGTTTTTTTTATCTTTTATTAATTTTTGTTAAGGTTTGAGTGATAGTATATTTGTCATTTCTGACGCAAAAAACTAAAGTGTTCATATTACTTGACAGAATTTTCGTAACCACTTGGCCCCCAAGAATGGAATGCTAGTTCTGTCCATGCTCATAGATGATTTTTCCTCCAACATCTACACAAGATATAAATGATAGGTACACGCAAGTATAATTATTTCCACAAAAGCTTAGTTTTAGACCTTTGCTCTCATATCATGTTAAAAGTGGATATATAGATTCCAAACATTTAAGTTACATTCTTTGAAAACATTTAGGAGGTGTTTGGTTGCCTGTGTCAACTGATGCATGTATTAGTTGATGCAGCATCATGATCCAAAAAGGTGTTTGGTTGATAACATGCATCAACTGATTCAAAAGGAGGGCTTCATGCAGCATCTGCATCAACTGATGGCTACATCTATTGATGCAGTATCAGCTGATGCATCATGTGATACCCGTGATGCATCGCCTCCTTCTCCTCACCTCTTCCCTCCTTCCCCTCTCTCCCTCTAACCGGTGCTCTCTCCGCTGCTCTCTCTCTCTCTCACCCGATCACCGACCTCCTTCCCCTGTCCTTCCCCAAGCTCCGCGGTGATCCTTCCCCTCACCTCTTCCCCGAGCTCCTCTCTTCCGCTGCTCTCTCTCTCACCCGATCACCAACCACCTTCCCCTCTCCCCTTCCCCAAGCTCCGCGGCGAGCTCTGGTCACCCGTTCGCCTCCTTCTGCTCTCTCCTTCCCCAAGCTCCGCGGTGTTCCTTCCCCTCACCTCTTCCCCGAGCTCGAGGTGACAGCGGGCGGGACAGAGAGGAGGAGCCGCAGGTGGTCGCGGCTTCGCATGGGAAGGAGGAGACGATGAGGTGACGACGACCTTAAGAGCTTCGTGGGGACTAATGGTAGAGAGGTGAATGGAGGAGAGGAGGGTGGAGGAGGAGTTGAGGGGTGAGGGAGATAGAGAGTAGTGGTGATGGTGGTGGTTGCCGACGGGGTCGCCGAAGGTGAACGGACGGCGGCGACGGTGACGTTTGGTTGCCTGCATCAACTGATGCAATACATACTAACCAAACAGAAAATGAATTAATACTGTATCAGTTGATGCAAGCAACCAAACGCCCGATGGATGGGTATTTAAGTAAAGTTACCCAGTCCGGTTAGAATTTACCCCATTGTTAGGTTACTTAACATGACGGAAGTAAACGGAAGGGTATTTTTGAGATTATTTGAACTTTTCAGGGGTATATATGAAAATATGAATAATGTAGGGGTAAATACGTATTTTGAAAGTTTTTTGAAGGTATATATGTAAATAACCCTAAAGAAAAACAACGTAAGTAGTATTTCTCCATATTATTTATATGCTTCTATCCTGTCTCTCTTTTCCCTCCATCACGTACAGAAGTTCATATCCTTTCTTCCCATGTCCCCCGATTCTTCTCTTCTACCTATCCAATCCACCTTCCTCCTCCATCTCCCCACCGCCAATTTCATGCATCTTCCCCATCACCCTTCTCTTCTCTCCTCCTCTTCCCCATGCCCATTTTCATTCATTTTTAATTTTGTTACATATTTTTTCTATAATTATTCACTTAATACTTCATCCCAATTTGAGATAATTACTCCATACGTGAAGGAGAAACTAAAGAGAAAAACTGTGATATATGATCATGGTATGCAGAAAAGAAAAGACAAATATTATCAATCATATGTTGCATCTTTAGTTAACAAAACTATTGCACCCTCTTAATTTACACCATTGGCTGCTCTGTATCGCACGAGAATTAATCCTCGGATTAGCTTTTGTATTCCGCTCTCGTCTCAGATCCTCAATCGATACGACTGTCAGGTTATCTCCACTTCCCTTTTAATCCAGCTTTCTTTCCAATCATCCTGCATAACCTGTTTTGGTCACAAGTTAAAAAAAATATCAGCATTCTTTTAAGCATCCAAAACCCAATCGTGTGGGTATTGTCACCGGGAAATGCATCGGATATTTTTTACAACGTTAGAGCCTGATGATGGCACCAAAGACCCTCGGTCTCGAACCGGCCCGCATCGTGTGCATCCCTTGCACACTCCGTGTCACACCCACACGTGCGCGCGTGCATAGGGGGTCAAGTGGCAGCTCAATACGTCATTGACCAGCCCTTCTTCTTCTTCTTATACTATCATACGCACACCAAGAAGAACACATGATATGGCAAAGGGAGAGGCTGCTCTCGTTTCCTTTATTCTTGAACAATCTTTACAAGAGAATTCACTCAATTCTCTCTCCCAACCCAAGGTGCAAGATCACTCAATTACAAGAAAACCCAAACCCTAGCCAATGTCCAGATGATCCCTATCTTGCCCAGCCAACTCGAGTCATATGTGACTTGCCTCAAAAGTAAGTCTCCATAGTCCAACTCAAAGTCCAAGGCTTCATGCATATCTGGACAGCAATCCCCAAATGAAGAAGGCTCATTGCCTTACTTGAACTTTCCCCTGAGTAGGACTTGTCAAAAAATAGCTTCAAGCTAAAACCACCCTGTCATGACTTGGAATATGACTCCAGTTCTATTCTTGCATGCGAAGCATCTTTCCTCCGTGCCAAAACTCTTATTTGCCACGTCAAAATCTTCTTAAGATCAAGTTCTAGTGGAACTCAAAGTCCACATGATTGGACTTATCCTCAACGGCCCGCCAAGGGCATCGAGCCATGCGCTTTCACCCCAGCGCGTGAGCTCCACGTGAGCGCATGCGTGTCTGGCACGCTCCCTATGCCATGTCAACTTTGTTATTGACTCGGTCCGCCGCGACAACTTTATTGTTAACACGTTCCGCTGCGTCGTCTGCTAAGTTCACCGTGCCATTCTTTTTGGCTTCTTTTGGTACAGGATTAAGGTGAGGTTATCCCCACTTTATTCCCTTAACCCCACTTTTTACCCAAACATCAACGTCATGATTATATGATTAACACTATTCCACCTATCTTATTTCTCTCTATTTTTTTCTATTTCCGTTCATTAACTCCACTTTTTCTAACTCTATTTCTCTCCGCACTTTTCTTAACCCCGTAGCAACCAAATGGGGGGCTTTATGTCTGCTGATTCCACTTGCTATGTTATGTTTCGCTATGAGTCACGGGTCAAGGCCGCCGTGACAGGTACAACATTTTTCAAGAAGACTGCCTGGAGATTGAGAATTATTGTCGCCACACAACATTTTCCAAGAAACTGACGGGATCGTCCCCACACAACATTTTCCACGAAGACTCAGTGGAGATCGGATAATTATCGTCCCCACACGACATTTTCCAAGAAGAAGACTGACTGGAGATTGGAGAATCTTGCAAATTGCTTCTCCAAGAGTTGTGCATTGTCTCTGCATAACGTAACGGTAGAGATGCAAAATGTGAAGGTCCAATTTCAAGATTACGGGCCGCCTTCTCTCCCACACAAGCTCAACCATAGAAAAAAAGTAAACCATCTTTCTTCTCACCCCCGCAACCGATGGGGCTTCCGTCCACTCTCGCCGCCTCCCTCCTGCTGCTGATACTACTCAGCAACCGATCCGCACCGGCGTCAGCCGAGGAGAAGCTCACCTCCTTCTCCGCGTCCGACTCGCCGTGGAACCCCTCCCAGAAGAACCGCGTCCTCGTCTCGCCCAACGCCATCTTCTTAGCCGGCTTCCGCCGCTCCCCCCGCTCTGCCTCCTTGTTCGTCTTCGCCGTATGGGTCCTTACCGCTGCCGACCAGACCATCGTCTGGTCCCTCGACCGCGACGTGGACCACTCTGCCACTCTTGCCGTCTCCCCCCTCGGCGTCCTCACCCTGAACGACTCCTCCGGCCGAAACCTTTGGCCTGGCTCTGCCCGCGGCTCGAATGGCACGCGGCTTGTCTTGAATGACGACGGTAGCCTCGTCTTCGGCGGCTGGACTAGCTTCAGCTCGCCGACCGACACCATCCTCCCCAACCAGCCCATTCCGACGAACGGAACCGGCCTACGGTCCGGCCAGTACCGGTTCGTTAACTCGGGAACGCTTGTGTTTGGCCAGAATGATTCTTACTGGTCGAGCAACGGCGCCATTCAGAGCCTCAACTCCACCGGGGTGCTCCTCCTGAGCAATGGCAACAATCAACTAACCGCTGATATCGGCCGGAATTCTTTACGCCGGCTAACTTTAGACAAAGATGGCAATCTCAGGGTCTACAGCCTCGATAAATCCGGCCAGTGGGTTATGATCTGGCAAGCAGTGCAAGAGCTCTGTACAATCCATGGACTCTGCGGCCCCAACACCATCTGCATGCCAACCGGTTCCAACGCCACCACTTGCGTCTGCCCGCCGGGCTTCGTTAATAGCACCGACGGCAGCGCTTGCAACCGGGAAACTTCGTTTGTGAACAAAACTAGCAAATTTCTCCGGCTCGACTACGTGAGCTTCGATCAGGGTTTCCATACAATTAATCTCTCGTCGCTCCCCTTTGAAATTTGCCAATCTAGGTGCTTAGCCAACCATAGTTGCATCGGATTTAGCTACAAGTTCGACGGTAGCCTCTATTGTGTCCACCACGTCGACTTTCTCGCCCATGGATACTGGTCTCCGGTGACGGAGACGGCCCTGTTCCTCCGAGTGGCGAGCTCCGAGACGAAAGTCTCCAACTTTACCGGGATGACATCGATGGCCGACGCGGTTCGCCTGTTGAACATCAGTCTCGCGCCTCTGCCGAAGAGATACAAGGACACCACGGCGAACCTGGCGATTATGATCACCTGTTTCGTGCTCGTGCTCATCGTCGGGGTCCTGTTCTTCTGGGCCTTCTTGAGGAAGTACGCAACGCACCGCAACATGACGCGGGCCTTCGGCTTGGAGTTTCTCCCAGACGGAGGGCTTCAGAGTTTCACCTACGCCGAGCTGAAGGCCGCCACGAACGACTTCTCCGAAGTGATCGGGAGCGGAGGCTTCGGAGTGGCCTATAAGGGGGAGCTGCCGGACCACCGTGTGATAGCCGTGAAGCGCCTCAAGGACGTGGGCCGGCGGGAGGCGGAGTTCCGTGCGGAGCTCACCATCATCGCACGGATGCACCACCTCAACCTCGTACGCATGTGGGGGTTCTGCGCCGAGAAGGAGCAGAGGATGCTCGTCTACGAGTTCATCCCCAATGGCTCCCTAGCTAAGTTCCTCTTCTCCAATCCAGAAAAGGTTCTCGATTGGAGTACTAGATACAGGATCGCCGTCAGCGTGGCACGGGTCATCGCCTACCTGCATGAAGAGTGCCTGGAGTGCGTGCTCCACTGCGACATCAAGCCGGAGAACATACTCCTGGAGGACGACTTCTGCCCCAAAGTCTCCGACTTCGGCCTGGCCAAGCTGAGCAACAAGGAGGACAATGTGAGCGTCTCGCAGATCAGAGGCACGCGCGGATACATGGCGCCGGAGTGGGCGATCTGGAGCGAGCCCATCACCGCCAAGGCCGACGTCTATAGCTTCGGAATGGTGCTGTTGGAGATCGTCACAGGGTTGAGGAACTTCGACTTCAAGCAGCCGTCTGTAGAAAGCCATGAGTGGTACTTCCCCGGGTGGGCATTCGAGAAGGTGTATGTGGAGCAGAAGGTGGAGGAGATCCTGGATAGGAGGATCATGGAGAGTTATGACAGAGTGCATGCTGTGATGGTGGAGAGGATGGTGAGGACGGCGATGTGGTGCTTGCAGGAACGCGCAGAGGCTAGGCCGTCGATGGGCAAGGTGGTCAAGATGCTGGAGGGAGCTGTTGAGATCACAGAACCTGAGAAACCTATCATATTAGATAATTGGAGTTTACATCATATTTGTGAAAGTTGAGTGGTACGTCACTATTATTAGATTTAAGGTCTAAGCATCATTTGACGTCAGTTATGAACAGTTATGATTGATTATGTATTTCTGATGATCATTTTGTTGGAGATGCTTGCAAAATAGGATGTCTAGATATGCCTCGAAGAGGTGTCTCTAGGGGGTCATGCATGTAGTTTGAATAGATACCTTAGTAACTGATTCATGCATGGGATGCACGTGTGGTGCATGCATGAGTTCGGTTTTATGGGAGTTATTTAAGTGAATAGGTGTGTCTATTCATAAAGGGTTGTGTCCTTTAGTGAATAGTGATGTGTCTTTTGGAACCTATATATGTGTAACTGATAGTATTGATAACGTGTAGGTTTTTGAATGAGTAGAAGAGGTTTTTAGCCATTCTTCTAATTCATGGGATATTCTTAAATCCAACAAAGTGGTATCCAGAGCTAGGTTCTATTGAAGATGACATATAATCTTGTTCATCCTCAACTTCCAAGACTTACGAAGGACGGCTATGATAATTGGTGCATTCAAATGAAAGCACTATTCGGATCCCAAGATCCTAACAAAATCAAGGATTACAACCTGGCAAGAATCCTTGATGTAGCAGCACGATGACATGCATCACAAAAACTACATTTCCAATATCTACAAGAACTATCATCATTCAAACCAGCTTGCTAAAGAGAAGATCAGCACACCCTAAAGAAACGGCTACTCCTTTAGGATATCCACCGGCACGAACCAATGACCTTGAGGGTTGAGACCTAGGGTCGAATCCACATCCAGCGAATTTCCCAGTTATGGGTCATACGCTATCTCCTACGGAGTGACCCTTGCAGTGGTGTTAATTTACATTTCTACTTCACTATACCAATGATGAGAATAGATGCATTCAAGGTATGCTTACGAAGCAATATTCCATTGGCACACATAGTCATATTTCACTAAATAAATAAGTTGAAACCACAACAAATTTGGAGAATATCACACCTGTGATAGTAAACGTGCAATTCCCAAGAGCTGTTCCTTGTAATTGTACTTCCCGCCGGGATACTTTTTCTTAAGTCTACAAAACCAAAGAACTTACTGAAAATCTATAAGACGCATCTTGGTCACGAACCCTACAACCATCATTGTGAACATGTATACAAAAAACATTACCTTTTAGAAATATGCGCCTTCTCAACGGGTTTCCTACCTTCGATGATCGGAAAGGCGGTGTTCAAGAGCTCCCCAAGCCCCGCGGACTCCAGGAGCCTCACATCCCTCCTCACCTACAACTCCAAATCGAACATCATAGAAACATCGACTGATCGACATATAAACTAAACTTAAAAGAAAAAAAATTGAACAAGATAGAAGAAATCGATGCAAATTGTGACCTTCAGGAGGGCTTGGAAGTAGGGGCTATGGCGGTGCTGGTTCTTGTTCTTGTAGACGACCCTGTCAAGTACTGCGGACTCATCATGGAGCTGGCCGAGGAGTGACCTCATCCGGGCCTCGACATCATTGCATTCCAATCCCATCGACGTCATCGTTCATCGAGGGGCGGGGGGAGAGAGAGAGAGAGAGAGAGAGAGCTCGGGAGGAGGCGGTGGCGTGGGCTTGTGGAGCGGCGCAAGGGTTGCAGCGGCGAGCTCGGTTTCAGTCAGAGTCGGAGGGGAAGTAGTTAAACGAGTCGGATCCTATTCGATAATCGCTACCCGCTATGGAATCCACAAGAAGCGGGCATGACTCCGTGCAACACACGACGTGATTTATTAGTTCACGGGAAATTGGTCTTTAGTCCCTTTTGGTGCAAACTATTAGTCAACAAGTCCATAGTTAAAATTGATGTCAACGGTATGTTTTAATAACATTTTTTAAAAATAGTATTATTTTAAAAAATTTCCAATTGTAATTCAGTGGCAGGCGCGAAATCTATGCCCGATTAATCGGCGCTTCGGATCGCCGAGGACGGCGGCACGCGAAAAAATCACAGGGAGAGCTCGAACTCGTGCGGTTCGCAACGAGAAGGAGAGGTCCCTCGCGCTTCTCTCGAGCTCCCGCCCTTTCAAGTCTTCGATCAAACTAAAAGAACAAATAAAAGTACCAAAGCAAGAGGGTAGACGACAAGTTTTTCTTCTTCTTTTTTTTCCTTTTCTTTTGTTAAAAGATAAGCCTTGTTTGTAACAAACCAGCAGTGGTAAGATAATGGTAGCAGTATCCATGTTCCTACCTAATATCACAGGTGCCCAAGTCAAAATGCATGGTTGTGCCTAAGCGAACTGATCAAGAAATTTGGATTTCCTTTCCAAAAGACAAATCATTTTTTTTAATTGAATTGAGTCAGCAATAAGGAAGGATCCAACACAAAACTTATAGAAGCAAACAAGGCAATCATGTGTTGTCCAGAAGATGTATTTATATTCAATAAAAAGATGGGAAAATATCTTCCTACTTAAAAACGAATTAGATTCTTACTAAAATGATTCAACACATCATTTCAAAAAACCAGGTCTTATTTCATATCTTTTGGATGTCTTGTTATTTCTCAATATTTCGATAAACTTTATTGTTAATATTATCAGCTTTATAGATAGAATGCTAATTTGGCTATCCAAAAAATAAGATGCAACAAGTGCTTTGAACAGATCAAAACGTGCATGATTTTTATACAAGATCGCAAAAACAATAAACAATTAACATGAGACTATGATAGGATCCGTAGACTCATTTCATCCATGTGAATTTCCTTCAACTCAACATAAAGCATCTCGTAACATATACAAGGCAAGTTTGGATCAAGGCAACAACTAGCACATAAACTAGGAAACCTGTGCAAACACTTGGACCATTAGCAAAAGGAAATGTTACACATGTAGCTTGGATAAATGATAAATCAGCCTACTGATGATTACAACCAAGTTCACTTGTTAGTTATTTTCCCTACATCGCATTTCAGGTCTATCGAACGAATTAAGATATACAACAACACTTCTAGTGTTATAATTACCGAGTTCATGGCTTTAGTTTGATCATAAAGTGAAAATTCCTAACAAAATCAAGGATTACAACCTGACAAGAATCCAGGGGGTAGCAGCACGATGGCATGCATAACAAAAACTACATTTGCAATATCTACAAGAACTATCATCATTCAAACCAGCTTGCTTAAGAGAAGATCAGCACACCCTAAAGGAACGGCTACTCCTTTAAGATATCCACCGGCACACACCCATGACCTTGAGGGTTGAGACCTAGGGTCGAATCGACATCTAGCGAATTTCCCAGTTATGGGTCAAATGCTATCTCCTAAGGAGTGACCCTTGCAGTGGTGTTAATTTACATTTCTACTTCACTATACCAATGATGAGAATAGATGCATTCTAGGTATGCTTGGGAAGCAATATTCCATTGGCACACATAGTCATATTTCACTAAATAAATAAGTTGGAACCACAACAAATTTGGAGAATATCACACCTGTGATAGTAAACATGCAATTCCCAAGAGCCGTTCCTTGTAATTGTACTTCCCGCCGGGATACTTTTTCTTAAGTTTACAAAACCAAAGAACTTATTGAAAATCTATAAGACGCATCTTGGTCACGAACCCTACAACCATCATTGTGAACATGTATACAAAAAACATTACCTTTTAGAAATATGAGCCTTCTCAGCAGGTTTCCTACCTTCGATGATCAGAAACACAGTGTTCAAGAGCTCCCCAAGCCCCGCGGACTCTAGGAGCCTCACATCCCTCCTCACCTGCAACTCCAAATCGAACTTCATAGAAACATCGACTAAATCGATGCAATTTGTGACCTTCAGGAGGGCTTGGAAGTAGGGGCTATGGCGGTGCTGGTTCTTGTTCTTGTAGACGACCCTGTCAAGTACTGCGGACTCATCATGGAGCTGGGCGAGGAGTGACCTCATCCGGGCCTCGACATCATTGCATTCCAATCCCATCGGTGTCATCGTTCATCGAGGGGCGGGGGAAGAGAGAGAGAGAGAGAGAGAGCTCGGGAGGAGGCGATGGCGTGGGCTTGTGGAGCGGCGCTAGGGTTGCAGCGGCGAGCTCGGTTTCGCTTGGAGTCGGAGGGGAAGTAGTTAAACGAGTCGGATCCTTTTCGATAATCACCACCCGCTATGGAATCCACAAGAAGCGGGCATGCACGACGTGATTTATTAGTTCACGGGAAATTGGTCTTTAGTCCCTTTTGGTGCAAAGTATTAGTGTCGCGCCCCGACCCGCGAAAGCCCAACCGAGCCGGGCGACGCGAACCGGAACCTACAAAACGCGGAAAACAAAGCTGGCGAGGGTTCCCTCTAACCTATTGGTCTCCCTAACAGTTCACCAAAGCACCCCAATTAAAAGACAATAATTTAATGAAATCTCGAACCACAGATTTACGAACTCAAAAAGATTTAATATACATATCCTCAGAGAGGGGGGAGTTCAAATATAACATTACTCCCGTAGGAGACTATCTAACATAGGATAAAAACTGTAAATGATCACTACCTCTCAGACTCCGCCTGGCGCCGCCGCACCGCCGACCAACTGCCCGGTAGGGGCCACAGAAGAAGAACTGACGCATGCACCTGCAAAACGCAGCCCGGGTAGGAGTGAGCACTAATGTCGCGCCCCAACCCGCAGGACCCAGACCGGGCCGGGACACGAGGGGGAAAACCTACAACTACTAGTCTCAACTGGCGGAAACAGTTGAGACTAAAGCCCAGCTGGCGGAAACAGCTGGCCACAGGCACAATGCGGAAGCGAATACTACAACAACTATTAACATCTATTACAAAACAGTAATAATAGAGTTTAACAGAGTTTTAGTACAACAAGGATCTACAAGGGATCAACAGTCCCCAAAAAGAAGCTACAACACCCACCGGGGTCTCCGTAAAAGCACAAACGAAACCATCCTGACCCTCAGACATGGTCAGGATCCGGCACGCTGCCACGAGACTGCCGACGGGGAAGCACCGGAGGGGAACGGGGACCCGCACCTGCAAACACACAGTCCAGGTAGGAATGAACAACAGCTCAGCAGGGTCCTACTCTACCACTCCCGCTAAGAAGGCAAACCCAACGAACCAACTCTGAAGCCAAGTACTGAGGCTTGCCAAGGATTCCATAAACCCCGTCAATAACCCGAAGGACTCCTGTCCCAAGTACGCCCCTCCGACAGCCGCTGCTCAGGGGTGGACAACTCTGACAATCCCTGACACAGGGTGGACATGACGCTACTAGTAGGATGCCCTCCCCCAAGCGGGATCTCCACACTTGGCGGAACAACCGAGGTTAAGACTACCATCTCTCAGTACTCCAAGCCACAGAGCCAACAGGACCCTTAACTCCTGACCCAAGACTAAGTCTAGCCAGGGAGTCCATCGATCCCATCGATGTCTTCCCCCCCCAAGGTTCCTGTCCAACGTACGTCCCTCCGATGGCCACTGTTTGAGAACTGGGCCACCTCCGACGGTCCTTGACACAGGGTGGGCCGGGCGCTAATTGTAGGACACCCTTACTGGGGTAACGGCATCCCACGCTTAGTCTTAGATCACCGAAGCCCACGGGTCAAACCTACCCAGTCTAACCTAGCATGTCTAATGCACAGTAAGCAGGGCAGGATATGAATAAAGCGGTAACAAACAGCACAACAAGGGCACACCTTCGGCCCATTTAAACTAAGCACACCCGAGGGTCATGACTCCTTCGGTTCACCATAAAACGGTAAAAGGGCATAACCCATGGCCCAATTATACTAAGCATTCCCGAGGGTTCATTACTCCCTCGGTTAACCACAAAGCAATAAACATTCAAGCATGAAGAACAACATGATAAGCCCCAGGGGCGAAACCGTCAAACAACCACTTACATGCGAAGCCCCGCGGGCAAAACCCTTGAAAACCCTCGCTGCTTACAGAAGGATCAATCCTTTCCCAAGGAAGGATCGATCACTTAAGTAACAGTGAGCTTCCCTCACTATCGAGACAAAGGTGATCGATCCTTCCTCCCAGGAAGATCGATTTTTCTCGAGACAGAGGGCGCCCTTCCAGTCGCACCAAGGAAGATCGATCTTTCCTCCCAGGAAGATCGATCTTTCTCGGGATGAAGGGGTAACCATGCTAACCCAAGCCCCATGATCGATCTCCTCCCATAAGAAGATCGATCATGCGCTGGGTGCAGCAAGCCAACACAAGAGGACCGATCCTTCCTCCCAGGAGGATCAATCCTGATGGGTTCCGGCGCACTTCCGGCTGGAGAACTGCCGGAAGACACAACCAAACCTCACCAAACTTGGTGGGCTGGTAGATCTAGGTGCCACGAAGCTACTCAAGGCTTCAAAACCGGGAAACAACCACTCCACAAGGAGATCCAACGGAAAACAAAACCGGGTTTCAAACCCCTCATAAGCAAGCCGGAGTTTTGAGGAAGAACCCTACCTCTTCAACGCAGCTTCGATCCACAAGGCCTAACCCAGGACCTTCCTCGCCTCGCCGTGAACCCAACAAGCCTTCAAGCTCCAGGAAAGGTGGCCGGAGGAGGAAGAACGGCGAGCGGAAGCTCTCAGCTGGAACAGGGGAAGAAGCAGAGCCGGGAGAAGAAGAGGGAAGAAGAGGAAGAAAGGAAGGAGGAGGGGAAGGGGTAAGGCCGGGGGAAAGCCGGCGAAGGCGGGGAAAAGCTGGGGGAGGGGAGGGAAAGTCTTCCCTCCCCTAACAGGGGAAGCGACGGCCACCGCCGTGGCCATCCTTCGAATGCCACCGCCAACGACTTCCAGGCACATGTAGGATCGATCCTCCACGACCAAAGGATCGATCCTCCCTGCCCAGAAGTGAAAACTTGGGCTGGAAAACGGGCATGTGAGGACTCGTACCTCCAACCTGGTCCGATCGCGTTAGGTCGAGGGCCTGGGTTTGTGATTTGGCTCGGTTGGCCTTGGGATGCAATCGGTTGATCGCATCGCTGTTTTTGACTCCAGTGGCATTTTGGTAAATATGCCCCCTGGTGGTCAGTTTCACACCCGCGTTGTACACATGGCCTTTGATTGATGTATGTGTTTGATTAGAACCTTTAGGGTGCGTCCGATCGGAAGATCGGAGCTCGATCGGGAGAGATCGAATCGGACGGCTGTGATGGATTCCAGCTTTCTATTTAAACCCCTTTCCTTTCTCTCTCTCTTTCTTTTTCTTCTTCTCCTGCGTTCTTTCTTCTCTCTCTCCTACGGCCGGCTGTGCTAGGGCATTCGGAGGCGTGGCTTCGAGGAGCGGATTCCGACGATCGGAGTTGAGGGATGCGTGGAGGAGCTGCCCTATCTCATCAAGTAGGTGTTTCTACCTCGATCTTTGGATCGGGTTCTCCTAGGATAGGTTTATTGTATTTTCGTTGTAGGAGTACTTATTAGAATGCTGTGTAGTTCTTTGTGCATGTGTTATAGATGCTTTGAAGTATTCCTACCTCGCGATTTCCGTATTCTAACGGCTGATTTCCCGTATTATCGCCGTTTCGTCGGTTTTCGCCATTTTGACCTAGATAGGAGATTTATCCGTCAAAAATATGATTTCTTTGCACCGTTGGTTTCCCCATAATCTTTTATGCATGCTTGCAAAGTTTCAATGATTTCCAACTTGGTTTGATCCTTGAAATCCAAGAAATTGGATTTCCGGCACTGTTCTGATGAACTGTGCCTAAGGCCCGACGGTCGATCGGTGGGTCGACCGTCAAGTGTTGATTTGCGTTTTCTGGGCCTGACGGTCGACCGTCGCATCGACCGTCGGGCTCTGTCGCGATTTTGGACTCCCACGGTCGATGGATCGATCGACCGCGGGATCTTCTTCTTTTCGTCATTTACCTGACGGTCGACCGTCGGATCGACCGTCAGGCGCTGTTTGATTTTGGGCTCCCCAGGGTCGATGAGTGGATCGACCGTCGCCCTTTGGTTTTCTTCGTGATGGTCTCACGGTCGACCGTGGTATCGACCGTGACATCGACCGTGGCCTCACGGTCGATCGGGGGATCGACCGTCGTATCGACCGTGGGCCCTTAAACAGTGTTTTCTGGTCTTTCTCAAATAGCTTTCGATCATGATTGATCTTTAAACGTATTGGGAAGTTTGTAAATGGATTTTGTAGTGTTTTCAAGGGATTTCTATCGAGTTTGAGGATCGATTCGAGTATTTCCCGTTTTAGACAAATCTATGGTTTTTGATAGCATTTAATACGTGTTTGATAAGTAGTTAAATGCTTATTGGGTGGCTTAACCATTAGCTAGCTATGAGTGCTAGTTAATGTGGAATTGTGGAACCTTAGCCTGTTGCAGGCGAGTGCCGAGGGCTATTGTATAAATATGGCCAGTTACCTACGGGGTAACTGTGGAACCTTAGTCTGTCAGGTGCGAGAGGGCACTGAAGACTACTGTATATCTAAATTCATGCTTTGCTCAGATGTTGTGTGGTTAGCATAGTTTATCTGTATTTTGAGGCCTCTGCTATGCTTACCCCCTTGGCTAGCTATGAGCTATGCCTGGCCCTGTATGATTATTGACATCTTGTTGCATGCTTATATCTTGTTATCTGTGCCTGAGCATTGCACGCATCTTGATTGCATTAGTGGCATCTGAGGTTAGGCGGGCGATGGGTTGATCGCCGATCCGAGGCTCTCGGGTAGCTCGGATCTAGCCATTAGGACCGCGGCTGGGTAGTCAGGATTAGGGTCTTATTGTTAATCAGAATCTCATGTTATTGAGAATGCACGCTAGTTGACTCTGATCAGTGTTTGAGGTTTAGAGGTCGTGTTGTCTTTCTAAGGCCAAGTGCTAAGGATGGTTGTCGACGTCCCTGACACGGTCCCTAGGCAGTGGTTTCCTGCTGGGTAATGGTGATCCTACTGGTTCTGGTCCTGTTCCTCCCAGCGTGTTGGTTGATGTTCCCAGCGTGGTCGGTTGAGAAGAGTAGGATCCCGTGGGGAGTTGACAGGGGTTATGGGACCCCGTGGCATCCGTTAGACTTGAGCTGGGAGACAACACTGTTGTTGTTTTCCTCCCTTCAGTGTGCCGTAGAGGAGAACCCTACTGAGCTTATCCCTCACTCCTACCCGGGCTGCGTTTGCATGTGCAGGCGCCAGTTCTTCTTCAGTAGAGCAGGCGAGATCAGCTTTGGTGGCGCGACTACACCCAGAGGTGCTTGAGGTTGCTGGAGGATGTTTTGTTGTACTTTTGACAGATTTTGTAAATCATGTACATTTCAAGGGCTTTGAGATTAATGTATAATATTCTTTTATTGGAAGATCTTGTAATAGTACAACTGATGTTATATGAATTGAATATCTGTTTACCTCTGGGTTGTAAATTATTTAAGTTTTTATATAATTCCGCTTTGTATCGCGCCACTTGGAGATGAATAGTGTAGGTTTCCCCTCACGTCTCGTCCTGGATGGGTTTTCTGGGTCGGGATGTGACAGGGCCCAAGCCCAGAACTTCCAAACTAGGTTCCACCTAACCTTTCTAACAAACACAAGCACCAAACAAGGTATGTGTATGCACACCCAGTGTGAAACGACCGCCAAGGCGTAATTTCCCAAATTGCCCTTGGGTGAACAACAAGCCAAAGGAAAAAGAGGGGCAGGTCCTCACAACTAAGCTCAGTAGGGTTCTACACTACGACACACAGAAGGAAGAGGGAAACGCAAAAGTGTCGCCCTCAAGTAGGATCTGGGTTTATACAGGGGTCCCATAACCCCATCGCGTGTCCCTGGTGCCCAGGAGCAGCACACAGTAAGCTCAACAAACACTGTTGACTCACATGCAGGGAACCGACACTGCAGGCGGGAAATGGCACCACTGAGGGGGCCTCTCCACCACTCAAGAGTCTACACAGTGGAACACCGGCTACACCTCAGCTTCCGACTCGAGGCCGACACGACCTCTACAATCATCAAGCAACCAGTGTACCAGTCATCTAAGCCTATCATCGAATCGACTGGACACCACAATTCAAACCAGGTCCAAACTACCCAACCCCGGTCCTAGGGTTAAGTCCGAGCTTCCAGCCTCGGGACGGCGACCCACAGATCACCCACGCTCTAACCAATGCAACTAATGCACAACAGGGAAAATGCATGCTATGAACATACACAGATAAGAAGCAAAGCATGCAACAGTATGACAGGGCATCATATAAGTCTACTGGATCGCTGCAGCGGTACAACCAACCGCTGCCAGCCGATCCGCAGCGGGTCCCGGCATTACGACGGTACCACTACCGTCAACCGCGAACTCCTGCAACGGGAAGCAACCCCGAAAATCGCTGAAAGGACAGTAACAATATAATATTATATTGCGAAATATAATATTATATTCAAACACCCAAAACCTCTACTTAGGGGCTAATTGATCCCATCGATCCGACGTTCAAACGACGTCGGATTCAAGATCCAACTTAGCCATCAGTAGGTGTATATACCAGGATCAATATATCCAAAAATCATAATCATCCAACGGTTGGATTAACGAGAAAACACTAATCAAAAATCGCTAATCAAACTAACTTACCAGTTAATTGCTGCAACGCAGCCCTCCAGCAAACAATTCATAACAAATCGTAAAAAAATCAGAAAAATATGAAATCAGTTGGGTTAGAGAGTAGATTCAAATATCTACAACTCTTATATTCATCACAACCCAAGATCACGTACACGCCAGCCGAAAAACTCGCCGCAAGCCGGCTGTTCTTCAAGAACAGCAGAAAACAGGAAATCCGAGACTAATCATGCATAAAACCTACTCAAATCTCAACCAAATATCATGAAACTTATATCAGTAATTCAACTAGGCATGAGGAATCTAACAACACCAAGATCAACAACATCCAACGGCTAGATCTAGAGAAAACCCGAAAACAACATCAGTAGGTATAAACCTACCTAACAACGCTTTCCTCGGCTTATTCCCCGCGAGTTGATCACCAACAAGGCTCCAAACCACTTCAGGGATCTTCCTCTCGTTGTCACGGATCCAACGAGCCTTAGAACACCGAAAATGATGGTCGGAGGAGGGAGAACGGAGGAGATGAAGTTCGCTGCAGGAAACAGGGGAAAGAAGCAGAGCTTTCGGGAGAAGAAAGAAGAAGGAAGAAGAAAGGAGGAGAAGGAGGAAGAGAAGGGGAAGAAAAGGAGAGAAAAGGGGAAGGGGAAAGCCGAGGGAAGGGGGAAAAAGAGAAAGAAGGGGAGGGGAAGTCTTCCCCCTCTGACAGGAGAGAGCGACGGCCAACAGCGGCCGTCCTCGCGAAGCAGAAAACCAACCGACTCGAGTCCGATCGGTCGCTCCAAGGAGCGATCGATCGCTCCCGAGCCGCCAACAGCTCAAAGACCTTCTGCACTAAGCGATCGATCTCCAAAGCATGTCAGATCGATTTGCCTAGCAAGGCCAGATCGATCTCCTTAGCAATCCAGATCGATCTCCTTCGCCCAGAAAGGCAAACTTGGGCTAAAACACAAGCCCAAGCTCAGATCTTCCGATCTCGGGTTAACCTAGCCATTCTAACAAACACTAACACAAATAAGCCCAGTGTGTGCACACGCGGGTGTAAAACAAACCAACAAGACGCAATTTACCAAATTGTCCTTGCGGTCTACAACGAGCCAGAGGGGTAGAAGGACAGGTCCTCACAATTAGCCAACAAGTCCATAGTTAAAATTGATGTCAACGGTATATTTTAAATACATTTTTAAAAAATAATATTATTTTAAAAAATTTCCAATTGTAATTCGGCAGCGGGCGTGAAATCTATGCCCGATTAATCAGCGCTTCGGATCGCCGAGGAGGGCGGCGTGCGAAAAAATCACGGATAGAGCTCGAACTCGTGCGGTTCGCAACTAAAAGGAGAGGTCCCTCGCGCTTCTCTCGAGCTCCCGCCCTTTTTTATTGTTTGTTTCTATCTTTATCCCCCCCCCCCCCCTATAATTCCTCAACCCCCATCCCCCCTTCTCTTCTCCTCAACACCAATCGAAACCGCATCTCTCTCTCCCATTTCCCTTCCCCTGGATCGAATTCACAGTAAGTGGTGCGTTTATGTCGTTGTTCTCACCTTCGTTGTCGATTCAAGACTCCATTTTTCGTTAATTATCTGTGGATTAATGCGAGCATGTTGACCGCAATGGTGTTTTTTAGAGGCCTTCTGTTGCATTTCTTTGCCATCGAATTGGGTATTTGCCAAATAAGGAAAAAAAATGGTCGGTCTTTTTACTCTCTCTCTCTCTCTCTCTCTCTCTCTCTCTCAAGCAAACAATGGATTATTTGCTTTCATGGGTTTGTAGCTTTTGAGGTAATAAACTTTCCATAGGTTTTGGAGATATGGGTCGGTTGCTGTTGTAAGTTCTGGAGGATTGATATCAGCTGTTGAGTAGGATCTTGATGGAATTGGATTCTTATCGAATTGCATATATGCTCTCTCATTGTTAGCATTCGCTTTTAGCTTTTCCATGTAATTCTTTACTGAAAATGTCTGCTTTTAGCTTAATTTATTTTGGAAGTTTTGTGTTTGAATCTTGCTTCAATTAATGTATGGGGTCTTTGATTTGATGAGTCATGGCAAAGATCATGTCTAGATTGTGTTCATCAGACATATAATATATTTTTAGCAAGTTTGTGGTTCCTCGATTATATGTGTTCGGCTTGAAGTACGAGGGTAAATGGGTTGGCTTCAGATGGAAGCTTGCTGAAGAATCTATGAGGTTTTGGGAGGTCTTGAATGGAATTAGATTTTTTTTGTTTTTGAGATGCACCTTTCCACGTTTTATGGTCATTCTGTCCCATTAAGTTTGTTCGGTTCACGGCCACCTTTCCGCGTTCTTCCTAGTTGATTCTAAATCTTCTTAGAAAAGAGGATGATTACATTATAATGATTGCTAGCGGGAGTTAGTACTTTCATCCATGTGGAAAACTTTAACAAGATAAGATGGAATTTTTCTTCTTTCTCTTGTGGGAATATGTCTTCTGGATGTGACTATGCACTACCAAACTATATGTTCATTTCTCTCATATTCTCCTGTGAGCTGTCTTTTTAGAATATTAATGTGATGATTTTTGCTCTTGCGCTGTTCTTTTACATATTTTCTTAGACACCAAGCAATACCCACTTCTTTTGAGAAGTTAGCCTTGCAAGGTAACGAAATTGAATACGGCTCTCATGAAATCTTTGTCCCGTGCCTCTTTTTCACATATTATCTAGTATTTCTGCAAACTGCTTGTGATACTTATATTCACGCAGTTTAAAAATTAGACCTCATGTGTACATTAACCGTGGTCTTTCTTAGCTTGATTCTATTTCAGTTTTGGGAGTTATTTAACTGCTAGGAAGGGGCTGAAGACCCTGTAAACCCCTTTAATAATGAATGGAGGCTTTGCCTGAAGTTTATCAGTTGACAGGCTTGCAAATTGGGTAAGCTCCTCTTTCTGTTACGTGTTACTTGCATAGAGGTTTTTTTCTCCTTTGGTGATCATGACTCAGATTAGATTGATGTCTTGCGTTCATTCTTCTTTACGAGGAGTCATGTTTAATGCTTGAAAGATTTAATTCCTGAAGCAAGTATGGTGAGCCTAATAAAAGTTCATTCACTTGAAATTCTGTGGTTTATTTAGATCAGGAGGAAAATGTTAGAGATATGTCTATACAACCTTCCATCAAATCTCATTTTGTATAGCTATTTGACTGGATGAATGAATTTTCTTTTTTAATCACGCCCTTTATGAAGTTATACCATTGTCATTGCAATTTTATTTTTTCTGTTGATAGTTCGTTCTTGCAAGTTTTATTTTGTTGTCCTTCTTTCCTATGTACAGATATCCTGATAATATTTACATTTTCTCCAATTGTCCTCACTTGTTGCAAGTGCCATACTTCCTTGATATGCATGTTCCCTTCTTTGTCATATTTTTTACTTGCATTTCATCTGAAACATTCACCTTCTAGATCTTTTAGTTTATTGGGTAAGCATGAGTTTGGGAAGCCATTAGGACAAATAGGTGCATACACTTGTCTAACAGAATTCAAACCTTCTATCGGATAAAGTAGGTTTTCATGCAGAGTATGATATCTCCTGTGATGGGCTTTTGTGACAGTGGCATTAGTAGACTATGAACTTATGAATCTAAATAATTTACAGAGGCCAACTTCTTAAATCTTAATGGCCTTCGGTTATTTCTCAAGTTCAAACTCTGTTTCACGTGATTGATAAATAGATCCCCCATTGCTCTACTGTTAAGCTTCATCTTCAAGATTGTTTAAAACATGATTTCAACTAATCCACTCGGATGAATCATACACGGTGTATGGGTATAGAAATTGTGAATCGGTATTTGTTGTCCTTGTAGGTATTAAAACGGTTATACTTATACCTTCTATTCTTACAATTGAAATTTTACTCGGTAAACTTCTTGTTCTCTGTTTTTCTCTGTTCTATATACAAACATATTTCGCATTTGCCAAAACCCCCTGGATGGCATTGTATTAACAGCTGTTTATGAACTTTTCTTTCCAGTGATATACAATCTTATGTTTCTCGGGCTTTCCTGTATTTTGCACCCTTAAGCAATAGACTGCTCATTCTAGTTGACAACCGGCCCTGGGTATTGAACAAGCACTCTCGATCAGCATTGCTATGGCAGTTGATGGTCACCAAGGTTTACCATTCTTACATTTCTCTCATTAGTATTTTGAGCTTGTCATTCAAGGGCTTTCTGCTAATTTTGCTGCATTATTTTCAGTACAGAATATCTCCATTCACAAATACAAAGGCACGTGGCAGGATTTCAACTCCAAGAGGAAAGACTGAAAGGCATGGTTGTGACACATCCAACCATGAAAATTCGAAGAGGTCTCATCGATGGTTTCCTGTCATGGATTCCACAAAATGGCAAGAGAAGTATCTTTTCTCAGTGATGGATTTGAGCAAATCACTGCATGGCTTTCTTGTCTTTGAAGTGGCATGGAAAGATGTTCACGGAATCAACTATTTGAATAAGCTGCAGGTATCAATGCATAGACAACTCTTTCATGTTGTTGTTTCCATCCTTAGTTCTCGCTTGTGTTCAGACGACTTGTATCTTGTTCGCAGACAGATACTTCCCTAGCTCTTGAAGTTAAATTCATGAAGAAGTGGGAATTCTATAGCCCTGACGAGGCCTTAAGTAGTGTTCCATTATGGTTCTCAGGAAGAATATCAGAAATCCAATCATTAAGGAAGAATTTGAGAAAATTATGTGATCTAGATATCCGACATTGGGACACTGACTCTTCTTCAAGAGAGATACTTCTGCACAAAACACCTCATATAGAATATCCTTCCGACGATGATTTTGTAGATGTGCTGCAGTCTCCTCCTAGTAAACATGAGGGTATTGATACTGCACAACCGCGTGACAAGGCCAGCATTCACTCTAACAGTTCTGATCATACTTCAACCAACAGAATAAGCTTCCATGAGGAAAAAAAATTGGCTGAGTGCATTGATGCGGAGGAGGAATCTATTAATACTCCTACTCAATATGCAGACACACTGCTACTATTTAGGTTAAACGACAGTCTCCTGCCATTCAAACTAAGGCAGATAATTGTGTCAGATCTGAGGCTTCTGACTTTACTTGAATCTGGGCTTCCCTCATGGGTTATTTTCTTTCAATCCTATCCACTCTTCTGTCACTTCTACCGCCCATGGATGCGATACCTAGCAAGAACATTGTACATCTTGATATCTATTGTGACGATCATTATTGGATTCTATGATTTGTATAAGAATGTTCCCCTTCTGAAAGCTACTGTAGCTCGACTTTGTGGCCCTCTTTTTAGTTGGATTGAGACATGGGATATGGTTTCAAGAATTCAGTATTTAGGGACGATGTTTTTTCTTCACAACCTTGAGAAGGGTTTTAAGCGGTTGACAAGTATCAAAAGGGCAGTTACACCAGTAGCAGAAGCAATTAGTAGACCCTTATATGGGCTACTTTCTGAAGTCACAGAATTCCTCTCTCCTTTGTGGAATGCATGCAGCGAGACTTTTGAACTGCTAATTTCGTTGCTGTGGTTTCTGTTGGAGTTTATGTACAGTGCATTCCTTGAGTTGGTAGACATTTTCATCTGGCCATTCGAACTTCTTTATTCACATATTTTAACTATCGGTACAACTCCAGCATACTTTATCTACTCTTTAATTTCTTGTACAAAATTCTAATTTCTTGGTCTCAATTATCCTTTTTGTCACAATTTCAGCAATATCAGTCTACTCATTTTCGTTAACAATATGGGATTTATTTCTTGTTCCGGTTCGATGCACACTTCTGTTGGGGAATTATATTGTGTCTATGTTGTCCAACACACATGAATTGCTCAAAGATGTTTGGGAGTCCTTGAGTAGCATCCTTCAACTCAAACTTTTATCAGAGGCACGGCAAGGTGCACATGAAATCTCAGTCTGGAGGAGCCTTTGGAAAGATCTTTTTTCCAAAGTTTGTAAGCCATCCTTTCCCCAATACTTCGGTAATTTTGTGTTTCACAGCACATGAAAAAATTGACGCTATGTACAATGCAGGTTTTTCGGGCCACGAGAAGTGTTATAAATGGTTTAGTAGCATTCTTGGTAACTTGCAACCAACACAGACTAAGGTATGAGCAAGTTCATCTATAGTACAAGATAATCTATTGCTTGGTAATTGTCTGAAGATTCCCAGGTTCTCCTGGTTATGCCATATGCTGCCACCTTGACAATTTTTATAAGTAAGATCATAAGCTGATATTAGGGATATGAGACTCAGAAATCACATCATTAGCGGTTTTCATTAGAGAAAAAGAAAACCGCTATTGACAAACTTGAATATGATGTCTTTTCTACTCAAGTTGCTAATTTCTTTATTTAGAACATCCGATCGAGTATATATGCAAAATAGTGTCTTGTATTTTGATATGGGTGCCACTCCACTTGATCCAGTAACTTTTTTTGGGGGGCATCTAAACAAACTGGAGTAGATGCTGTTGTTACTCATGACCGAAATGGTTAATTGTAGGCAATCTACCTATTCTGTTCTCATGCATTAAGCAGTTTCCCTAATGCAGCCTGTACACCTATATGCAAGCATTTTTGCTGCGTTTTGCACGCCTTACCCGGCTGGCACCTCGGGCTTGCCATTGTCAGCAAAGACTTCATGTGGAGCATGGTGAGGTAAAATGTCTAACTATGTGCAGATCAAAAAACATGTAGGGCATGTCATTTCAAGAAGAAGTTAGAAAAGAACCCTATTATAAGGTAAATTTTCTTAACTTTCATTGGCACTTGATACCATTTTTATTCTTGTATTTCAGGATGAGTACAGGGAATGCGATCGTTGCAAATAAGTGTACTGCTGGAATGCTCTCGCCCGGAAATTCATACAAACATAAAACATGTCATGACCTTAGATCATGTTTCTCTACAAAAAGAAATCTTTGTGAATACAGCATAATGATAGGACTTGTATAGCTGTTTGTACAAATTTAGTAGGTTGTGGCTGCATATATGCTTGCATGCCCTTGATTGTTTTCAATGTAAATAGCAAGAACAGTTCTTGAATATGCTCTTTGATTCATCGAAAACTAGCGCTTGGAGTGAAATTTGTCAAAACTATTTGTAGTTTGGAAGCATGTTTGCAAGAGTGCACTACCAGCAATACCAGAAATAGCAGCAAAAGTTGGAATAAAACATTGATGTACTTTTGAGAATCCTAATCCTATCTTGGTCAAACTTCTCACATATTATCTGATTATTGACCAAAGTTGTGAACAATAAGTTTGGATTTTATTTTTAATTTTCTTTTGCACATAGTTACCCATACTTAGGGTCCGTTTGGGCGTGTGTTTATGCTGCCCAAACACACTTTTTTTTAGACCGAACACACTTTTTTTTTAGACCGAACACAGCCGCGTTCACAAAAATCCCGTTTGGGAATAATAGCAGACTTGTAGGGACCACGTTAAAACTGTGTCAGAGACGAAGCAATTTATAGGTGCTTCCATTTGACCGCACCTTGGCTGCGGCGTAATAAACACAGAAATTAAATAACAAACTAATATTTTGTACTGTACATTTGAAAATAAACACACACCCAAACAACAAATTACATGAACACACTTTTCTACTACAGTTATTAACGTGTCATACCAAACAGTTTTTAAGCCGTTACTGCACCGCACCTCACCACAGTTTACAAACACACCATATTTCACTACGGACATAAAAAACACAATGCACAGCCAAACGGATCCTTAATATTGCAAAACCTTGGCATTATTGATATTTGCATTCTGCTCCTCTTGTTAATTTCTTGTAGAATCAATATCATAAACTCTCCTCGGAACATAGTTAAAACCCACAGTTTTGAAAATATCATGTACTCATATGAAAAGAATAGGGTTGATTTCAAAAATTCCCTTCCATCCGGTTAAGTGACTTTAATTATGGTAGAAACCGAATTAACTAAGATATCCTTAGGCATTAAGACAAAGTATTACAACAAAATTCAAAGATATACCTGTTAGAGCTATGTGTAGTATTGTAATTTTGCATATATATTGGCACTAAACCGATCCCAGGGGCTTTTTTGAAATAAACACTATGTTTTCTGGAGGTATATGATCCTAGGTGTGGGCCCGTGCCTGAATCTCCACCATTGGAATTAAGGAGACAACACGCTTATCCTCATCCACGTGGATAAACATAGATAAACCATATCAATCCTTATATGGCAGGACGGTTATAACTTAACCATCTTGTTGTCCTACGTGGTGGGAGGATGTCCAAGGTGGAGCATATGTGGCATGATAGTCCTATGTTGAGAGGGATTTAGTGGAAGGGAGTTATTAGGTGGCTATTGGGGTGGGGTTGGTGGTTATCCTGCCAGGTGCCAGGGGCACTACTAGTTCTCTTATAAGATAAAGACCTCTCGTGCCAACTGGCACAGTTATTAATAACCGACCACTGGCCCCTTTCACTGACTCCCTCTCTCATCCACGGTTGGATTATAAACATATAAACATAAATAGCTATTCTCCACCTTCTGATTGGATGCACCCTTCCTTATATGTCCTTATTATCAGGTCGATTGTCATTATTGTAGGGTATAATGTAAAATTTAGCATGTTTTGAGGGGATATGTGATATTAACCACAAAAATTAAGCTAATCCTAGCTATTTTTTAATGAAAATCCTATTATAAACGATGGAATGGCCTTCAATAGTGTGATTAGGGGTGAGCGTTCGATTTTCGATTTAGAACCGAAGAATCGAACTTTTTTCGGCTCAGAATTTTGAGAACCGAACTAAACCGACTTATATGTCAAAACCAAACCGAACCGAACTAATTCGGTCCAAAATTTTGAAAACCAAACCGAACCGAATTCATGTAAAAACTAAACCGAATAGAACCGAACCGAAACATATCTGTACTTAGGTAGTATATAAAATAAAAAATATATATTTTACTAAAAAGTTTGGTTTTTCGGTTTTAACCGAAATTTTTAAAAGTAGATAACCGAACCGAACCGAATGAATCGAAGAACCGAACCGAATGAATCGAAGAACCGAACCGAATAGATCAAAGTTGTTCGGTTCGGTTTGGTTTTTCGGTTCCGATTCAGTTTTGCTCACCTCTAAGGCCGTGTTTGGTAGCACTTTTGATCCAAGAACCGGAATGAGAATTTCTTAAAACAAGGAATTCAAAGTGTTTGGTTGCACTATTGATCCAGGAACTGGAATTGAAGTTCCTGTGTTTGAGGGAACTCTAGATTCCCGAATTTGATATGGGAATCCAGAGTTCCCTCAAATGCAGGAAGTCAAATTTCATGGAATGTACATGTACTCTTCATCTTTGTTTGATTAAACTGATCAAACGGCTAGAATCAAACTTAAAAATAATCATATTTCTTTCTCTTATTTATTAATAATCTTATTTCTTTTTCTTATTTATTAATAATATTTCAAATAATATTAATAATATTATTTCTTTATCTTATTTATTAATAATATTTCAAATAATATTATTTCTCTCTTATTGATTAATAATATTTCAAATAATATTAATAATCTTATTTCTTTCTCTTATTTATTAATAATATTTCAAATAATATTAATAATATTATTTCTCTCTTATTTATTAATAATATTTTCAAATAATATTAATAATATTATTTATTTCTCTTATTTATTAATAATATTCCAAATAATATTAATAATATTATATCTATCATATTTATTAATAATATTTCAAATAATAATAATATTATTATTTCTCTCTTATTTATTAATAATATTTTAAATAATATTAATAATCTTATTTCTTTCTCTTATTTATTAATAATATTTCAAATAATATTATTATTTCTTTCTCTCATTATTAATAGTGTTTCATCCAAATAAGCCAATGTAATGCAAATACATATACATACAGAAATATATTCGTAAATCTATGCTATTAGAGTAAGGGGTATTTTGGTTTTTAATTTATATTCCCATTCCAGTTCCCATGTTTATTATGTATACCAAACACTTATAAGTTTCATTCCCATTCCAGTTCCTTGACGTACCAAACAACCACAATTCCTTTCTAGTTCCCGTTCCCATTCCCAATCCCGTTCCCATTCTCATTCCCATTTCCATTCCAATTCCCATGGCAACCAAACGTGGCCTAAGTGTGATTGACCTTGAATATATGCGCAAATAGCCCCCTAATTTTTGTGCAAATGACCTGAATATCCTAGTTACATGAGTCCTTGCAAAATAATTGCTATACCTTTACAAATGACATGCTTTTATCCAAATCCCATATGACCAATTTTTGTGAAAGCTAATTTTGAAATATGGAGTCGTTCACATCTTAATATCACTATTGAGAAACAACAATACCTCAAAATTGTCATAAACAATTGTAAATTTTAAAATGGGTCAAGCTAAATACACAGTAAGAATTACTAAGTGCACCGTTTTGTTCGATTTTAAAAAACCAAACATTATGTTACATGTTCGATTTTTAAAAACTGAACACTGTGTTATATGATTCGATAGGTAACAACCGAATTATGTATTTTTACATGACTCGATTGTTACAGATCGAACCATAATAAAACCGAATAAAAAATGGTGCGGTGTACCTAACATTTTGTGCTGTGTGTTTAACATGACCCTTTTAAAATTAACAATAGTAAGGTACACACGAGTCATTATTCGGAAAGGAATTTGTTCTCGGAAATTTTTAGTTATCATCAATGTTTTTTGGTTTTTTCTCGGCAACTTGTCATGAGTCAGCCATTAGTCCGATGAAATGACCTGAATATGCCAAGTCAAGTTGGATTTGGATAATAAAAGGGTATTATACTCGGTCGAGCATGGGCCAATTTGGCCCACTCGAGTGGATCCAAATCCAACTTGACTCAGCCCAAGATCCCACGTGCATCTCGCGTGCAGGATGGCTGCGTCTTGTGACACCGTTAGATTCCTAGATAAGGACGAATCTGACGGCCCACGAGGGAAGCAAGCAAACCCCACCTCGTCCCTTTCCCATAAAGCCATCCTCCAATCAATCCGAGGCGTACGATCCCCCGATTCCCAGCCAATCCTGTCCGTCCAATAAAGGCCCCACCGCCGGACGCGAGAGGGGTATTAATTCCAATTTTGAAATCTCCCGCTATAAAAGCTCTCCGGGAGAAGGGAGACGCGTTGCCTCGAGTTCCTCTCTACTCTCTCGTCTCCAGAGCTAGGGTTTCGCTTTGGTCGATCGGTAGCGGAGCTCGCGAATCGGGATCAGGAATCTAGGATAGTTAGAGGGTGAGGGATGTCGGCGCCGGAGGAGGAGAAGAAGCCCGCCGGGGATCAGGCAGCCCACATCAATCTCAAGGTCAAGGGACAGGTGCGGTACTCTCTCCCTCTTCTCTGATCGATCACCTTGGGTCTGTTCTCGAATTCTTGGGTCTTTTAGCTGCTTTTGGGGGTTTTTTAGTGATTTGGATGTGCTTGATCGTGTTTTTTCCCGTGTTATTTTGGATCTTTGGTCTGTGTAGTTCGGTTTGTTTTTATGCTCTTTTATGTAAAAATTTGGAGATTTTTGGTGATATTTTGAGTTGGTATGTCCCGATTTGTGACGGATTTGATGATTTTGTTGAAAGTTATGTGATTCCTCTGAATTGATTGTGTTGTTTCTTTGTATATTTTGGGTTTTTTTGGTGTTTGAGTTTTTTGTTTGAATAAGATTAGTGGATTTTTTGCCAGAAAGTGTTGACTTTTGGATAATTTACTTGATCATGTTGTTTCGATGCAAATTCTGGATTTTTTTTTGGCGCTGCAGCTTGTTGTTTGGTCAAAATTTTCATTAATTGGTTTAATTTATGTTGAAAATTGTGTTTGTTGTAAACTTTACCCCTATATAATACTGTATTAGTAACTTATAGTTGTATTTTTTATGCTGTGAAACTATGTATTTGTTAAGTTACTCAGTGAATAGTTGTTTTGTATTGTGCTATGTGCATTGTTAACGAATTGTATGCGATTCTATCATGTTATATTGTGCCAAATTTAGTAGTTTTTTGTCCTTTCTTTTCCATATATCTCTTGCCTAGATCGCAGCCTTAGTGAGCGATTATCCTAAGCAGCCATATCAGCATCTTATAACTTTCCTTCATTGAATACACTTATAATGTTTTCTGCGTTTTCCTAGCTTTAATTAACAAGGATATTTATGACTCATTCATCTAATCGGAAGATAGAAGGACGGGTGCGGGCTTTGTTTGGAAAGTTTACTCAGGACATAGGAAAAGGCCATGTGAGGTTCATTGAGTAGTTTAAATTTCTTGAATAATCTCTTGAATTGATATATTGTGGTGCAAGAGTTGCAATAGCCATGAGAACCCATAGATGGTATTAAGTCTTCTCATTGAGTTGTGAGTGCTAACTCTCTAAATGCTGTCCAAGTGTTTAGGGATTACATGTTTATGCGACGGTCGATCTACTGGCCTTTTGTCATTATGTTCTTGCATTTTTTAGTAGGTGATCACGATGAACTTTTTTCTCCTGTAGAACAATTTTAACAGACTCCCTGTCATTCCGTTTTTAAGTATAGTTCATAGTTAACTGAATAGGAAATTTGAGAGATGCATATTTCTAGAAATTTATCGTTTTTCTCTGAGCTAAAGTCGCATTAAAACATGATTTAGTATTTTCGGATTGATTTTGGTGTACTCTTTGGCTTGATGCTTTATTGGTTTTCATTTTGCATCAGGGTCCAACTTTCTGTTCGTGATTGCTGTCTTGTTAGGCTGTATCTTCTGGTTTATTTTTATCTGTGATGCCAATATCGAAGTGGCCCACCAATATACTAGCTGGAACTTATTAGGGGTGAATCTGTAATTTAACATGGGCCTCTTAAGTGTATGTATCTGTTTTTTTTTTTTTAAATCGAGCATCTGACTCTAGCTTAGGTGGCTTAGGGTGGGCAAATGCCTTAAACAGCCACAAAGTCCTCAGGGTCTAGAATCCAACTCTTACCTGAGACAGTAGGTGCTTAACTAGACATGTGCTGGCCACCCAGCACCTCACAGGAGGTATTGTTCATATTTTTTGTTGTTCTGCAAAATATGTGAAGAAAACTAAGTGAGTTCAAAAGCTGTATCCATCTCTTCCTATTAGCCAAGGCTGTAGTTTTGCCAAGGCTTTTGAGATGATTCGTGCAGTGAAACAGAAGTATCCATTTATCTTTTATTAATATAGCCATCGGCTTTTAGTCCTTTTAAGTAAGTATTTTAATGTGGTTGAAAGTCTAGATTTTAGGTACAATTCTAGCAATAGTGATGGCTTCATATGTTAGCTACTGGTTTATTGTCTTTTTTTGGGTTAAGTAGTCAACTAATTTATGTTCTTAGTATCTTATTATTCACTTGTTTTGCTTGTGCTCTTGCTTGAAGCTGCTTACATTTTGCTCAAACACGACCTCTTTGGTATGTAGGATGGGAATGAAGTCTTCTTTAGGATCAAGCGCAGCACCCAACTGCGGAAGCTCATGAATGCTTATTGTGACCGGCAGTCCGTGGATTTCAACTCTATCGCATTTCTGTTTGATGGGCGTCGGTTGCGCGGAGATCAGACCCCAGATGAAGTAATTGATCCAATCTCTTGTTTCCAAGCACATCAGCACCTGTTCCCCCCCCCCCTTCATTTCTGACTAGTACCCTTATCTTCTCAAATTTTTTGCAGCTTGAGATGGAAGATGGTGATGAGATCGATGCTATGCTGCATCAAACTGGTGGGAGTCTGAAGTACGCCTATTAGAGGGGTAATAAACTATTAATTAAAAGGGGTGAAGGACAGGGAACACTGCACATGATTAAGCTTTTGTTTGACTGTAGTTTGTGGCCTTGTGATCACTTGGATGATTTGCATGCAGTCCTAATGCTAGTTAGGGTTTCTTCTGAGCATACTATCTCTTGTCAATATCTTATCTTCTCAATGCAAGAGCTGAAACATCATAGCTTCTCTTGGAAGATTACTCTACTTCTGGGGCTTAATCCTATGTAACCCTCAGTACTTTATTAGCATGCAAGAAACAGTAATAAATATCGTCACTAATTTTTAATTATTTAAGAAAATGTTACTTGCATATGATTCAGTGGCAGAGGATAATTTATGATAGAAATTTTCCATTTTTAAAGCTCGTTTATTTTCCAAGGCTGGATCATAATATGGTTTTGGACAAAACTGATTCATTCATTAGTGAACTCAAAAAAAAATTGGGAGAACTGACAGGCCCAGCTTGGTTCGTCCATTTTTTTGTGTTCGTTTTCATAGAAATGGAAAATGAAATCGGAAACGCGTTTGGTGTGGAAGCTTTTGTGGATTGTTTCCTGGAAAAGAAAAGAGCATTTTCAAGAAAACGTTTTCAGAAAACGGAAAACGAGCCCTCGAGACCCCGCCCTCCCTTGATGGCCTGATGGACTCTCTATTTCCTGACAACGGGTGGATAGATGATCTCGTCCGGCAACGTCACCATCAGATCGAAAGTGAGATATCCCTCTTTTTCGTGAAGCCCACCACCAGCACCACTTTGTCGTTCACGCCGTCTTCGGAGATCACCATGACTCCGAGAACCGATGGTTGTTCCACTCCATCAAGCGCCCTGGCCCTTTAGAACCCTCGGGGGATTTTCTGAGCTCCTCCGATTACCTCCCCGGCGTTCCCTAACCCAACCGGAACCTCCAGACATCGGATCACCCTGACCTCCTTCCCCAAGCACCTATGGTGCCATCCTCGTCGAGGCGACCCCTCCTCTACCGGCCCCAACCTCCGACGACCCTCCCTCGCCGCCGATCCAAATCCGGTGAGTTTTAGCCCTTCGATCTGCTTGCCCTTTTCCAGCTCCTTTCAATATGGTTCAAGCCAATTCCAGCCAACCTGATGCAATCAGATGATCTAAGCTGTAACCTGATGCAGTCAGATGATCTAAGCTGTCCAGATCTGATAAGGCTCGATCCCAGCCGTTCAGATTTGAATATATACTTGTTAAATTCTAGTTTATGCTATTTTTTAATGGTTAAACTAATTTATTTATGAAAAAATTATGTCTATTATATATGAATATATACTTATATTAAAAAATATATGAGATTCAATAGCTTCAAAATAGCAATTACAAAAAGACATAAAACTCATATATTAATGATCCACAAAGGAAGGGGAGGTGCAATGGGCTCACGGTGAAGTGGTAGAGACAAGCTCTATACTGGAGACGGAGATGAAGGCAGTGCTCATAGCCATCCGGCTGGCTGAGGAAAGACAGGAAAGGCAGGTCATAATTGAATCTGATTGCCATGTTGCTGTAGATATTCTGAACGGAAGAAGGTTGTGGCCGGATGAGATCGGTGGACTCGTAAGAGAGATTTGGAGTAGGGTATCATGTTTTGAATTTATCTTGTTCCTTTACATTCCTAGAACTTGTAATGAGCGTGCAGATGAGCTGGCCAGATGGTGTCGTATAAACCGATCTGGATTTGATTGGGCACTTGGTGATAGATCAGGTGGTAGTATCTGATGAGCTGTAGTATGTAGTTGTACCTAGCTTCGGCTGAACTAATCAAAAAAAAAAAAAAAGATCCACAACATATATAAACATAAAATAAATAATAATAACTAGCTTACAGAATTAAACCTATTGAGAACAAAAATTACACTTACAAACCAAACACATGCATGTTCTCATTTTTAGAAAAGTGTTTTCAACATTTCACACACAACACGTTTTCGTATTTTTATTTTCAGAAAATGAAAACATGAAAATGTTTTCCAAACCAAACAGCGCCTTATAATTTACCCTTATTATTTCATTTTTATTTTGGCTATTGGCTATTGGCATTTGAGGTGTAGTGCATATAAAAGAGAAGCGAATGATGGAAGGAAGCTATGTGCTTCACTCTTTAGGTGCATTCGCATCCCAGGAATTGATGAACCGTGAATACTTTCAAACGCTTGAATGAGGAACGAGAGATTACGTTAATTCCATCCATTCCACTCCTGCTAAAAACACCCTGCCAGAACTTTTGAGTAGAATGATAAGTTGCCCTAATCTTGGCCTTTCCAAAGCTTGAGACTACAAGCCCAATTATTACAAAAAAAAGAAAAAGAAAAAGAAAAAGAAAAAAAGAGAGTGCTTCACTCCATAACTGAGGTATAGTCCAGAGATCAGAATTGAGGATTTAAATAGCCAATCTTTAAGATTCAGAATGCAAAGAGTTCATGCTGTTTACGTATGATTCAAGGCCCTCACTAATAAATGTTTCCTGATTGCTACATTTGAGAGGTACCCATGACGCGGTAGCAACACAGTGTCATTACACAGTTACAGATGATCCATACCTATTGATGAGTATCGATTTTTAATTGAACAAAAAAGACCCTGGCGCACATATCTTTGAACAAAACACCTGAGAGGAAGAAGACCTGCTCTAGAGCAGCCAATTGAAGGTAATAATACATCCTCATAGATGTTGAAGCTATCATTCATATAAGTAAAGAAAAGAATCGAAGCAAAAACTCATGCCGGTAACTGGAGCTTCACATTGTTCTTCCAGCTGCAAATAGCATGAAAGTTTTCCAGCATCATCTAAGAATTCAATGAACCATTAAAAGATGTGAAGCTACGATTTCTTACCTGTTGAAATAATAGTAGAAGAAGTCAGCATAAAGCAACGTCTGCACGACTCCGGATATCCAAGCTGCAAGAAGAATAATAAGTAACATGTGATGTACAGAAAGAATTAATGTATCTCGGTCACTCTGGCTAAAAAAGATGTTTTCATACTTATCCAATGAACATAGTGTGGCTCGGTGAAATAGCGATAAATCCAGTTAAAGATGTAGAATGCTCTGTATGCCCTGCATTTTAAGACAAGCTTTCATGAAATCAACAGCTGATATTTTATGAACACAGCAGATACAACGCAGTGCTACTTTTTTCCTACCCAGAAAAGGGAAAGAAAATTGTAATTATGTGTAAAGATACAAGAAAATAAGTAATACTCAAGTCCAATATAGCATGTGGTGGACTGAAAAAAGGCAATGTTCCCAATGCAGTGGCAGACAACTCTAAGGGCATGGGAATCACAAATGTTCGACAACAAGCATCAGTATAGTATCAAATACAAACATGGCTTTCAAGACTTTCAAATAAACATGCTTTTCAGATTGCATCATTGAATATCCGTGAGAAAAAGAAATAATCAAGTTTTCGCATCAGATCCTACCAGGTGAAAGTAATGCTACAATCACCATAAAAAATAATAGAGCAATGTGATGAAAATACTTTTTGATGTCTTTTAGTCTGATTCAAAAGGAGAAAAGAAATATAAACTCGAAGTGGACAAGAAAGACTGGTGTAAATAACAGAAAACTATTGAACATAAGTGACTAGAAGGTCATTGGCCCAAAAATTGATGGCATAGTGCAAGATAAACAGAACAAAAAGTCGTGACACAGAGAGCATGAATGTTCTCAGAAGTTGTGGAACGAATCCAATGCTAAAAAGTAATATCAAAAGCTGACACATCATATAATACAATAAGATTTGATGACTGTGGCTATAGGTTATGCTTCTTTCTCATTAAACCATGAATCAGGGACAAGGTTTGGGTAGTGAACTTTCAATCATTTTTAGGCATAACACATGGATCATCTACACAACAATAGTCCATGTGGAACTACACATGTATCAAGTACACAAATGAGGAAATACGTAATACTGAAGCATCCATCAGGAAAATAAATGGTATTATAAACTCTTGAACATAGAAGAAAAGATATCCAAATGTGAAAGATGTACTATTTCTACTGCTTCTCTATTATGAGAACCCTATGTGAATTTTTTTTTGCCAACCTTGTCAAAAACTCAAAATAAAATGGATATCAAGCAGCAAGTTGTTCTCTCAAATCAAAACTTTGCAAGCATGGCATAACAATGATGGCATGAGAAAGATATAAAATTGCTCAATTCATCACATTGATAAAATCATTGTATTGATGAAAAAAGAATTCAGGATGAATATTTACCCAAGAAGAAAAACATATTTGCCGGTCAAGTTGTCTATATTTCTTGTCCTTTGTAACAATATCAGCTGAGGAAGTATTGCGACAGCTTCAAGGTACAAAGAAAATGTCCACATGACCTGTCAAATAATGATTTTTAACCTACATTAGTAGGAAAGGGGGAGGAACTCAAACTCGTAAACATGTAACTCAAATCATAAATATAAATGAGTTTACTACCAAAGAACATTGCAAACAATGATGACAATTTCATCATGCATATCGATATGAACTTTTGCACCAATTGCAACAGCTCACTGAAAAATCAAGAGCAAGCACAAGTACACACCTCCTTGAACGTAAATTTCTCATGGATTAAAAGGGCCAAGAGCAGGCAAGGCAACACGAGGAAATAATGACGAAAGGTGTCCTGTTCCTTGTCATAGGATCTACGAACAATTTTGTGCCTTCTCATGTACCAGACAATAGAGAACGAAGTCCCCAAGAAAATCAGTTTCATGATGGTATTGTACACTGATATGAAACTGGTAAATATATCCAAATACCGACAAGCAAAAACAAGAGCATAGAGCTCTTGCGTCTTCAATGATATCCCTGCAAAAAAATAACATTAGATCAGTCTCTAAAATTCAAAGCATTATATGTAGAAAAGAATGCTTGATGTAACTAGTCATAAGCTAGAATTCATCAGTTAACCCAGAAACTAGTGGCCAATGCTTCCATTAGACACTCCAAGACGAGTGTTGTTGCCTGATGCCATTTTGATGATCTCGCATTGTTGTACTTACATTGCAAAGCCAGATTAATTTGGCGACATGCTAACCTAAGGTCATTTTCATGGAACATGAATTATCCCCCAAGTATAGATAATGGAATTGTCATAATTGGATGTGCTTGACACAGATTTGGACCTTCCCAACATTTAGTTGGTGAAAGCTGCTGCACCGTCCCAAGTGAAGATCATTCTTTCCTAGTGCCCATACCAGTGCAAGCCTATCTATTTCAGTAAGCTTCCACGGCCCTAATATAGGAATCTACTTGCTGTATATCAATAGTTGGCAAGGAATGCTTGAAGAACATCCTGGTACTGATGACTTTCTTGCCATATCATTTGGCACAGTGACTATTCATTATTATCGTTCCTAAACTTCCCCGAGGATATGAGTGTAGACTTCGCTTATGAGAAACAAAATGGAAACGTCATGCTGAAATCGGTACAAAAGTCATGGTTACATACAGGGAAGGGGAGATCGTTGTGTCAGAAGCATATACAACGACAAAATGCAAGTTGATTGGATAAGATGGAAGAGGGAAAGTTGCACCTAAACCAGGAACAAATCATATAGTTGGATTTCAATTTTCAAAAGCTTATGCATGAACATGCGAGATAAAGCTGCATCCATCTATCTTGCTACTTCCTTATCATATCCTAATACATGTCACTAATAGATTCTGAAAGCAAGCAAAAGTTACTGCAGAGACACAGATAGCCTAACTGATCAGCTCAATATGCAAAGGAATAAGCATTGCCACCGATATAATGATGACAGCATGATCATAGTAGATATTATTCCTTTTGGCTAGAGGGGTTGGATCATGCACCATGGAGTTCAATGCTTGTGCATGTCTCAAAACAAGGAAACTGCACACTTTTCCTGTAAGCATGCTGTAATTAGGTAAAGCACAGGATTTTTATTACATGCTTGATGACAGCTTAAGCAAATACAAGATGCGACAAAAGACTACTCCAGGGAGATCAATGCCAACATTAAACACTTGGTTAGGTCTATGCACTGAGTAATACTTCCATTAGCAAGAAGAATGACAGGACTTCCACGCTTTGAAATGTTATGTGTTAAGTCCATGCTTTGTGTAGACAAAGATAGACCCATCATCTCTCAATAGACTGCATATTGCAGTCAGATGTGATGCTATAGCATGGTTGCCAATAGGAACCATTCAAGTTTCCACAATTTTTCAGTAAAATTTTTGCAACATTTCTGCGCACCGATACTGTCTTTCAATCATGCCAAACCCTTCTTGGATTTTGGTAGCTACAACATATGGCATTCATCAGAAATTTCAGAAATTTCTTTTTATATAAATTCATGCAGATTAAACATAGAGATGCTAAGATCATAAGGCAATGACATAAAAAGTACATTCTCGTACTTTACATGCTAGACTATTTCGAGTAAGCTGGAGGCCAGCCTGAAACTAGCAAGTTTTCTTTACACCAGCAATAGAAATTAGTGTGAATATTTATGCTATATGGAATGGCGAAAGATAGGGCTTCAAAAATGTGCTACTCCCTCTATACCTTCGTAGGATACACTTGTACTTTTAGGCATCAATTGGGCGTTACAATAGTCAATGCAATTAACCCAGATTCCTTATTGGGCAAGGAAAAATTAGGGGCATATGACAGGGAAGTATAAATAGCAAATAAGTAGCTTGAAACTAAAGCCAAGACCTTCATAATTAACTTCTCATCTCGAACCATCCTTCATTGTGCAGCTTTTAATAGCAAATCGGACTAGTGGATGTCCATTGACATCCCTACATAGAGGAACTTAAAACAAGAAAATGAAAACCTAAAATAATAGCATCGGAACTCCATCATAAGCTTTTACATATGAACTACAAGAGCATAATTTCTCTATGACTTAACGTACTAACTCAGAAATTATGCTGTTGAAAATACAAACTCAAACCAAAACACACAAAATGCATATTGCGGATACTCCAGTTGATGGACATGACCAATCCCCTTCACACCAAAGCAATACATGGATTACTATAAAAATTGACTATCAAAATAGTACAATTTCTTAGTGGTAAATGTAACAAATATATATAATATCACTTGAAAAGAAAGTGCTAACTCATGGAGTACACTTTGCCAAGGAATGTCAAGGAACATGTTTAGGCATTTCCAGACTGCTTATTCTCCTTACTAGACAGAACATATCATGTGGATATGATGCCCTGGGGAATTCAAAACCTGTCTCTATCTTGGTGCGAATTTTTCGAAAACTGCTAGTTCCTTTGGTATGATGATCTAACAAAATAACAAACCAAGGAGAAAGAGAAACAAGAGACTTCAAGTCTTCAACAGAGGAATACTTCTTACGATTTTTCTGAGTAAACAAGGTGCAAATAGAGAAAGATAAGAGGGAGGAAAAGAAGATCTGTAGACCTTAAGGCCTATTTGAACTAATAAATAATACAAATGGCTTGACTTTAAATGCTGCTGGCATGTATCGTGTCAACTGGAAATTGGCACTATATTAGGTCCAAGCTGACAGAAGAACTGCCGTGCTGATTTCCAATTGGGGTAGTGTAACGGTCAGCCCAGAAAACCGGCACTTAAACCCATGATCAATGGACCAATTCATGGAAGAGAGAGATCAGCTGCTATTTTCACTTTGCTTTTCGTATGTCGTGCCTTGTAGTCGAAGGACATGCAATTTACTGCTGACCAATAGAGCTTACATAAACCGTTTGCTCACTTTATTTTGGCATTCAGAACCAACTGAAAATAAATTCAGCGGTACACATACATTGTCTAAATGAATTAAGTGGTAAATAGTTTTACAACATATCTACACCTCCATCTTTTTCTCTCTTTTACATTAGACACCCCAGTATACATCCAGATCCTGACCTCCTTTCCACATTCATTCAACCCTATCACCACTAGCTGCTGAAAAACATGTTTAAATAATTTCCCGTTACCATCTACGAAAAGTTCATAACAAGTTCAGTTGTCTCCCACAATTTTTATTATATAAGCTAACCATGCTGCTCGTATAGCTTCTATAGTTTGAACTAGGGAGAACGGATTTGTTTTGCTGTAAAAAATGTTTACATAATTTCCCGTTACCATCTACTAAAAGTTCATAACAAGTTCAGCTGTCTCCCACAATTTTTATTATATAAGCTAACCATGCTGCTCGTATAGCTTCTATAGTTTGAACTAGGGAGAACGGATTTGTTTTGCTGAGAAGATCTTTAGGTGAATTGTCCGAGTTGCTGTGATAAATAAAACCTTTTAAACTCAAATTACTTCTATATGTGAAATAGAAGAATAGAACATGTGATATGAGGGATTCTGTGCAGCTGGCACGATCCGTTCCAGTCACAGAAAAGATGAATGTCAGCAAGGCCAATAACGACAGGCATGACAATCCAAGTGTGATACTATGAGGCGAACGATTTGCTTCTCAATCACTCTACTCGATAGCTTGTTCATCAATAAACTACGAGCTCCTGGAGTATATAGAAATTCTTTTAAAAAAAACCATGAACAATTTTCCTTTCATGTTTGGGCAAGTCCCCACACTAGTTTAAAATCGAAGGCATGGACTCACAAAAAACATTTTTATGCTCACTTAACTGCTCCCATTGTCTTCCTCTCTACTTAAATCCAAGGCAACATTCCCGCCTTTTTTTACTTATCCTGGAAAAGCTCAAATGAACTTTGTCCCTCCACTATTGAACCTTTCTGGTAATCAGGTCTACTCCTGAAGTCCAGGTGTCCCGACTCCAATACCGGGTACAAAATGTTACTCCAAACCCTTTTGGGGTGATCTATACGAACTCCACATGTTAGAGCTTAAAACAGCTTAAATCTCTTGAAAGCCAAACAAAGTACGCATTACCATTTAGTTCTCGCTATCATGGCTACAAACTCAATTCAGAACCCACAACATTACAAGACTGTCCCCTTACTAAACTTACACGATTATTAGATCTCCTGAAGCCATTAAATGGGAATAAAATAAAATAAATCAGAAAAAACCCCAATTTCCCAAGCCACAGTACTTTTCGAGATCCAACCACCTCAGTCTCCCATTTTTAACACCAATCATTTCAAATCATGGCAATACACGCTATACGAAACGCAAAAGTATTCACGGGAACGAAGAGTACCGGCGCAGGACTTGATGGTGTGGATCTTGAGGAGGAGCACGACGATGCTCATGAGATGCGTCATGTCCCCCGCCAGCCTGAAGATGTTCATCTTCGCGACCTCTTAGGATCTCCCAACGCCACCTCGAGAGAGATCTACCAATGCAAAACCCTATAGATCCCGAGTTCTAGGGTTTCGCTCCCTCCCTCCTTCCCTCTCTCTCTCTCAGCTCCCTCTAGTTCTCTCAGATCTCTTCTCTCTCTCTCTCTCTCTTGCGTGCTAGAGAGAGAAGAATAGAGAAACGAGGAAGATTAGAGTAGGGAACCGCGAACGGAGTTTATATACTTCTCGAACACGCGCTACCGTTACGGCGTCTCTCGAATGTAGCTTAACCTGTGGAAAGACACGAGATCTCTTGTTGCCATGTGGCAGTGAACTATTGGCTTGCTTCCGTGGCACTGCTCTGAATCACTTGTCCGATGTGGCGAACAAGAAGAGGTTCACACGCCACGTTACTTCATACGAGACTTAAAAACGAGTCGAACTTTGCGATTAAAACCCATTTTCACGATTTAGTTTAGAGGGATTCTATATACACCTAGAATTTTTCCAAGTATATTCCAAATTCTGAGTGCACCCTAAGAAAATTTGAAATAACAAATTGGTCAAATTGCACTTTGATACCTGTAGTTTCAGATATTAGCATTCTACTACCTCATCTTTCAAAATCACATAAAACTACCTTATGATTTCAAAACCTGGCTATTTAGTCCAAGCCAGCAAACGTCGTTAGACTGAATCACGACAAACCGGTCACTGTGCTCAATTTTGACTGGTTTTGATGTCGTGGAGAGAGAGAGATACATGACGGAGAGAGAGCACCCGCCGGACGCGAGGCCGGATGTCGCCCCTTGTCCCCGGCTTCCTCGTCGGGTTCGTTGGACGGCGAGGGAAGACCCTCCGAACCTCCTGGCCCGACGACCTCCTCCATCATTCTGACAACCTGGGCGGCGTCCGGCCTCGCGTCTTGCGCGGGGGCTACGCAGGCCATGGCGACCTAGAGCGTCCCAACGATCTCCTCCTCGGCGCCATCGGGGTGCCTCAAAAGCTCTGCGTCGAACACCTCCGCCATCCACTCCTCCCGCACCACGGACTGCACCCATCGTGGCAAGTCCACCACGTCCTCCCCACCCAACGAGGAAGCTGCCGTAGGAAGAGAGAGAGAGAGACGGGAGGTAGAGAGGGAGCACCGCCCGGGGGTTGGTGGGAGGTCCGGCATCCACACCGCTGCCACCGGAGCCACAATGCCCTGCGCCACCGCGAGCAGCACTGCTTGGATCCCTCCATCGCCGCCTCGTGCTTGTGGTGTCGCGCCACTGCCTCTGGCACCCATGCGACATCTTAGATCCGGCATCCCTCGAACTCCCACCGTCGACATTTTCCCTCGCCAGGCAATGACGCTATGAGTACCTCATTAGCCTCCGCCTCTCTGAGCTCCCTCTTCCTATTCCCCGACTCTTTCTCTTCCCTCAACCCTAAGCCCGATCGAAAGCTCTGTTTTTGTGCTCTTTTTTTGTGAAGAACTACAATAACATAGGTCGTAGAGGATGAAGAGATTATGTAGAGGAAACCGACGGCTTCTGTGAGGCCCGCTGGGTCTACCGTGGGACAAGATGCGGGGCTGAGTCGGGTAGTCGGGTAAGCAATCCCACAACGCCTGGGTATGGTCCGGGGTACTATATAAGTATATAGTAAGCCCTTAATAGACACAACGCGTTTTAAAGCCGTGATGGATCCGTCAGAAAACTCCGTGGTTAAGGAGCTTGACCATGGAGCGATGGGTGACCTCCTGGGAAGTTGGGAGATGTAGCACGGTTTTCTGCGGTGAGCCAAAAGCGGACAATATTGTGTCGGGGCGCGGCGCCGCTGGGCGGATCCTGGTCGGGCCGGGGCCCGATGGAGGGCCGGGGCGTTACAGCTTCAACTAGCAGGAAGCTATTGGCTCAATGACGGTAGCATTTCATGGCAGGAGCGCGGTTGTGGATTAAGCTCGGCGGCGCCAGAAGAGGCAATCCAACGGCTGCGGCTCGAGATCGGCGACCACAACGACAAGAAAGAGACACTCCGGGGAAGCCATTCAACTGCGAAGGCGAAGGGTCGTTGTAATGGCCCCCGCCGTCCGGGGCCGCCCAGGGCCTGCAGGCTCCGTGCAGAATCCACTCGAGGGCCTTACCCGACACAATATTATCCGCTTTTGGCTCACCGTAGAAATCTGGAAAAACTTCCCAGTGGCTCACCCATCCCAGCACCGCTTTAAGGCAAACACGCTTAACCTTGGAGTTTTCTGACGGATCAATCCGGCTAACAGACCTACAGCCTGCTCTGATACCATCTGTAACGACCCCCACCGTCCGGGGCCCCACTCGACACAATATTGTCCGCTTTTGGCTTACCGCAGAAATCTGAAAAAACTTCCCATGAGGTCACCCATCCCGGGACCGCTCCAAGACAAGCACGCTTAACCTTGGAGTTTTCTGACAGATCACTGCCATCACGACTTTAAAACGTGTTGTGCCTTATAAGGGTTACTAATATACTTATTATCTACATGGGGTTGCTTACCCGGTTACCTGATTCGGCCATATGCCCTCTAGATGAACACCGACACCCAGGTACCCCAGGTCTCACAATCGTGGTGCGCGCCGTTCAAGACGTAGCAGAGAGTGTACGACTACGACATCATGCACAGGCTGAGCGAGGAGGAGGCGAAGCTGGTGCTGGGCGGGGAGGTGGTGCTGTGACGAGACGGAGCTGGACGCGCGGCTGTGGGCGAGGGCCGCCGCCATGGCCGAGGTGCTGTGGTTGGGGAACAGAGACGCGAAGGGGAAGAAGAGGTACGTGGCGGGTGCTCTCTCTCTCCCCATGGTGGCTCTCTCTCCCCACGTCAGCAAAACTAGTCAAAATTGGGTGAAAATCGGTCACGTGTGTGTCACGTGGCCGATTTTCTGTGACCCAACCAAACGACGTCTGCAAAGCTGGACTAAATTGCCAGGTTTTGAAACTATAAGGTAGTTTTATGTGATTTTAAAAAATAAGGGTACTAAAATGTCAATACCTGAAACTACAAGGTATCAAAGTGTAATTTGGCCAAACAAATTTTACAAAGTACACCACTAATATTGGTATGATAACCTTAAAATGCCCTTAGCCATCATACACCCGCAACACACCCCAGCAAACCCCTTGGACGGCTGGGCACCGCGTCGAGCCTCCCTTCTTCGGCGAGCTCCGGTCTTCCACGACCGAACACTCCTTACTCTCGACAGCCTTCGGCATCCGACGGCGTACAAGACCGACCGTCCTCTACAAACACAATTGCTTCATCGATGGCAAGAGATCAAGGGAAGGGAAGATGAAAAAATGGAGAAAGGGAAGGCGAAATCGAAGGAGACTAGAAGAGGTAACGGATTTTAGCCCTATATTTGTTTTTTTTGCTGCAAAAAATTCGGTATCATGAGACCGCTCTGTATGTGTATAGTTCGTTCGTATATGGCCGAATGATTATTAAAAATTCGATTTTATTCAACCGAACATATGATTTTGGTTCGGCTGTTTAAAACCAAACATATGTGATTTGTTCAGTTAAAACTAACTAAACTAATGCTTGTTGGGTGGATATTAGTGGCCAAACCTTAACAGCTTTTAATCGTTGATGATGGACAGGTAAAGGGGCTTGTTCAAAGCAAGTAGGGGAAAGCTCATCATTGGTTCCGAAGATTGAACGTCGTCGGCCCACAACATCTGAGAGGCAATGGCAGAGAGAGGAATATGAGGGAGAGGACGAGGCGGATGAAGGGTTGGGTGAGGAGGGTGGTGGTGATCATGTAGAGGAGGAATGGGGGGGGGGGAACAAGAAGAAGAATTCGATACAAGCGACCCCATTCCTGGCGGGCATGAGGACGAGAGTGTCCCGAGTAGAGATGGTGGTGATATTGTCGTGAATGTAAAGAACATGCGTGAGGCACTGGATAATCTAACGGGAAAACATGTGAGTTGAAACTTATAGCTACAAATTGTTCAACATACAGATGTTCATATATGGTACTTATTTTTGCATTGATTACAGGTTGATTGGGATCCATATGAAAAGGAAAGGGGACCATTTCCAGAAGATGATATCAGCTTCTACTTCGGCACGTTACGTGGTATGGAGTATGTCGAGCCCTATCATCCATATAGGGTTCTTCGTCAGTTCAGAATTGTACAAATTATCCTGGGAGAACCACTAAAGCCCAGCTCCCATTTTATAGCCACCGGGAAGACTGGACGAGAATATACGAGGAACTTCAACTTCGTGCCAAGGTATTGGAATAGATGGACCTACCACATGATCTGGGAAGCAAGAACCGGCACTAAAGTCTGACAAAGGCCACAACAATCCGTGCCGGAGTACATGGGATGGTACATATCTATTCTCATGTGAGGGTGCAAAATCCGGACTTCATATTAGCTTCGTATAGGAACCGCCGAGCGACACGTGACTTACCTGTTATTGTGAGTCAATACTAGAATTCCTTTTAAATCAATACTAGGCTTCATTTTACTACTAACTTCCTCAATATTGTTTTATATTTTTGACTACTTGTTTCAACCCTAGTTTGTGGCTGAAAGGCCAAGCTTCCTTCGATGGGCATTTTTGCACGCTAGTGGAATAGCACGGCCTTCTCGTTTATATCCAGCAATCTCATGGGCACACGGCAAGCCATGGGTACGTTTCACCTGGCAACCACAAGTGGTTGCGTCTACACCAATGGAGTCCGTCCGCTCAACCTCGGGCTGCACAATTTCCAATGCATGCCTTGATATGAAACCTCTTAGCTCACGAAATAGTGCAAGCTTGAGTTTGTGCTGCACAAAATGTTTGCTTTTCTCGAAGGAGGCAAGAATCGCCGTGTGCTGGCCTTTGATTAATTGGTGAATTGTCTTCCATGATGTGTCAAAACTGCAGTTAGCTGCTCCGAGATACTGTTTCAGCTTGGAATGTGCACTCTCTACCCTGTTTGTAGTGGTGTTCCCAAAATGCATATAGCAATCAGTCCATGCAGTCACAAACTTCTCATTGTACTTATTTAGCCATGAGTCCTTGATATACTCAATGGCTTTTGGGTATTCCAAAAAAGTGCGCTCAAAGTGTTGGAGGTTCACGACATAAGCATCCATGGTAGGTGAGGATACTACCAAATTTCACGTACACAAGAATGAATTCCACTTCTCAGGGGTTTCGAACATCTTGCGGCAGTTGGCGAGGATGTTAGTGCCGATATGCCATTTGCAGAGCATGTGATTCATTCTCAGAAATACATGCTCTACTGCATTCATCAAGGCCAAGTCTCTATCTGTCACAATAACTCGCGGCTTCACACACCCATCTATCAAATCATTCAGCTTGTTTAGAGTCCATGAGTAAGTACCTTCCGTCTCAGAGTGGGGATATGCAAAGGCCGCTGCATATGTGAGATTCGTCGATGTAGCTCCAACTATTTCAAGTAATGGGAGACGATACTTGTTAGTTTTGTACGTGTAATCCATGATCAGGACCTCTGGAAAGGCACACAATAGCTCCACCGATGTAAGGTGTGCCTAGAATATGCTCTGAACACAAGACATGGCATCGTCATTGTGTGCCACTCAACGTACCCACTCTCGTGCAAATGGTACAAGAGAAACTGCATCTCCGATCCCCTCGCTCTCTCAACAACTCTATGCTTTGCCCGGGCGTTGTATATGTTCTTCATGGTCGACACATTCGATCTATTGTGCGCATGGATAGTATTCAATATGTCTCTTGGCTTTATCAAGCGCTCTGACATAGCAACCATCATAATCTCCTTTGAGGATGATAGTCTCCTGGCATATGAGTGGCCTTGGAGGTGTCTTGCATGTGGATGATTGTGCACCCCACACACTAAATGGACATCCACATTTCTTTGTGCTGGTTTCCACGGTCTTTCTTTCTACACCCTTGGTTGTCAACTTCCTCAGCTTCTTGCCCTACTTCTCCCTATACTTGGCCGAGCTCCTATACTCCCCATTTCTCTCACATGCAAAGGTGAGCCTTGCCCTTCTACCAGGTCCTGCTGCCTCGGAGTATTGGATCACTACTACTAGTCCATTTTTCCTCCCAAGCTCTTGAACCCAATGGATAAGAGTTTCCCGGCTGGAAAAGATCTGCACTTGCACCATTGATTCAGTGTTAGGCATGCATGTAAATGCATGTAGTTACAAGTAATAATGCAATAGTGCAATGCTATAAATAGTTCATTTTTAATAAGTACTGTGGGGGTCATAAAAGCCTCCGAAAAGTCCTGGACAATAGCATTTCTGACAGCGCTATCGGCAGTAGAAACATACGCCTGGAGTGTTAACCCATAATGTCAATGATCTAATCAAGCCAGTATGCCTTAAAATTTCATAAAATAGCATGACTCAACAGTGTTCGGTTGATTAAAACTAAAAATAATGAATAAGTTCGGTTAGACTCAATCGAAATAGTTTATATTGTCCGGTTAGATTAAACCGAAATACTTTATATGGTTCGGTTGGACTCAACCGAAATAATTTGTAACATTTGGATGGAATAAATCAAAATAATTAGTAACGTTCGGTTGGACTCAATCGAAGTAGTTTATATGATTCGGTTTCATAGAGCCGAACATTATGATTCGGATTCGTAGAGCCGAACATATACATATAATTCGGTCATACCAGTCCAAACTCAACCAGACGGGGATCTTCAATATTTTGCTCGAAAACACAACGAGGAACAAGAAGTTGTACCTTTTCAACGGGGCTTTGGTCCTTGTCTTCTCCATCCGAGTCCCACGATGCCTTACTCGAGTCCATTTGAAGCCCTACGTGTCTGTTAGAGCAAACACCATGGAGAGGGAATGTGAGGACCTGTCCCTCTATCCATGTGGCTCGTTGTTGACCATAAGGGCAATTTGGTAAATTACGCATTGTCGGTTTGTTTCACACCCGCGTGTGCACACACAGCCTCTGGTTGATAATTGTGTTTGACTAGATCCGTTTATGAGGTTTTTGACCTGTGGATCGATCCAAACTAGTGTTGGATTGATCCAGCTATGCCTTGGATCGATCCCTCTTGGCCTTGGATCGATCCGGGTACTGTAGCAGGTCGGTGGAGTTGAGAGGACGGCCGTCGTAGCCGTCGCTCTCCGCTGTCAGGGGAGAGAGGACTTTCTCTCCTCTCCTCCCCCTTTTCCCTTCCTTCCCCGACTTTCCCCTTCCCTTTTCTTCTTCTTCTTCCTCTTCTCCTTCTCTTCTCCTTCTCTTCTTCTTTCTTCTTCTTCCGCGGTTCTGCTTCCCCTGGTTCTGCTTCCCTTGTTTCCGGCTGAACCTTCTTCTCCACCGTTCTCCCTCCTCCGGCCACCGTTTTGAGCGTTTGAAGGCTCATTGGAACCGTGGCGGCGTGAGGAAGATCCCTGGTATGGTTTGGAGCTGGGTTGGTGACTGGTTAGCGGGGAATCAACCAAGGATTGCGTTTTTGGTAGGTTTTCTACCTACGAGAGTTGTTTAATGTGTTTCTCTTAATCTAGCCGGTAGATCTTGTAGTTCTTTGTGTTGTTGGCTTCCTCTTGCTTAGTATAATTTCTGTTATAAGTTTCATAAGCTTTGGTTGAGATTTTAGTAGGATTTATGCATGTTTAATCTCGGATTTTCCGGTTTCTACTGTTCTTGAAGAACAGCTGGTTTGCGGCGAGTTTTTCGATCAGTACGTGCATGTACTTGGGTTGTGATGAACATAAGAGTTGTAGATCTCTGAGTTAGCTTTCCATTCCAACTTATTTTGTACTTTTCCTATTTTGTACGAATTATGGTGATTTTTCTCGTGACCTGCGACGAGACTGATCTGAAGCTGGTATGAAGCTGTTCGGATCGATCCAAATATTCCGGATCGATCCAATATTGTCTGGATCGATCAGAGTTAGCTTTCCATTCCAACTTATTTTGTACTTGGGTTGTGATGAACATAAGAGTTGTAGATCTCTGAGTTAGCTTTCCATTCCAACTTATTTTGTACTTTTCCTATTTTTCTACGAATTATGGTGATTTTTCTCGTGACCTGCGACGAGACTGATCTGAAGCTGGTATGAAGCTGTTCGGATCGATCCAAATATTCCGGATCGATCCAATATTGTCTGGATCGATCAGAATGTTCCGAATCGATCCCAAAGCTGACTGATGGGGTTTTATCGACTATTTTTAGTGATATTGTTATAAACTGTTGTTTGTTACCGCTTTGTGGTTGAACCAGGAGAGTAATGACTCCCGGTATTGTGTAGAATAAATGGGCTGACTGTATGCCCTTTATCGCTTTGTGGTTAATCGATGGAGTCATGACCCTCGGGAACGTTTAGTATAAATGGGCCAAAGGTGTGCCTTTGATTGTTGCCTGTTTATACTGTTGTATTGCCTAGCTCTCCTGTGCATTAGAGGCCTAGGGCTTGACTGTAGCACTAGTAGTCTGTTGTTTGGGGTTTGTCCCTAGTACTCCTGTATCAACTGCTAAGAGGTGGATGTCGTTACCCCGACATGTGTCGTCATGCTTGGTATCCAGCATGGGTAAGGGTGTCCTACATGTGCTGAGGTTCTCCCTATTTGTGGCGGGAGAGAGTTACATGGACAGGAACCCTGGGGGTATCGATGGGATTTATGGGCTCCTTGGCAAGCCTTAGCCTTTGAGTTGGAGTTTAGAGGTCGTGTTGGTTTTGTTGCTTTGAGTGATGAGAGATGGTTGTCATAACCACGGTTGTTCCGCCAAGTGTGGAGATCCCGCTTGGAGAGGGGTGTCCTACTGGTATCGTCATTGTCCACCCTGTGTCAGGGACTGTCGAAGGAGGTTCATCCTTGAACAGTGCCTGTCGGAGAACGTACTTTGGACAGGTACCCTTCGGGTTATTGATGGAATTTATGGGGTTCTTGGCAGGCCTCAGTACTTGGCACAGAGTCAGTACAGTTGTTGTTGCCTTCCTTGTGTATGTCTTAGAATAGAACCCTACTGAGCTTAGTGCTCACTCCTACCCGGGCGGCGTTTGCAGGTGCAGGTACCAGCTCTCCTTCTGTGGGCCCCAGTTGCTCGTCCCGCGGTGGCGCGTCGACATCAGGGCATGTTTGAGGATCAAGATGGATTCTGTTGTGCTTTTCGGGAGGCTATCGATGACGTAACTTTTTGATGTTTGTAATATCTTTTGTACTTGAGAACTGGTATATGTAAATCTTAATGTAACTCTGTTGTATGTACAGTTTTGTAATAATAGTAGTTGTTAGATTTACTTCCGCTTTCTGTTTTGTTTGTAACTGTTTCCGCCAGTTGGTTGTTAGTAGATGTAGGAACCCCCCCTCGTGTCCCGGTCCGGATGGGCTTTCTAGGTCGGGGCGCGACAGGGAAGGTGAGGAGCAACGTGAGGAGTAAGATAGCATTGTGAGAAGCACAATGTGACTATGGGAGGGAAGTGTGGGGCAATGTCTTGAATAGGGAGGATGATGGCGTTTTAGGGTTAGGGAGAAAGGGAAGTGGTGATGGCGGCTTGGTTAGAGGTAGAAGGAGGAGTGGGGTGGGGAGGGTGGGTGTGCTTAGAAGAACATGAATAGGGAGGATTATGGTGAGTTTCTCATCAACTTAAAGGAGGGTAGTTTAGATATTTCCTATAAATGATATCTCTGGTATTATATCAAATGATTTAGTGGGGTGTAATTGAAAGTATTCTTGGTGTATATAGAATCCCCCTGCAAGTGACATAACTTGCATTAATTGAACAACTTAGAATGGACAAGATGAATTCTGAAAATTTATGCTACAAGCTGGCTAGATACTTTAGGGAGTTAAAAACCAACAAAGCATATGGAGATTAATTAGCAAGATTGCTATGTTTTTCCATACAATTGCCCTTCATGTAAAGAACGGAGTGTTTATGCATTCGGGATAAGCTATTAGTAGATATTTCAATAGGGTTCTACACATTGTGACGCATTAATATGAAGAGTTTATTGAGAAAAACAAAGCCAGTACATGTTGACTCCACGGATGAGCAATGGAAGTGGTTCAAGGAGTAAAATTGAATTATAAATTATTATTATTTAATACATTAGTGATGATTTTGAGCTGTGCATCTCTTTTAATTATAAAATTGTCTTGGTGGGTTAGATTGGACTCATTTCAATGTAAGAGTACCAATAAAGGACAGTGCTAGATACCATATTAGAAAGACTGAGATTTTCACAAACTTGTTGGACATGTGTCCAACAAATATAGAATTCATATATGTATTATATGGTTGGAAGGGTTCAACCGTGGATGGAAGGGTGCTTCGCGATACAGTGAGTGGGAGGAATCATTTGAAAGTTCCTCAGGATAAGAGTGTTTTTATCTCTTCAATAATACTTATTTAATATCTTACATATGTATTAATTTTCTAACAACCAATGCGATATCTAGGTTTTTACTATTTGGTTGATATAGGATACATTGCAATGGATTCTTAGACCCTTTTAACATGTAGCACTCATATGCAAGAAATGTTTATGAGAGATGTTTTGGCTTATTAAAAATGTGATGGGTAATTCTAATGAGTCTTTCACTTTATCCAAGTAGAACACATAATCATATAATTATTACATGTTGTCTAATCCATAATCTTATGAAGAAGAGAAATAATTGAGGATCCCTTGGAGTTCAAGTTAGATAGTTAAGCTGTATTAATGATCTTCATGGTGAGCCAATTAGCACAATAGAATCCGATGACGCATAGAGTAATTGGAGAAAGCAATAGAGAGTGGACGTGTCCAATCCGTGGAGAGCATCAAGATGTTATACATGAATTTGGGTTGAACTGATGTCATTTATGATAATTTATTTATTTTTATTGTATTTTTCACTAATTATTTTCGTTAGTACTGTTGATACTAGTACTTTTGGATCATATACTTTCATCTCAAATCTGACACTTTAATTTGTTGTTTCAAATATGATACTTTGGTATAATGTTTGAAATGGTACTTTGAATTTGATGCTTGTACTGAATGAAGTTGCGAGTGATGCTTTTACATATAATTTTCTAATTCATGAGGTACATGCATAGTATTTTGTTATTTGCTTGGTATTATGTAGTCATGTCTCAAGGAGATAAATCGAAATGCACTGATGAGGAGGACACTATACTTGTTGTAGCATTGCTAAATTTGTATAACAATGGCACCCATAATGCGGATAATGGGTTCAGAGGGGGACGTGGGGGTTTTTGGTTTGCCTGCATGGATCATCCAACGCATGCATCACGGAAAGCCTACGTTTAGTTCGGCACTACATCGCCAAAAAGTGCCCCTCTTTATTAACGTATTTGCTACCGGCCTGCTTAAAAGCTATGTGATGCATGCATCGTAGTGGGCGCGCAATGCTGATTGGTTCACCCGAACCAAACATGTATTTTAGAGGCTACCATTAAAGAACAATTACCCAATGATGGTATAAAGGAAACCCACATATGGAGTCAAGGCTAAAACAACTTAAAAAAACTTTTCAATTGTCTATGACATGGTTTATGGTCCAAATACCAGCGTATTTGATCCTATTAACACATACATGTAGATGAGCCCATGTTTGGGATGAATATATCAAGCTAAAATGCCCTCAATCTCATTGGCAAGTTTACTATTAGTATTACTTTTTGTTATGATGTTTTTTATGGTACTTGTTATAAACCAAGAACAGAGACAAGTTGGGGAATTTTGTAATCTATTCTTTGTAAATGATCTATACAAGAGGCCATCTTTTATAGAGAAGAAGGCACACAAGAAAAGAAATATACACATACATGATTTACTAAGTCACGATGACGACCAAGAGGATGAGCCTTCGTGAAGATGTCAGCTAATTGATCAGTAGAGACAATATGATGTAGGTGTAGAGTAGCCTGCCAGATGTGATGACGAATGCAATGACAGTCGATCTCAATATACTTTGGTCATGGAAAACATCATTGTGAGCAATCTGAATGGAACTAGTTGTTGATCCTAACCTTGTTTTTATGGTGTCAATATATATATATATATATATATGATAAAATATTATCTTAATATATTTGAAAGAGTTGTACATTTATTGTATTATTACTTAATGCTAATCGAGGATTGTAATAGTTAATTATTTGTATTGCGTCATTGTGAAAGGATTGTTTAAATTAGTCATGAGATTTGTAATTGTGCACCACGGGTTATACTGAATAGTTATAGGGTTGGCTCACACCATCGATCTGGATGGGTTTTCTGAGTTGGGGCATGGCAAGTCATCTGACGCATCTCCTCGGATATGAGCTTTGTGACTGTGAGGACTTGTCCCTCTACCCATGTGGCTCGTTGTAAACCGCAAGGGCAATTTGGTAAATTACGCATTGTTGGTTTTTTTCACACCCGCGTGTGCACACACTGACCTTGTTTGTGTTAGTGCTTGATTAGAATGGTTAGGTGGAACCGGGATCGGAAGATCCCAGCTCGGGCGCGCAGAAGCTTGCTTTTGGGCAGCTGGCGGCCCGTGAGCGACCGATCGCTCCTAGGAGCGATCGCTCGGACTCGTGAGCGAGTCGGTGGGTTTTCCTTCGCGAGGACGGCCGCCGTTGGCCGTCACTCTCCTCTGTCAGAAGGGGAGGACTTTCCCTCCCCTCCTTCCCCTTTTCCCCTCCTTTCCCCTTCCCTTTTCCTCCTCTTCTTCCTCCTCTTCTTCTCCTTCTTCTCCTTCCTTCTTCTTTCTTCTTCCCGGTTCTGCTTCCTCTGTTTTTCCCGGCAACCACTTCTTCTTCTTCATTCTCCCTCCTCCGACCACCGTTTTGTGCGTTTCAAAGCTCGTTGGATCCGTGGCGACGAGAGGAAGATCCTTGAAGTGGTTTGGAACCTTGTTGGTGGCTGGCTTGCGCTGAATCAGCCGAGAATTAGCGCTGTTCGGTAGGTTTCTACATACCTGAGTTAGTTTAATGGGTTTCTCTTAATCTAGCCGTTTGATCGTGCTGATCTTTGTGTTGTTGGATGCATCTTGCTTAGTATAATTTCTGTTATAAGTTTCATGAACTTTGGTTGAGATTTTAGTAGGATTTATGTATGATTAATCTAGGATTTTTCGGTTTCTGCTGTTCTTGAAGAACAGTCGGCTTGCGGCGAGTTTTCCGGCCAGTACGTGCATGATCTTGGGTTGTGATGAACATATGAGTTGTAATGCCGGGACCCGCTGCGGACCGGCTGGCAGCGGTTGGTAGTACCGCTGCAGCGATCCTGTTAGACTTGTTTGCTATCCTTAACATACTGTTGCATGCCTATCTCTTGTATGTGTATGTTCATAGGATACATTCTCTGTTGTGCATTAGTTGCATGGTTAGAACGTGGGTGATATGTGGGTCGCCGTCCCGAGGCTGGAAGCTCGGACTTAGCCCTAGGACCGGGGTTGGGTAGTTTAGACCCGGTTCGGATTGTGGTGTTCAGTCAAACTTGATGATAGGCCTAGATGACTGGTACACCTGTTGCTTGATGATTGTAGAGGTCGTGTCGGCCTCGAGTCGGATCTGAGGTGTAGCCGGTGTCCGGTGTTCTTAACTCTTGAGTAATGGAGTTGCCTACTCAGTGGTGTCTCGTCCCACCAAACAGTGTTCTGTGTCATGTTGAGAGTCAGCAGTGTTGTTTCCTACTACTGAGTGTGATCTGATATGTGACCAGCCCGGCTGGAAGACCATGATCGTGGGCCTCAGGGACACGCGGTGGGGTTATGGGACCCCTGTATACACCCAGGTTCTACTTGAGGGCGACATTGTTGCGTTTCCCTCTTTCTTCTGTGTGTCATAGTGTAGAACCCTACTGAGCTTTATGCTCACTCCTATCCAGGCTGCGTTTTGCAGGTGCAGGCGTCAGTTCTTCTTTTGTGGCCCCTACCGGGCAGTTGGTTGGCGGTGCGGTGGCGTCTGGTGGACTTTGAGAGGTGGCGATCTTTACTGCTTTTATACCTTATGTTAGTTAGTCTCCTACGGGAGTAATGTTGTATTTGGATCTTCCCCTCTCCGAGGATATGTATATTAAATCTTTTTGGGTTCTGTAATCTGTGGTTCGATGTTCATTAAATCATCTTTTTAATTTGAGGGTGTTTTGTGAAAAACTGTCAGGGAGATCTATAGGTTAGAGGGAACCCTCGCCGGCTTTTTCTTCCGCGTTTCGTTAGGTTCCGGTTCGCGTCGCCCGGCCCGGTTGGGCTTTCGCGGGTCGGGGCGCGACAATGACAGTAGTATCCAATGTAGGAAGAGGAGAGCGAGGAAGTAATGAGCTCTAGTGGTCTCAAAATCATCCCGAATGTGCATCATAAACTGAATAAATTGATGTTGGTTCCGGTACTCCAAAAGAGCTTAGCAGACTTGTATCCGGAAAAGTTGGACCAACCTGAGAAAGTTGATCCTAGAGACTATTGACCTGAGAATGAAACTCAGCAATAGATTGGCCATGCTCTTGATGTAACTGATAGAGCTTTGATTCCAACTGGAACTAAAGTGCCGCATCACTAGAGCAATTGTATATGTTTGCTAGGAAATCCTAGGCAAGCTTGGCGTTCCGAAACTTAGGAAGAAGACTCTGAATAGAAGGAACATATGTGTTAATAAACCAAGATAAAATCTTATAGTAAGTACCTTCCCACTCCTCAAGACGCTCATCTAACTTCTCTGAAGTTTCTTTATCATCTTTCTCAGGGAGCTTCTTATCTCCAGTAACAATATGCCATAGGCGGCGCCCAATCAAGAAGATTGACATTTGTTTAGCCCATGCATTATAATTTGTCCCATTGAGAGCAATCGCTATCATGCAAGTTACGTCATTTGAGGAAGTCATAGTAATCTGTAGACTTATAGAGCAACTCGCGGATTGTGGGATGAGGACTCGGTGGTCAAGAGATCGCTAAAGAAGAGGAACGTGTTGCTGCAAGTTCTAGAACAGAGGTGCTAATACAGATGCGGATCAAAGGATGGATGTTGTACCAACCAAGAGTAGAGGACCTCACAGGAGTAGAAGGTGGTGGGTCGAGACCGAGCACAATGAAGCTCGGATCCCTCGATGCTGGGAGCGTGCGTCGCTGGAGGAGAAGAACTCACCACGGCTAGAGGAGATCTCAAAGCTCGTCGCGAACAACTCGGCATCGAGGCACGTGAACGCCATGGAGAGGAACGCCGGGAAAGACGACGGGGCCGCGTGATTTGATGGTCGTGATCAATGGCGAACAAGATATGCCACGGCCCGTGTGAGAAGAAAAGTCACGAGCGAGGATGAATCCGCCCGATGGGACGCCATAGGCCACAGAGATCAAGGGATCTTGATCGGAGGTCCTATTTGATCTAACGAAAGTAAATCAAATAGACATAGTCTGATACCATCTTATAAACTAAGGACATAGATGAGTTGGAGAATTTTGTAATGTATTCTCTATAAATAATCTATACAAGAGGCCATTCTTTATAGAGGAGGCACACAAGAAAGGAAATATACATATATACATGATTGATGCTAATTGTATCAAATCCTCAATCTACCTAAGATAGACAAGCCAAGTAAGGTAAATACATTAACAATACTAATATCTCCTTATAATTTTGTAATTGAGTCATAAAATTGGTAGGAAATTCTGAAGCGAGAGGCTAGACCACTTTGAATCATTGTGTGTGATCTTTGCCAAATAGCATACAATGGAAAGAGATACAGAGGCACCTGCTGATATAGTCGAGGAAAATATGGAAGAGAAATTGAAAACATTGATAAGCCATATTTACCACCTTACAACACTAACTGCTTTGCATAGGAGAATGTACAACGTTTACAAGTAATGCAAACATGTTTTCTTTTCAAGCAGACGTAAACAAGTATGTTGCTCCTATAAACATTGGCAGTGAAATGAAAGTATTTCTTCTCGAGTGAAACGGTGGAAGAAAGCTAGTATCGAAGCCAAAGTCGTTGAGGCTATTCATCTAGGGGGCGTTTGGCGTAGCCCCATCCCGGTGGATCCGCGGGATGGGGGGACGTGTGAATCCCCCCCGTCGGATCCGCGCGTTTGCCGCCGGCACGGATTCCGCACGGATCTCGAAAATCGGGATCCGCCCTCGAGCGGACGCCGATTCTGGATCCACGAGAGCGGATTCCGCGGATCCACCGGAACCAAGCACCCCCCTAATTGATACAACCATTGGTACAATAATTCAGAATGCCACTCATGAACTTCGCTAAGCTATATACTGGCAAGTTTCTTCTTAAGAGGAGGGATAAGTTTTTTATTGAGCGATCAAACTTGAAAGGATTGACAATAAGTGAAACAGACGATGTTGGATGCAAAATGAGCTCAAATAACACACTTCTCGCCTACTTTTTTAGCCTTCCAATGAAAGAGAGAGCCACATATTTTTGAACATGAAGTGGCAAACTTTTATATAAAAAGTTAATTTTATTGAAATATATTTCACTTACAAGGGATGCACTATCACTTCACTTACGCTACTAGCACTCACCTATACTTAGCTTCCTCACACTCACTACTTGTTGGTAAGTTACACTAGATGCATGTGGTCCCTATGGCTCTATTTATAAAGCTCTTATAAGCTTCTAGAGTGAGTCCTCTAGAATGACCTTTATATTTAAGATATTCTATATAAAGTGTTTTAGAGACATAGGGCTCTAGAGTTTGTCAAGAGAGAAGCCTCTAAAGAGAAGCTTATAGAGAAATCTCTAGAAGCTTCTAGAGAGAGAGGGAAGATTCTAGAGAGCTGATGTTGCCTATTCTTCAATACATATGTCAAGAGATTCTTCCCTCGGCATTAAATGAAGTTGCTCATATCAATTCTCGTCATATTTGATCTTTTGTCGGATTACTGTAGTTAATTTCAGCCAAACTTGGAAAAAATGTGTAGATGAGCCCCTATTTGGGATGAACATATCAAGGTCAAATGTCCTCAAAATCATTGGAAAGTTTGCTATAAGTATTACTTTTATTCAAATGTTTTTTATGGTACAAATATCTCCTTATAATTTTGTAACTGGATCATAAAAAGGGTACAAGGGGTAGAAGTTTCTGAAGCAAGAGACTAGACCACTTTGAATCACTGTGTGCGATCTTTGCCAAAGAGTGGACAATGTGAAGAGATGCGGAGACACCTGTTGACGTGGTTGAGGAAAATATGGAAGAAGAAATTAGAAACATTGACAAGCCATATTTACCACCTTACAACATTGACTAGTTTGCATAGGAGAATGTACCAATGTCTACATATCGATCATGCCAACATGTTTGCTTTTCAAGCAGACGTAAACAACTCTATTGCATAGACATTGGCAATCCAAATGAAAGTACATTTTCTTGGGTGAAATGATGGAAGAAAGTCTGTATCTGAGCCGAAGTTATTGAGGCTATTCATCAAATTGATACAACCATTGGTACAACAATTCAAAATGTAACTCATGAACTTACCTAAGCTATATACTGGCAAGTTGCTTCTTAAGAGGAGGGATAAGTTTATTATTGAACAATAAAACTTTAAAGGATTGACAATAACTGAAACAGATGATGGTGGATGCAAAATGAGCTCAGGTGGCACACTCCTCGCGTACAATTTTAGCCTTCCAATAGAAGAGAGAGTCATATACCGTTGAATATGAAGTGGCAAGTTTTTATATAGATTAAATTTTATTGAAATATATTTCATTTTAGGCATGCACTCTCACTTCACTTACACTACTCAGACTCACCTACACTTAGCTTCCTCACACTCACTACTCACTTGTTGATAAGTTACACTAGATGCATGTTGGTCCCTCTTGCTCTATTTATAGAGCTCGTATAAGCTTCTAGAGTGAGCCCTCTGGAACGGCCTTTGCATTTAAAATATTCTAAATAGAGTTTTCTAGATACGGAGAGGGTTTTAGAGTTTGTCAAGAGCTAGAGATAAGCTTCTAGAGAAATCTCTAGAATTGTCTATTTTTCTAGAGATGTGATGTTGTCTATTTTTCAACACATACATCAAGAGATTCCTCTCCCGGCATTGAATGAAATTGTTCATATAAATTCTCTTCATATTTGATCTTTTGTCAAATTAATATAGTTAATTTCAGCCAAACATGGAAAAAAACATAATTATGTTTAGCAAAACATTTTTTAGTTATTAGTCTTTTGCAGCTCTAGTTTTTATTTAAAAGACCAAGCCTAGTTTAGTCATTTATACAGTATTTTCATTCCATTCTCATATTTATTTTTATATATCAAACATTTTCAAGCACGATTCTTATTCTAATTCTTGATGTTGCAAAATGTACCTTTCTCATTTTCATTCAACTCTTCCTTCCTATTTCATATTCATTCCGACTTTCATTCTTATTTCATTCTTCATTCCTTATTTGAAGCAAATGTGTCGTATATAGATGGATTGTGAAGTAGTTGGGTTAGAGCTTTTTAGAATTAATGAATTTTAGTGGAGGTATATAGTAAATTTAACATCTTATCGTGGCGAGACGGGGATGTCCTTCCCAAACATCGCTCCGACCCGATCAAATTACCACTCTCTTCTATGGATTAATCTACACTAAACCATCTTAGCTAGCTTTAGTTTAAAATACTCTCAACCCAACCTCTTATTAGATATTGTAGGAATTGCTTAGCAAGGTTTAGCTTGCGCTTGGTATGGGAATAAGCTATTTCGAGTTAAGGGATTTTGGAGTTAACAAACATGGAATAAAGGGTGGGAATAAAATAATAATGATTACTTAAAATAAGAAAAAGTAGAGTAGTGGTAGTAGATGAAATGAGTATAAATGGGTAATGATTACTTAGGATAGGGAAAAAAAATGTCTGAGGACAAGTATGAGAATAAGAATGTTATTTCCCCATTTTAGTAGTTTGATTACTCTTCCGTCCCTATGAACTCGACCTAGACTCTCGCTATCCACTACCCTCTAGTACTAAGTTAATATTCAAAAATTTAGATTAACGCACCGGCGTTGGAGGAAGGTGGGCTATAGTGGGCTATAGTGGGCAGTGGGTGAGGAGGTAACTGCTTCCTCTGTTCTTGAAACGAAACTGATGGCGATCTCTCTAGCGGTGCGTACAACGGTAAGTAAAGGGGGGACAAAGGTGGTGGTGGAGTCCAATTGCATGGCAGTTGTCGACATCCTCAATGGATGGCGGCTATGGTCGGATGACGTAGCGTTGACTGTGAGAGCGATTTGGTCTATCACTCTTTGTTGTGAGTATTTTCTGTTTATATATGTCCCTCGGTCGTGTACTGTCGAGCTGATGCCCTGGAAAAATGATGTAGGGTTAACTCGACGGGTTTTAACCGGGTCCTTGGTGAAGGACCTAGCGGGTTGGATGGGATTATGTAGTCTTTTGCATGTAAGCTGCTAGCTCAACTCTTAAAAAAAAAAAAGAAAAAAAAAATTGACGCATCGGTCGCCCTTCATGACTCACGATCGAGAGCGATTACTCTGCCATTACAAAATCCCGGGATATGTAAGAAAACCACTTGTATGCTTAGTAGGAGGGGTCCCTATGCTGGAACGTTGCCGTCATTACATAGCCGATCATGCTTGTACTTTACTGTTAATGTTTTAAAAATATAGCCTTTTATTCTAACCTTAATCACTACACCACCACATTGGTTGTGCTGGTCATGTTAAACCCTTGGGTGATTTCCGGGCATCGAGCTGCATATATGCATCCTTTTTATCACCTGTTCATCTCAAATGGCCTATGTGGCTGTCGATAAAAGAAGTACGTTGCTGAAAATATAGGTGTTCATACAAGTGTGAGCTTAAAAGGTTGATGATAATGGGCCAGGAATCTTGGGCCTTTTGCACCATAGCCAGAATTATGTTCTTTAACCTTCAACGACATCCACCTTAATATCACCTGCTGTTTTAACGGTGCGACCAAGAAGCAATCCGGTGGGATGTATATGTCTTAAGACTCGACTCGTCAAAAAAAAAAACATTCAACAAGATTCTATATGCATTACAAAATTACAAACTATATGATTTTTTATGTTATTTCTACTTATTTTTTTGCTTAAATATGGTGAGCAACCAAAATATAAAGATAGATTGAAGTTACAAACCCACACGCGTGATCGTGTAATAGATACATTGGCTGTATGCCTGTATTGCAGGAGGAGTTTGATTAATGAAAGGGTCTGAGGTCCGTTTGAATTGAGCATATGAGATTTTTGTATAGTGAATAAAATAAAAGTTAAATAAAAATTAAAGATAATTATATAAGATTATAAATAAAACGTTTGGATGTATAAATAAGATTTATGTATACTTATGCTCAATCTAAACTAAACGGCTTCTGTTTTCTCCGCATGCTGGGGTTGAAAATATATGAAGTGAACCGCGTGCAAAAGCTTAACCAGACCAACTACTTATAGCAAAAACCAAAAAAATATGGACGTATGATGATATTCGATGCCCGCTACTCATCAGATTGGATGAGAAAAAGGACTGGAGATCTTCATTGGAAACACTTTTAAATCTAGCAAAATATAGTTTTATCTTCAAAATATTTATAAACCCCAGTGGCATCATTTGAGAATGCATTAAGGCACTCTGACCTCAAAGCTAGGATCAAAGAATAAAAACAAAGAAACCAAAGTTTGTATGGCCTCTCAAAAGCACAGGTTTAGGTGACAGACAACAGTGGTGACAGATTACCTAACAAGTAACCTACCACATGGACCCTTATTAGACAAATCACCTTTGTCAGATCCCATCATTCCTGTTATGTCATGGAGCCCACAAACTCATGAGATATCTCTCATTTCTACTACACCAATGCTGTCTCATTAGCATGCTCTCTCTCTCACTCTCTCACTCTCTTTTGGGGGAAGCATCACATGAATGAATAGGGTGAGGAGGACAAAGGCTGCGTCTATATCAGACAGCCTGTGAAGCAGGGTATCATGCCTAAGAACCTCCTGAACTCTGCAACAAAATAGAAAAAAAACACACACCGCATGTGATGAACTCATGGAACAACTTTTTATTAAATAGAATCCTTAGTATTCATTTTTTACACTTTAAACCTCATCCTATGTTTTTTTTATATAATAGAACCTCATACAACACATGTATAAACTAATACATATATAAACAATAATTATACACAATGTATAATAAAAAATTATATACATATTAATTTATACACGTTATCTCGGTCCTATCATAAAAAAAAAATATATGAAAGAGGATCCTAAAGTATAAAAAGTGAATATCGGTAACAAAAAGTTCTGAACTCATGCTTTTTGCATATGATAGCTTCCGCACTCGTGTAATTAGAATTGAGATGATCTCTTCCTAAAAAAATCCAAACTTGTGTGCCCAACTTTTGACCAATTTGATAGATTGAGTGGAAGGTAACCAAAAATGTCCATTTCAAAGGGTCAATACATCAAATTGCAATACTTTTTCAGTGCCAAGTCAGATTTGGGGGGAAAAAAAAGATTTAATAAAATATGGTTTCAACCAAATTGCATCTAAAAATACCAACCCATAGAAGACAAATAACTTATCCCTAGGGTCCCCCCTATTATTAATTAATTAAGCTTTTAGTTAACTAATTAAGCTTCATCCGCGTCCCTAAACCTACCCAATTTTTGCATCTAAAAACAATTCAAGTATTTGACTAATTCTACAACAACCAAAGATAATCGCACATCTTCTTAAAGATCTTCTTGGAGAAATTAAAATGAGCTCAATTTAAGGCTTTTGATTACCAAGAGAAGAAGAAGGATACCGGTGGGTGTTTATATCACATCATCATATCAGAAAAGGTTGAGGATCTTGATGACCACGCGGCGGCAGATCGGGCACTCCCCGCCACGTGTGCGGTGGATCTCGCCGGCGCACGGCCGGCAAAACGCGTGCCCGCACGGCACGAACGCCGCGCCCTTCTCCCTCTCCTCGCACGCGCCGCACACGAGCCACCTCCTCCGCTCCTCCTCCTCCATTTCCATCTCCGCCTCCTCCTCCTCGCCGGCGGCGGAGACGGCGACTCCGGGGCCGTCCGCCTCCTCTAAGAGCGCCAGCAGCGACACCCTGGCCGGGACCTCAGCCGCCACCGCCGGGGGCTCATCGGCCACCTCTGGATCGGCGGGCCTAGGGATTCCAATTCCCGCACGGGTGAGACGAAGCAGGAACCGGAGGGTCATCCACCGCCCGACTCCGGCGTCGCCTCCGGCATCATCGTCGGCGTCCTCGTCTCGGATGATCTCGAGGAGCGTCCTGCCGCTGGCGGAGTGGGAGGCGCCGTCCCCCTTGTTGTCGCAGGCGAGGAAGGAGGCGAGGGTGGCGGCGACGGGGGCGTCGAGGAGGTCGCGGAGGGTGGGGGAAGGGGGCGGGATCTCGCTGGCGGCGGCGTCCATGGGGAGTGGGTTATCGGACCCGCGGGGATCCGATAGGGAGAAGAGGAGATCGTATTGAAGAGGGGGAAGCCATGGTGGCTATAAAGAGGAGAGAGGAAGGTGGGGCCCGTGTTTTTGTTGGGAGTTGGTTACTTTGGAGCAACTGACTCTGTTATGACCACAAGGAGCTCACAAGTCAGAACAGTGAACAACTTTTATATATATGTTAAAAATAGGTCGCTCTTTCTAAGGTTTTTTTTACTTATTTATTCCTCAAAACTTCATAAATATCATATATATATATATATATATATATATATATATATATATATACACGTACAATTTTTGAACTTGCATACATACCGCTCAAAAGTTGAAAAAATAATAAACATTCCTCCGTTTACATATCTAACCTAACCATGATTTAAACTTGAGCTGGGCATGTGAAATTACTTAATTACCCCTGCTACATACTTAGGCTTACATGTTTAAACCCTCACCACGACGATAGTTTAGGGGCAATAGCGTTTTTTTACATTGCACTGTTAATGACGTTAGGAATATTCTCTACTTATTCTGTGAGGACCCGTTCCTCAAACCTAGCTCGACTGCGTAGGTTAGAGACCGTGCCATGTTGGCATGTTTACGCGTTAATCGCGATCAATTTGATCGCATTATTGCTTTTGGACTCCAAGGACAATTTGGTAAATTACACCTTGGCGGTTGGTTTCACACCTGCGTAGTGCACACACAGCTCTATGATTGATACATGTGCTTGTTAGAACCTTAGGCAAGTTTGGGATCGAAAGATCTAAGCTCGGGCGTGCGAAAGCTTGTCTTTAGGACAGCTGTCAGTCTTTAGGACAGCTGTCAGTCCAAACCGATCGATTGCTCCAGGGACCGATCGGTCGGATTCAATGTCCGCACCGCCTCTCACGTGTCCCGATAAAGACGCTGAACCGACATAGTCCGATCGATCGCTCCCTCAGCGACCGATCGGACTCGGGTCTATACGAACCGGCTCTGTTTTCTTTCTCTTCTTCTCTCTTCTTCGTTCTTTTGATCTGCGAGGAAGGCTTGATCCAGAGATTTAGGAAGGTTTCCAAGAGGTAGAGGAGCAGCTTTAGATCTCCTCTACACGGTTTAATCAAGGATTAAACGTAGATTAAGTGTAGTTAGGTAGGATTCTTCATTTAGCCTAGTTTTGTTGTTCTTTATTGATTGAATACTTATTTGCTAATTAAACTATGCTATATGATGTTTTTAAGTTTGATGAATATATGATTGAAGCTTGGTTGAATTTTGGTTTGATTTAAAACGGATTTAAGCAACTTTTCAGTAGTTTGTTCCCGGATTTTCTGATTTAATTAAAACAGCTATGCTTAAACTTTATTATAGAACTGTGAGTTCATGATCTCAGTTGATCTTCAACATGAACGTTTTAGATATCTGAGTTAGATTTCAATTCCAACTAGTTTCATATTTTTCAGATTTAAGTACGGGCTTTAGTGAATTAAATGGCAGGACTGTGCAGAATAGAGCAGTTACTTTAATTAGTGAAATTAAGTGGAAATTAGTTATCCAATTGATTTGATTTTTGGATATGGTAATCTTATTGACCTTTAGGGTTGATCTGCCAATTTTTGTTTTAATCCAAGGTATTTTCAAAGGGATTTTGAGTTGTTTAATGAATCTAAAAGTAAAGTGAAATTGTAGGTTTTTATCAAAAAACTTCATCCGATTGATCTTATTTTCGGATATGTGATTCGGGGTATGTCAATGAGTGGGCATATCAAGTTGCATGTTAATCAGACGGTTAGATCGAAAGTTAGGATTTTTCAAAGTTAGTAGTATCGTTAGCTTTAATTCGATAAATCGAGGCTTTTGATATTGTACCATATATATGTTTTTATATGTGTAGGCCTAGTGTGTGGCTTGTGGTTGAACCAAGAGGGTCACGCCCCTTGGGATGTGTAGAATAAAATATTCAACTGCTAGATTGCTTGGTTAGCTGAGGTTGTATCCACTTTGTAGAGTTTTGGTTGATGTCCCATGTTTGTCGTCGTAATGCCGAAATGTACTTGATTGATAATCTAATTTGTTGCTTAGTCTCGTCGGGACTTGTAGTCATGTGCGCCTATTTATCCGCTTATTCTAGACCCATGATATGCTCACCATCATTGGCGAGCTTTGTGCTACGTCTTGACCGTATATTATTTTTAACATATTGTTACATATATGAAACTAGGTGGTAGGTCCGTGCCACCTGGCACGGCTAACTGCCCGCCCCCACTATCTCTATTATAACTTACGCCACATCAGCCACTATCCTTTTTTTTGTTTATTTAACTATAATTTTATACCACGTGTATGCCATGTGTGTATAAGTTTATGACTCAGATGATGAGTCATAAAAGTAACTACCTTGGATCTTATAAGATAGATAAGTATGTATATTTAAAACTAATCTCCTTGCTTATGATTATAAGGATGTATATTTAAAACTAACCTAGGGAAGATGATAAAAATATACAAAGTTAACTTAGGAAAATATACATGTAAATAAACTAATATGAGGTAAACGGTTGTAACCGTTTTTGCTCCTTATAAGGTTGATGTTTATGGCTAAAATATGCCTATCTGAAGTTTCTGATAAGTTTCCATGTAGTTCCTATACTTTAAAAAAATTTGATTGAATCCCTCAGTTTTTGCGAACCGGCTTAATCTGGTCCTTCTGTCCAGACGTCGTTAGCTAGTCTAATGGAGCGGCGAAAACTACCATCAGCGCCGTCGCCTCCGTCGCGACTCCCCGGTGTCTCCTCCCTTTACGGCAATGAGGACGCTATCGACCTGATTCGGCTCCTGTGATGGAATCGCCGAAGAAAGCCGATGATAGAGAGATGAAGGAGGCGGAGGAGAAGGAGAAGAAGTGGTGCTCAGAGCTCGATCAATCACCGGAACCATGTTCGCCATGTCCTCGCCGCTGCTCCCTTCGTCTCTCCTCCTTCTCCTCCTCCTCGTCTTCCTCTCATGCTTCTCAAGCTCATCCTCCGCCTTCGTCGATGAAGCCAATATCCTCCAGGTCACCGGTCGCGTCGCCTACCGTCGCCTCGAGCGCCTGTTCCGCGCCTTCATCCAGACGTACGGGAAGCAGTACATCACGGCGGAGGAGTACGCCCACCGCCGCCATGTCCTCGCCGCTACTCCCTTCTTCTCTCCTCCTCCTCCTCTCATGTTTCTTAGGCTCATCCTCCGCCTCCGTTGATGAAGCCAATATCCTCCAGGTCACCGCCCGCGTCGCCCACCGTCGCCTCGAGCGCCAGTTCCGCGCCTTCATCCAGACGTACGGGAAGCAGTTCGTCACGGCAGAGGAGTACGCCCACCGCCTGGGGGTGTGAGGACCTGCCCCTCTTTTTCCTTTGGCTTGTTTTTGACCCAAGGGCAATTTGGGAAATTACGCCTTGGCGGTCGTTTCACACGGGGTGTGCACACACAGACCTTGTTTGGTGCTTGTGGTTGTTAGAAAGGTTAGGTGGACCCGAGGTTGGGGGTTCTGGGCTTGGGCCTGAGTCCCAGCCCAAGTTTGCCTTTCAGGGCATAGAAGATCGATCACCTTGGGGTGAAGATCGATCCTGTTGCTAGCAGGATCGATCATGCATGCAAGGATGATCGATCCTACGTGTACCTGGAAGTCTTTGTCGGTGGCTTTCGAAGGACGGCCACCGCGGTGGCCGTCGCTTCCCCTGTCAGGGGAGGGGAGACTTTTGCTCCCCTCATTTGCCTTTCCCGCGGTTTCTCCGGCTTTCCTCGGCCTTACCCCCTTCCCCTCCCCCTCCTTTCTTCCCCTCTTCTTCTTCTTTCCCGCGGATGCTCTGCTTCTTCCCCTGTTCCGACCGCCCCTTTCTCTCCTCCGTTCTTCCTCCTCCGGCCACCTCTCCTGGAGCTTGAAGGCTCGTTGGGTTCGTGGCGAGGTGAGGAAGATCCCTGGCTTGGCTTCGTGGATCGAAGCTGCTATGAGGAGGTAGGGATCCCACTCCAAACTCCGGCTAGCTTTGAGGGTTTAAATCCGAGTTTTGTTCTTGATAGATCTCCTTGTGGAGATGTTGGTTTCCGGTTTTGAGGCCTTGAGTAGCCTCGTGGTACTCAGCTCTACCAACCCACCAAGTTTGGTGAGGTTTGGTTGTGTTTTCCGGCGGTTCTCCGGCCGGAAGCACGCCGGAACCCATCTTTGGGTGATCGATCCTTCTGGGAGGAAGGATCGATCCTCTGGTGTGGGCTTGCTGCGCCCAGCACATGATCGATCTTCTTATGGGAGGAGATCGATCATGGGGCCTGGGTAAGCATGGTTACCCTTCGTCCCGAGAGTGATCGATCCTCCTGGGAGGAGTGATCGATCTTCTTTGGCTCGTCAGCGAGGGAAACTCACTGTTGCTTGGATGATCGATCCTTCCCTTGGTGAGGATCGATCCTTCAGCAGCAGAGAGTGTTTTCAAGAGTTTTGCCCGCGGGGCTTCGCATGTATGTGGTTTTTATGTTTTTTTTTACCCTCGGGGTTGATCCTGTAATGAATCATGCTTAAATGTTATAGCTTTGTGGTTGAACCGAGAGGGTGATGTCTCTCGGGATGAGTAGTATAAATGGGCCGAAGGTGTGTCCTTGGTATGATGTTTGTTATTGCTTTACTTATTCTTATCCTGCCTTGCTTCCTGAGCATTAGACATGCTAGGTTAGACTGGGTGGGGTTGACCCGTGGACTCCGATGATCAATGATTAAGTGGTTGACGCCATTACCCCGGTAAGGGTGTCCTACAAGTATCGCCCGGTCCACCCCGTGTCAAGGACCGTCGGAGGTAGTCCAGTCTTTGAGCAGTGGCTATCGGAGGGACGTAGGTTGGACTGGAACCCTGGGGGGGGGGAGGACATCGATGGGATCGATGGACTCCCTGGCTAGGCTTAGTCTTGGGTCAGGAGTTAGGGGTGATGTTGGCTCTGTGGATTGGAGTACTGAGAGATGGTAGTCCTAACCTCGGTCGTTCCGCCAAGTGTGGAGATCCCGCTTGGGGAAGGGTGTCCTACCAGTAGCGTCATGTCCACCCTGTGTCAGGGATTGTCGGAGTTGCCCACCCCTGAGCAGTGGTTGTCGGAGGGGCGTACTTGGGACAGGAATCCTTCGGGTTAGGGACGGGATTTATGGGGTCCTTGGCAAGCCTCAGTACTTGGCCTCAGGGTTGGTTCGTTGGGTTTGCCTTCTTAGCGAGGGTGGTAGAGTAGGACCCTGCTGAGCTGTTGCTCATGCCTACCTGGACTGTGTTTGTTGCAGGTGCAGGTGGCCACTCTGTTCCCGTGTTGCCCCCGCGGCCGTCTCGTGGCTGTGCGCCGGGTCCTGACCATGTCTGAGGGTCAGGATGGTTTTGTTTGCGCCTTCGCGGAGACCCCGGTGGGTGTTGTAGTTTCTTTTTGGGGACTGTTGATCCCTTGTAGCATGTTGTACTAAACTCTGTTTAACGCTATTATTACCGTTTTGTAATAGTTGTTAATAGATGTAGTTTGCGTGCTTCCGCTTGTGCCTGTTGGCAGCTGTTTCCGCCAGCTGGCCGTAGTCTCAACTGTTTCCGCCAGTTGAGGCTGTGGTTGTAGGCTTCTCCCCCTCGCGTCCCCGGCCCGGGTGCGCTCTGCGGGTTGGGGCACGACAGGGTGTCGCGCCCCGACCCGCAGAGCGCACCCGGGCCGGGACACGAGGGGGGAAAAACGAACACCACAACCACTAGCCTCAACTGGCGGAAACAGTTGAGACTAAGGCCCAGCTGGCGGAAACAGCTGGACAGCACAGAGAAAGAGCGGAAGCAAGCTACTAAACCACAGCTATTAACATTTATTACAAAAACGGTAATAAAAGAGTTAACAGAGTTTAGTACAGCAAACCACAAGGGATCAACAGTCCCCAAAAAGAAACAGCAACACCCACCGGGGTCTCCGCGAAGGCACACACGAACCCATCCTGACCCTCAGACATGGTCAGGATCCGGCCCGCTGCCACGAGACGACCGAGGGGGTAACACTGGGACAGAGCGGCCACCTGCACCTGCAACAAACACAGTCCAGGTAGGCATGAGCAACAGCTCAGCAGGGTCCTACTCTACAACTCCCACACACACAAGGGTAAAGCAACCGGACACACTCTGATGCCAAATACCGAGGCTTGCCAAGGATCCCACAATCCCATCAATAACCCGAAGGGTTCCTGTCCTAGGTGCGTATCTCCGATAACGCCACTGCTCAGGGGTGGGCAACTCCGACATTCCCTGACACAGGGTGGACACGACGCAACCAGTAGGACCCCCTTCTCCAAGCGGGATCTCCGCACTTGGCGGAACAACCGAAGTTAAGACTACCATCACTCGGTACTCTAAGCAGCAGAGTCAACACCCACCCAACCTATCCTAGCATGTCTAATGCACAGGAAAAAGGGCAGGATAAGTATGATAAAGCTGTAAACAAACAACACAGCAAGGGCACACCTTCGGCCCATTTATACTAAACACTCCCGAGGGTCATGACTCCCTCGGTTCACCACAAAGCGGTAAGGGCACACCGACAGCCCATTTATTCTACACACCTGGGAGGCATCACCCTCCCAGTTCAACCACAAAGCGATGAGCATTCATACATAAATCATTACAGGATAAACCCTGAGGGTAAAACCGTAAAAAGTCACTTGCATGCGAAGCCCCGCGGGCAAAACTCTTGAAAACCCTCTCTGCTACTGAAGGATCGATCCTTACCAAGGGAAGGATCGATCATCCAAGCAACAGTGAGCTTCCCTCGCTGTCGAGCCAAAGAAGATCGATCATTCCTCCTAGGGAGATCGATCTCTTTGGTGACAGAGGGCATTCTTCCAGTCGCACCAGGGAAGATCGATCCTTCCTCCCAGAAAGATCGATCATTCTCGGGACGAAGGGTAACCATGCTTACCCAGGCCCCATGATCGATCTCCTCCCATAAGAAGATCCATCATGTGCTGGGCGCAGCAAGCCCACACCAGAGGACCGATCCTTCCTCCCAGAAGGATCGATCACCCAAAGATGGGTTCCGGCGTGCTTCCGGCCGGAGAACCGCCGGAAAACACAACCAAACCCCACCAAACTTGGTGGGTTGGTAGATCTGAGTACAACGAGGCTACTCAAGGCCTCAAAACCGGGAAAGAACAACTCCACAAGGAGATCTAAGCAAAACAAAACCCGGATACAAAACCCTCAAACAGCCGGAGTTTAGAAGAAGACCCTACCTCCTCAGAGCAGCTTCGATCCACGAAGACTAGCCACGGATCTTCCTCGCCTCGCCACGAACCCAACGAGCCTTCAAGCTCCAGGAGAGGTGGCCGGAGGAGGAAGAACGGAGGAGAGAAAGGAGCGGTCGGAACAGGGGAAGAAGCAGAGCATTCGCGGGAAAGAAGAAGAAGAAGGGAAGGAAGGAGGGGGAGGGGAAGGGGGTAAGGCCGGGGAAAGCCGGAGAAACCGCGGGAAAGGCAAATGAGGGGAGCAAAAGTCTCCCCTCCCCTGACAGGGGAAGTGACGGCCACCGCGGTGGCCGTCCTTCGAAAGCCACCGACAAAGACTTCCAGGCACACGTAGGATCGATCATCCTTGCATGCATGATCGATCCTGCTAGCAACAGGATCGATCTTCACCCCAAGGTGATCGATCTTCTGTGCCCTGAAAGGCAAACTTGGGCAGGGACCCAGGCCCAAGTCCAGAACCCCCAACCTCGGGTCCACCTAACCTTTCTAAACAAACACAAGTATCAAACAAGGTCTGTGTGTGCTCAACCAGTGTGAAACGACCGCCAAGGCGCAATTTCCCAAATTGCCCTTGGGGTAAACAACAAGCCGAAGGGATGGAGGGACGGGTCCTCACACAGGGGGTGTTCGCCAGAAACTTAGCAAGGGCAGCGGAGCACCAGGCGCTGAACCCCACCGCGAAGTACGAGATGACCCCCTTCTCCGACCTCACCCCGGAGGAGTTCCGTGACGGAGTACGACATCACCAAGATGATGGAGACGGAGGGGCTACTGGTGAGCTTCGATTGGAGAGAGAAGGGGATGGAGAGAGGAGAGAGAGCTAGTAGATGGACTGTCAAAATAAATTAAAATTGACCCGATTTGACCGGTTTGTGATCCGATTCGGCCGAGCCGACGTTAGATCGGTAGATGGTGCATGGACGGAGGACCAGATTAAGTCAATTCGCTAAAAGCTCATGGATTCAATAAAAATTTTTTAAAGTATAGAGACTATGTAAAAACTTGTCAGAAACCTTAGAGATTAAAGTCATATTTTAGCCAAATCTTTATTATGTGTGTGTGAGCATACATGTAATTGATTGGATTATATGCATTCTAGGCTAGGTGTGGGTGATGGGTTGATCGTCGATTCGAGGGCTCGCACAGCTCGGATCTAGCCGTAACACCGAGGCTGGGTAGCAAGATCTAGGACTGAATTGTTATGATAATATGATGTTATCGAGGTTATTATCTAGTTGGTTGTAATTACTCTGATCGAGATGTAGAGGTCGTCTTAAGTTTCAGGCTTAGTCTCAGTTTCAGTAGGGGAAGTTACGTACCGCTCTGGGTTCTACCCTTGTTATTTCAGCGTTTGAGCGCTTGGTTTGAGAGGGACGACTGTTGACAATGGAGGTCATCAGAGTACGTGCCCTGAGGTAGGCGGTAGACGTAATGTGTATTTTTCCCCTAGAGATGAGGTGGAATCTGGGAATTTACTGTCTCCCTTCATATGTGAGTGTCGTATTATAGAATTCTACTGCGCTTATCACTCACTCCTAACCGGGCTGCGTTTTACAAGTGTAGACGTCAACTCATCTTCTGTAGCACCCGTTGGACAGGCACTTGGTGATCCGTCGACCTCTGGAGGTGTTTGAGGACATGGGGTCCAGTTTCCCTTTTTGGATGACATAAATGTAAAATTTCCATATGTGAGGATTTTGATAGTTTTATATATATCTTTTGAGGATCAGTTGCGTCAGAATTTTATCTTATATTAGATATAATCATTTTGACCACAAATTAATTGTTTAATATATATGTGTTATTTTATTATAAAAACGCGCAAGTGATGGATTGAATAGATTATGAACCCTCACCCCCCGGACCAGATGGGTTTTCTGGGTCAGGGTGTGACAGATTCGCCGGCAAGTAACCCGCGGGGTATGTTTATCATTTTTACAAGTTTTGAGGAATATATATGTAAGCTCAAAGAATATATGGGTATATATGATATTTATGAAGTTTTGAAGGATACATAAGTGAAAAACCCTTTTTTAAAATATAAAAATATCCCCTCTCCTGTCCTAATCCTAAAACTATTTTGTGGAAACACCCACCTTATTTATGTTTGTGTATTGGGCCTTCGCTTATTGCTTTTTATTTGCAAAATACCACTGCCTCGTTTGGTATGGGGTTAGGTTATTCCGGGTTAAGGAATTTTGGAGTTAGAAAAAGTGGAAATAAAATAGTAATGATTACAATGATTACTTGGAATAAGAAAAAGTAGAGTGGTAATAGTAAATGGAATGATGATAAATGAGTAATGATTACTTTAGATAGAAAAATATGTTTGACAATAAGTATGAGAATATTCCCCCCTTATTCCCAAATAAAAAAAAGGCCATAGGGTTGATTTTCTAGCGAAGAAAAGGAATTTTTTAAGATATTATGTTTGAAAAATACTTAAAGGCAAATGTTCCAACTGCAGTTTTCATTCCATGGGGGCTGAATTTGTCTCGGAATAAATTAATCAATCAATTAAGGATAAATTTATCATTCAAGGGTATTTTGGTCATTATTTGTCGAGCAGATCAAAAAATTATGAAACATTAGTAGACACCCCTATTGTTATATCACTATTGAGCGTTGGTTTGTGTACATACCCACGTGGATGTGTAGATGTGTATTACACATGCCACGAATCGGTAGTGGGATATCGATTCTCTCTTCTAATCCATCGGTAGTGAGCTATTGATTCAGTAGCTCATTACCGATTGAATTATTCATCTAGTCCATCGGTAGTGAGATATCGATGGAATATAGCAATCAATCGGTAGCTCATTACCGATACAATTCAATCGGTAGTCCACTACCGATTGAATTGATCTAGTCCATCGTTAGACAAATTGTTGCGATTGAAGTTTCAGGATCAGTTGATTATGCCGGTGCGTGTGCCGGTTAAGGTTGACAGTGCATCTAACTGCTACCGATGGATTAGATCAATGAATCGGTAGTGGACTATCGATTCTTGGCATGTGCAATGTACTGATTCTATCATCCACTACCGATGGACTAGATCAATGAATCGGTAGTGGACTACCGATTGAATTGTACCGGTAATGAGTTACCGATTGGTTGATATATTCCATCAGTATCTTACTACCGATGGATTAGAAGAAAAAATCAGTATCCTGCTACCGATTCACGGCATTCCTACTACCGATTCACGACATGTTTAATACGCATGCCACGTCCACGTGGACATGCACATAAACCGGCGCTCAAACTTTATTCATCAGTATTCTATTGAATTCAAGTTCGGCCGATCACAATTAATGACCAATCAAGGATAATTTGGTCCTTTTAAAATAAATAGGATCAATTCAATTTAACAAAACATTAGTAGAGGGCTACTGCAAAGAATACAAATAAGATAGCGGGAAAAATACAAATACCGATCAGGCAGAGGGTTTTTCACAGTATAGCTAATTAGCTATGAGGTACAGGGGCTATATGTAAAAAAAAAAAAAAAAAAAAAAAAAAACCACCGTTATTGATGTAATTCAAGAAATGACAATATGAGATGGCATTCTACATGGCATCCTACATGGACAAAAACCAATATTAGCCGTTGAAAAGCAGGATTTTTTTAAAATTTCTCCTCCACCACCGGTTACGATTGGAGGTGTTATGTGCCATGAAGGATGCTGCGGAGTATTCTGAGATTTTTTTAAAGTCATAAAATTTGACATGCTAGGACATGATATGAATGCCAAATACGATTGCCACGTCATCACGCCACATAGGATGTTATATCGTGTTGCGATGCAAGTATTACTACATGGAGGCATGAGTTTGAAAATTCTGCTTGGTTTGATCACTTCCTACCTAAGCTTCATTTCAAAAGCCTATTAATTAATTCCAAGATCATGAGTCAATAATTGCTTGATTTCCCACAATATCGCTATAATGTGATACCGGATGCAAAAAAACCGCCTAAAAGAAAAAAAAAAATTGAAGCCAGCTAAGCCCTTGTTTGTCCCTTATCCTCACTCTTATCCTCATTACTACTTATCCATATTCCACATGCCACTACCACTCTATTTTTTCCTATCTTAAAATCCCTTAATCCCTTAACCCGAAATAAGCTATCCCACACCAAACGGAGGCTAAGAGACTTATAGAAAAGTGTATACGACCCACGTAAGTTGGTCTAACTACTACTTGACATGGCTTAATTCCTTGTTTATACGATAAGATTCATGCATAAAATAGGATTAGTTCCTCATACTTATTAGCTTAACCAAACCAGAGCCAATTAAATCCAGTTTATTTATAAAAAAAAAATTAAGCCTTAAAAAAAGAACACCAATTTCATGCTCATTTATACCTGTTTAAATACAAGCTCAAGTTCACACCAATAACAACCCCACCCAGGAGGCTTATTAGTTAATCCAAATATCCAAGAAACATGGTTTTTTCCACAAAGTAAGCAGAATTTAACTGGTAAATAAATCTGGCATTCATAAGCCATGAATTGAATGCTACAAAAAATTTAACAATGTTTCAGAGCACCGAACAAGTAATCCGAAAACGATATGTAAATAAGAGACTGTGAACACTAGAATTTTGAGTAAAAAATGAACCACATAAGCAAAAACTTTGAACCAGGTATTTGGTACACAAGGCTTTGATCTCCACATATCATAAATTAATGATTCGAGAAACCATGTTACATGTCAAAAAATGGGTGTCAACCCATGGCCAGCAAATTTCTTAACCTTAATGAGTTTTCTATATCAATAGAACCCTTCTTTCTAAAGAATAAAATTACCTCAATGTTTACACTCTCCGACAGCTTGGCAGGAATGATTTCCCCACAACAATGCTTGTTTTCACACTTTCTCCGAACTTCTTCATCTTTCTTCTTTCTTCTGCAAGTGAGTTTGTCACGTATGGAAAAGGAGAACTTAGCCTTGAACTCTTTCATAGAACAAAATGTAGGCTTCACTCTGCAAGACTTCAGACAGGGAAGTCTCACGAACTTGAGCATCGCTAGCATAAAACCAGGTGGAACCTGAGCATTTCTGAGCCTTGCCTTTGCCTCTTTCACCTCTAACATAAGCTATATAATGTCCTCCTGTCATGCCACCTGAATGCTCCACTACCCCAAGTAGGCGGTAAGAACACTTGCCCTTCTCCTCACACCTGCAGGGAGATATAAATTATGTTGGCTTGTTTTCTAAAGCCTGTAAAACTGTATGAGTGGCTTGAAGGTTATGTTAGTTCATCACATTTCAATTCCAACTTCAATAAAAAAAAACATCTCCCTTAGCATACACTATTTCAACAGTTAACTCAAAATTGCAGATCTTCTGAAGATGACTCCATTGTATCTATTGACATGAAAAACCTACCCAGATTAGACACATCCAGCTCAACCTAGGGATCCAAGCGCAATTCGGTCTCCTTGAGGGTCGAGACACAGATTCAAACGGAAACCTAAAGGGTTTGAATCTCATGATCATCCTAAACATGCATCTAATGCACAAAATGACGATCACATGCACAATATCAAAACACAACCATGCATCTAATCTGCCCTCTTTGAAATTAAGCACAGAAATTACTGAGTAGCACAATTGCAGGCTACCAATATTACATAGTATTTGCGTGTTGAAGAATTTTCCCTAGATCAGTCATTTAGCTCTGGTGACTTTTGGGACAGGCAACGCCATTAAAGAGACAAGTCTAGGACGAGGTTATCATAGGTTTGTAGACTATGCTCCTTAACCATGATGTTTACACCAAAGAAAGCACCAGATCTAAGAATGCCAATCTAACTTTCCAAAATTAAATCTCATAACGATTTCTATGAGTTTAGCAGATCGATGCATATTTTAAGCTCCTTTTGCATCTACCTTGGAGCGCAAGAGTGAAGCTGGATATGCCTCAATGTATTCTCATGGATCTCAAACAATTCCAGACAAGCAATTAATGAGTTAGATATTCCTGGACATTGATCCACTACATGGAAGGTTATACTTTTCTCAGACACTACTTTTGAGGAACATTGACAATAAAGTTTCTGGACCTACATATGGACAGATTGAATAAGCACAAGCAGTGACAAAATTGAACAGGAAAAAAATTATGTCAAAACCAAAGCTCCACCTTAAAGCCTCTGACAAATTTGAATTTTGAAATTCTGCTAGGACCTCAACATTTTTTTGCTTCACCTTCATTATCATCATCAACCACGTTTCCTAGAGATTCAATACTCTGAACATCATAGGCCAAAACACCATTCATTTCAAAAGCGCACACTTATGGTTTGAGCAGGATATTGGCAAAGTGCTTATCTGTCCATTCGTTTTTGAGAAATCTGTGTTGAGAATAACTTCAATTCTTTATTCTCTCATTTTGGCAATAGTCTGCTATCTATAAGAAGAGCAAAGCTTATCTCTGATTCATTAGTAAGCATTTGTAAATTCTTACCCCTACTGTCCTTTTGTTATATTTCAAATGTAGTACTCTATATAGAACAACATTCATTAGGTTATATCGTTCTACTTACATCAGCATGCTTTCGGTGTCAGTTTATTTGTAGCCTCCAGAATCCCAATTCTGCCATAGAAGGCTGATCCAGTTAATGGGTGTTTTGGTCTGACCAACTTGACTTGATTATGTTTAACAAAAAAGAAAATACAGATGACAGATGCCATGAAATTTGGTACTTTACTACTTTATATGAATTTAGTAACATCACAATTTTGATTTTCCCTATAGCCTTATATTCTTTGCGTCAAGCATCTCATGTCACTGCTAAAACAAATAAAGCAGCAACCAGAAGTGTTTCGAATGGATAACTTAGCTTAAGGAGGAAATGTAATACTATAGGAGTCATCATATTCTCATGAATTTTGAAAGAAGGTAGTAGAAGGAATAGGATATCAAACAGCAGGAATACTATCTAGATCACTTTTGAATGAAAGGTAAATGGGCAGTATGTTAGCAAGAAATGTATGTCACAAAGGACTGTACACCCAAGACCACCAAATTCAAGAAGAAAGATGAAAACAAAATTGAACTGTGAAGTCGACATATGAGACTAGAAATCAGCAGAATACCTGGGATCCATGTATGGTTGTAAATCGAGTGTCTCTTGGAAGCTTACGTGACCCCTCAACTTACTCAAGCGGCCACGTGCATCTTGGCTGAATCTTTTTAAATGAATTGTTAAAATAGGTGGGGCACTACTAATTAGTATCCTTTTAGTTGCATCACGCATAACCTTCTTACTTCCAAGCCTGACCTTCTGCCCTTCACTATCATCCACTGAATGCACTTTACCCGACAACCGCAAACCTCTCTTCCTGCCTCTCTTGATGGCAGTAAAGTTGTCATTCTCACAGGAGCTAGCCAACTTTTCCTCCTTATCAGGCAAGCTACTCGTAGCAGCCACAAAAACTTGTCCACTAAGGTCTACACCGTTTGACTCGCCCAGGCTACAGGATCCGTTTTCACGCCGGCCTGATAGCGAGGAAGTAGTATCATTGTAAGGATCCTTTGCTAAAGTATCAGGGCCAATAGCCTGATGATCAGATAACACTAAACTGTTCTCTGCTTCTCCATCTTGGCATGTCGTTCCATCTACGGTCATTTCAGGAGATGCACGGGTAGCATTCAGTTGCATATTGGAATCATCATCAGTACTTTCCTTGTGTAGGAATGGATCTTCAGGCATAATTGTTGCCTCCCCATTATTTAAAACCTTGACCTCAGTAGAATCTGCATGATCCAGTTCCGAATTGGATGGTGCCATATTACTGTTGACTTCAAATCTATCTGCTTGACACATTGTTGCTTCTGGCTGATCAGGCATCGCAACATCTTGTACTTCACCTTTGCTATGTCCCATATGCCCGCTTTCCGAAGTCTCAGAACAACGCTCACAATGCCATGCATGCTCATCAGTCAAAAGTTCTGGTTTTGTGAACAGGGCCAAGCAACTGTTAATAGATACTGTTGCATCAGTGTTGTCAACCTCCTCCTGATTAGACTCACAACTGCTATTACCAGCCAACAAATTCGTGTCTATCTCATCGCCCACAACAGTTACTGTCTGGGCATCAGAAGTAGTTTCTATTTCATTAAACAATTCTCCAAAGCCATCAAATTCAGCTTCTGTTTGCTCACATCCATCAACACCAGTGGTCTGCACAGTTGTTCCATCTGCTGAACCATCAAGTTCTGCACAGTTCTCCAAATCCAAAATTTCCCCATTTGCACCACATGTTGCTACCCCATGTGTCTCCTCACTGGTGGAAGCTACATCTTTGTAGGGAAGCAGTATAACACCGGAACCTTCAACGCATGAAGAAGGAATCTCATGTGTTAGAGACACATCCCCGCAGATATCTGCAGATGGATTTGGCTCCTCAGGACAGGTGCTTACTGACATGTCTGAGGTGCATTTTATGTTCTCATCATTATTGGAAACCTGCGCACTGTCAGAAGGCTGAACAACAGAAATCTCAAAATCTTGGGTAACTGAATCAGACGTGTCTTGTGTCATACTAGGTTCGAGATAGTCCAACCATGAGAAGTTGCATTGCGCTTCAGATGTAGCTATTGGTTCTTTATCGGGCTTGGGAACAGTAAGTTCACTAGGTTCTGTGGTAACACTAGAAGTTTCTGCCCTCTGGTGTGCAGTAACAGAAGATCTTTTAAGAGTACCCTTTTCTCGAAACCTCCGGCTTCTATTCCCATCCTTCAACGCAGGCTTAGCCTGCCTCCTTGGAGGTGTTAGAACCTTTTTGGCTGGCGGCTTCTTTGAAGGCACGGGCAATGAGAGGTCTAAAAACGGTTCCTGCACTATCGAAGTATGGCCACATTCGACACATGATACTGTACTAGATAGCTGGCCCCCAAAGATGGCATCCACAAAAGTAGCTCCTGAACTGGAAGTAGTCTTTTCATTCTCATCAGAAGATGACTCTGATTTTCTCATACTTGTTTCTTCCATAGACAACCCATCGAGCAAGCAACGAAGCAATTCGTGGCTATCTTGCTGTTGGTACCCCCTGAATTGTGGTGCCTTGGCACAAATGCAACCGAAAAGCTGTTTAGAAGTTAAAACACCTCTAGAATCAGCTGCAACACTCGTTTCCATGAACAGTATCTTCAATGCCATAGTCAGAGGCCCAGCGGGTATGTCCAATCTCACCAGATAGTCCCGTAAAATATCAATTCCAAACAGATTCTGCATCACCGAATTAAAGAAACAGGTGTTCCCAAGGTTCGCTAGCCCTCTAACGAGGTGCCCTTTCATGCTCTCGACAGCAAAACCCCCCCCTCCATTCTCCATACCCTTCACTTGCTCCAAATTACCACTGGAACCCTCCTCCATTGAAATGTTTGTTTCTCCATTCACCACTGCTGGCAATTCTATTGGGATTGCCGCATTACAAGAATAGCACCAAGAGACAAGAGGGTCATCAGATCGCACGGCCCAATGATGCCGCTCCTGCTTCGCATGCCGCCGGGAATGGCCATACGGCTCCGAGACACTCACTGCTCCTCCACAAAAATGTCTATTGCAATCCAAGCACACCCAGGTAAAATTCGACGCCGACTTCGCCTCGGCCCCCCTCGCCCCAACTTTCTTCTTATGCTGCTTACCCTTCTCCTTACTCCCTCTCTTGTCTTGTGGTTCGTCCCTACAATGCTCGCATGCCGTAATGACATCCAAGGACGATTGGATTCCTAAAAGAACCCTGTTCAACTCATCCGTTCCTTTACTATAATGATCACAAGCATCCTTAACCTTCCCTCCCTCCTCCTCGGCATCAGCCTTCCCCTTGCCGGGCTCCACGGACGAGCGGGGATGAAACTTCCTGGGGCTCCGGGCCTTGTTCTTCAGCTTTTTCCCCATTAAATCTCAACCAAAACCACAAGAAATCCAATAAAATCCAAAACACCACGCCTAAAAACTCAATCTTCCGCAAAATAACGCGGAGATTGGGAGAACCCAGATGCGAAAATCGCGATTTCTGCCAAAAAAAATGGAGAAAAAAGGATTTCCAAGCGATCGGATACTTAAATAAAGAGGAAAGTTAAAGTTTTGGGTAAACCTAACGATTCAAAGAATGGTTTTGTACCTGGAAAAGAACAGGAATACGATTGAAAAGAATGGAATCGAGTGATCGATCCTCCTCCGATTGAGGGATATGGGAAGCTTGTGGATTTGGTACTCCACCTGAGAGAGGGAGAGAAGCTACTCTACAGGTTTTATTTAGAAGACTGCTTTGGAGTTTTTAACTTTATAGGAGGGCTTAATAGCAAAAGTTTGCATATGTGTAACTAGAGCTAATTATGTGGATTAGGGCTCCTAAACCCTAATTTGATCGTTTTCCTATTCGTAGTGGGGTTGGGATTTTCCTAGGATTTCATCTAGGGGTGCGTTTGGTTGCGGGATAGGCTATTCCGAGATTAGAGGGAATAGGAATTGGTAACCTGGGAAAAGTAGTGGGATATGTATGGTATTTTGTTAAAAAGTAGTGATAAATTAGTAATGTTTAGTTAAAAAAGTAGGGATAAAGTTGATATGATTGGTTGAAAAGTAAGGATGATGAAGTAATGATTGGTTGAAAAGTGAAAAAGTAAGGATAAAGTTGATGTGATTGGTTAAAAAGTAGGGATGATGAAGTAATGATTGGTTGAAAAGTAGGGATAAAATAGAGATAAAGTGGGGATAGAAATAGGGATAAAAGTAGGAATAAAAATGGAGATTAGATGGTGTTTGGCTGCAATGCAGGGATAAAATGGGTTTATCCCGGGATAGGGATTTTCTATCCCCCAACCAAACGGGTTAGGGTTTTATTTTCAGAAAAATAAAATTTTTCAGTAAATGAGTGTATCGTGCAAATAAAAAAAGATTAGTAAGGGAGGTTGATGAGGTTGGATGTTAATTTAATGTGGAGATTTAACGTCAAGTAGTTTAGAGTATCCGCATCAACTCTCCTTTACATATTCTCTAGGGCATGTTTGGATACCGCGGTATCTAAGCCCGCGGATTCCGCCCCGGCGTCCGCACGAATTGCGCGAACACCGAAATCGGGATCCGCCGCGGGATCAAAACGGATGGATCCCACGGATTGGAATCCGCGCGTCCCCGAATCCCGCGGATCCGCGGGATCCGAGGCGCGCCAAACAACCCCTAAATTACAGTAAAAAAAATCATTTTTTTAGTTTACTGATTCTTCATCCAACAATACTTCACATCAGTTACTCTGGTCATTCTCTATATCACTTAAATATTCATACTTTTATTATTTCTTTATATATTTTATTTATTATTTATTGGTCATATTATATTCATAAATATATTTGAGAATAGTCATATATTCAAATAACTATATAATAGTAATATATATTAAATAAAAAATTGAAAATCTTAATGTATTATTATTTCTTATTCGTCGTAGAATATGGGTTTGGAGAAGAGATAAATGGATAAATGTGTTTTGAGAATATTTTTTTGAAAAGTAAATAAGTCACTTTTTATTATTAAATAACTATAGAATAGTAATTTGTTATTACTTGAAATTATTAGAATATGAAAATCATAATATCTTATTATTTCTTATTCATTAGACAAGATGGGTTTGGATAAAAGATAGAAAAAGAAAAAATAGATTTGGATAAAGGATTAGAAAATACAAAAAATTCATATTATATGATTAAATAGTGGATACAGTTGCTATAATCATACTCTACGATTAGAGTATCATTATAGCAATTTCTAGTTTACAGCATTCATCACAAGGGCTGATGTAAACTATTTTTTGACCAAACGTGCACCCGTAGCTCCTCTACTTTAGAGTATTTGGCCCTATTTACAAGAGCTGATGCTCTTAGTAAATGATTTTTTAAGTGTAAATTAGTAAAATTCTTCTCTTTCCAATTCAATACTGTTCCTTCTCTCATCTCTAATTGGACAATCGGGAGCTGAAGTTGCTTGGGATAATATCAAGAAAATCAAATCAAGGACTACCGTGTCAATACGATTCATGTCGTCGTCTTCTTCTGATATTTGTAAAGAAGATTATGTGGAGATTAAAAAACGTACTTATTGTAATATGATTGACTAGATCAGAACTCTGAATTTTTTATTTAGCTAATGATTCTTTAGGTGCAATTATATAAGGCAAAAGACAAGTGCTGATCGATCTTATCTTTTACCTTGGCTTCTGGTGGGCAAAAACTCCTGGCCCATTGGACGGCTTCACATGCCTTCGGTTGTGACTTGTGATTGCGACGCTGTGCTGTGCCGTATGGTGAACTCCGCGCTGTCTCCAGGGCGGCGCAGGAGGGCTTGGATCGTGGCATTCGTGATGTGCATGTAGAGCGCGATTCTCAGGCTGCTGTTAGCTTGGTGGATGCCCGATTCCCGGCGTCGCTGGAGTTACGTCCTATTTTGCTTGATATATGGCGCAAGGTGGGTTGACTTCGAAGCTTCAGGTTGCTCCATATTCCTTGAGAAGATAATGCAAGGGTTGATGACGTAGCTGCTCAAGCTACGGTATTAGCTGCTGATTTATTTATGGGCCAGCCAGGAGTCTTCTGCTCCTGTGTCTGGGGCGTTACTTGGCCAGATCTAGTTACTAGTACCTTTGTTCTTAGCCTTCGCACTCTAGCTTCTCGAGAAAAAAAAAAAAGAACGAGAAAACCAAAGGTCCAAAGTCCCTCACAAAGAGGATTCAAATGCAAGAAATCACACAGGTTAAGCTTTTACCACTATGCTGGGAACAAGAACATATATGTACTGTTTGGTTGTGGGATAATCTATCTCGGGTTCAGAGATGATATGGATTAATATGATGGGATAAGTTGTGTGATAAAAGTTATTTCATTTTGGTGTTTGATTGAATAATATGGATAATGAAGTAATGATTATTTGTGATAAGTAAATGATGTTTGGATGAAAAATGTAGAATAGAAATATGAATTTATGAGATGGAAAGTAAATTCCACTTTTGAATTTTTTATGGGACATATTGGTGGTTTAATTAATAATATAATAATACATATAATATTCACATTGGCTTTAATAAATTACTTAATAATATGATAATACATATAATATGACAAGTGTATAATTTAATTAATAATATTTTCACGTTTTATTAATTTTATGATGCATATATATTCAACTTAACTTTTAAATAACATATTCGACATAATAAACCTGAATATATTATAATAAAAATATAATATTACCACCCCACCAGTCCTATTCAATGCCTCCAGCGGCGAATCCCTCTCATATCAACACCCGCTTATTTGCCATCTCCAACGGACGCCCGCTCCTCCACCACCGTCGGCATCGATATCTGCCCGTCCTCCACCGGGTCGTATGGATCAGCGGTGTTGTGGGCGTTCTTGCCAGCGCGTGGCTGCTGGCTATGTACACGTGGCCTCCACCTACGACGGACGCGAAGAAGGATCGCATCGCCACGTGGCATAGCATGGTGATGTGGCACGGTCATACACATCAATGCATCCCATGTGAGGCCATTTATATTAATATAATAATATTGTTTTAATATATACTATTAAAATAATATATATTGCATGATGTGGATCAATCATGATATGACCACGTGACATGTGGACCCACTTATATTAATATTTTATTATAATAACATATTAATAATATTATTTAATACACTACGCACATGAAAATGTTTCTACGTACGCAAAAGTTTTAATGCATACAAAAATATTATTTAATAAACTACACACATGTGGACCCACTTATATTAATGTTATTATAATAAAAAATATTAATATAAGTGGGT